>CAIGQZ010000427.1:32145078-32169712 GCA_903798205.1 Danio tinwini
TGTGGAGTTTGCATGTTCTCCCCTTGTTGGCGTGGGTTTCCTCCGGGCGCTCCGGTGTCCTCCCATAGTCCAAAGACGTGGTATATAGGTGAATTGGGTAAGCTAAATTGTCCGTAGTGTTTGTGTGTGAATGTGTATTGTCTCCCAGTGTAAAACATTTGCTGTGTAAAACATATGCTGGATAAGTTGGCGGTTCATTCCGTTCTGGAGACCTCAGATTAATAAAGGGACTAAGCTGAAAAGGAAATGAATGAATAATTTATTTAATTTGTATCTAATTGCTGCTTTATATCAGGATGATTTTCGAGAGGATGATGTCTTATGTAATTGCTGCTGCATAATGAGGTTGAACATTTTAATTGGAGTTTTATTTGTAGTTTTTTTATATTTTAATTTCCACTTAACATGTTTTTAAGAGCTGCATTATAATGGGGTACACAGATGCTTTAGCAGTTTTTATTTATTTATTATGTTTGGATTGCTACATTTAAATGGGGGTTAGAGGATTGATTTTTGCTACTTTAAACTTTTTTTTTTTTTTACTTTTTATTTAAGATTTTTCGATACATTTTTTCCAGAACAACCCCTTACCCAACAATTTAACCCCTTACATAAGAGGGAATACATTAAAAACATAAAATTAATAAACATAAAAAACATAATTTTTAAAAATGTAATTAATTAAATTTTTTTAAAAGAAAACAATGCAAATAAATAAATAAATTAATAAATTAAAAAAGGTACTGCCATCATAATTACTTTCCAGGGGATACATTTGTACATTGTACGAAGTTAAATTGTGTTACATTGTAGTTACCTCAAATTACAGTGATAACCTCTAAATTTACATGTCTAAATATGTCATAATACTTTTCCACCTCTTCAGAAAAATATCAGTCTTCATTTGTAGACATGCAGTCATTTTTCTATTACATAGTCCTGTTTAAGTCTCTAAATACACTGAGCCACCTTAGGAGAACCTTCTTCCATCCAATGTACTGTTGTCATTTTTTTTTGCAACCAGTAATAATATCCTTAGGACAAATCGTGTTTCTTCATTAAACATTTCTTTGGGCAGTGCTCCCAGTAAGCACATAACTGCATCGAGAGGTATTTCTATATCTAAGATCTTATATATTTCTTTTTTAACATTTTTCCAAAATTCTTGAATCTTAGGACAGTCCCAAAAAATGTGGGTATGATCTCCAATTTGACCACATTTTCCCCAACACAAAGCAACAGATGGTCCTTTAACATATGCTGAAATTACAAAAGGAGTATTAAAGTACCTCATTTTTACTTTCCAATCATATTCTTTCCATAATTGACTATAATTTCTTTATGGCATCCTTTACATAACTTAATCCAGACCTCATCCTCAATTATGGTATTTAGTTTTAGTTCCCATTTTCCTTTAACATGATCTGTATTTTGTACAGTATTAGTTACTAATCTTTTGGATAAATGGGAGACATGTTTTTTTTTAACTGGAATGATTTTTTCTTGCAATATAAACATTTTCTTATACCTTTTATTTAATTTCTACTTTATAATGGGTCTTGAACATGTATTGGAGTTTCTTTTTTAATTCTCATATTTTATTTAATTGCTACTTTATAATGAAGAGATTCATTTATATAATTTGTTGTCATTTATACCAAATCAATTTAGTGTGTCACTTTTTTATTACCATATTTAAAAGGGGGATGATATTTGACTTTCATTTAGAATAGTTTTAGCACATCAATTATATAAGTGATACTTGACATTGAACAGATACTTTTTGAGTTTTATTTTCCTTTTTATGTGAATTTTCATCGTCTAATAACCAATTGCCACAATCAGAAGTGTATTAGTATTATTATTATTATTAGCATTATTCGCCTTCATTAGACATCCCCATACTATATAACTGCAAGTTAACGATTTTTATATATAACTTAGCTATATAAAGCTATTAGTATATAGTTACTAGTTAAAGGGGAAATGAAGCACTCAGTCAAGTTTACATTATTTTGTACATTGGATTCCACTTTAATAAAAAAATATACTAAACAAACTTGATTAATGCAACCATTTAGAAGAAACCTTGGCCATCTTGGAATATCGCTGTGTCAGACGTCACGGGGTTGGTTCCGTTTCCTCAGCTGAACAGATACAGTGGAAGTAAAGGAGTGGAAACTGGAAAGCCTAATTTAACCCAATGTGTGAAGTTGTGGACGTGGAGCTGCTGCAAATACAAGCATCAGATGTGTGTCTCATTTAAAAATATATATTTATTCTATTTTTTCCCCTTTTAATTACCAATCATTTGATGTGCTTTGATTTACCCTCTGTATTACACTGCCTGACTGCCTGTATGGGTTTCAATGGACTGAACACTGAGACTGAACCGACATTCCAAGATGGCGGCACCCTAGGTCTAAAAGCTATAGTAAAACATGCCGTTTTCTTCTAAATGGTAGCATTAATCGAGTTTGTTTAATATATTTTCAATAAAGTGGAATCTAACGTACAAAATAATGTAAACTTGACTGAGTGCTTCATTTCCCCTTTAATACTAGTATTACCAATTTTGGATTGTGGATATTTAATTTACAGATCAGCTTCAAAAACTCACAAACTGGATGTTATTTACCACGCAGCAATTTGTTTTGTTACTGGTGCACAATTTAATACTCATCCCTGTCAACTGTCCTCCTTTATTGAATTGGCTTTCTCTTCAAGCACGTCGACAAACTCGCTAATTTCTATTCATTTACAAAACTCTTATTGGGAACAACTCCACTATATTTACAGTCACTTTTTAACATTCGGGAAACACGTCGAAATCTGCGCTCTAGTAGTTTTATTAACCTTTGCATACCCAAAGTTGGCACTTCATTTGGTCGCTACTCTTTTCAGTTTTCTGCTGCTGATGCTTGGAGTCATCTGCAGCAAACCCTAAAGCTCAACACTTTCATTCCACTGTCATCCTTTAAAAATTCAATCCAGTCAATAGTACAAGATCACTGTGCTTGTTTTTAGTTTTTCCTTGGCTTTATATGTAATTATCTGCATTTCAGAATTTTTTTTTTTTGTATTGTGTCCCTGCTGCTTTGTACTGTATCTGATTTTTATGTTGCCTCTTGGCCAGGGCATCATTGTATATGAGAACTAGTTCTCAATTGACTTACCTTGTTAAATAAAGGTTATTATTAATGTTATTACTAATTAATGAAGTTCTGGTCACTAATAAGCGTAACTTTTAAGATTTTTTAGTAAATCCAACAAACATTTAAACGGGTGTTGAAAGATTTTGATTTGTGAAGTTTTGCTTTTACATTTTTTTTTAATAATTACACTATAATGCTACACTATAATGAGAGCTGAACGCATGAGTCTGAAGTTTTCCTTTTAATTGAATGTAAGAATTTTGAGTTCTCTTTTTAATTAAGTGCTACTTTATAATGGGGTCATGAATTTGGGGTTTCCTTTTTAATTTATTTAAATGCTACTTTATAATGGGCTAATTAATTCATCTAATTTATTATAATTAAGCAAATGAAAATATCATTTGTTATCATTTATACCAGATCAATTTGGGATTTCACTTTTTTTATTAAAAGGGGGACTCTATTTGATATGTATACTTTATATAACGGCATTGAACAGGTGAATTTTGGAGTTTTATTTTCCTTTCAAGAGTTCCCCCTTAGCTGATGATTGAAAATAAAGTGTATTTGGCATGCTGTCTCGAGAGAGAGAGAGCCCTGAGCTCCAAAGATTCTCAAGCCCGGGGCTCCCTCCTGATAGAAGGGTGAGAGGGAAGTTTGAGCTCAGGTACATCTCGAGAACTCCCCTGCTTATAAATAACAAATTATGGATTATATGGAAATATACTGCTTACTAGAGCTCGTCTACAGAGCCAATTTGGTTGTGTAAATGTTGCATGTATTTAAAAACCCACATGAACATGGAGAGAACATGTAACCTCCACACAGAAACGTTGGCTGGCCTGGTATATAATTAGTGACGTTCTTGCTGTGAGGCAACAGTGCCAACCACTGGGCCACCGTGGCACCCTGTCAAGAAAGGGAGGAGGAGTAGGGGTGGAAGGTGGGGTTCTTCAAAACGGAACACACTGAGGTAAGAAATTCTGGCTATTTATGGTGAGTTAGGAATGGCCTGGTTGGTGGATTGTGTATTAGCTAATGCTGGACCAGCCATGTTCAATGATAAGCACACACTCCTCTCGAAATTAGTTTATAAATAAACCATATTTTCGTCATCTTGTAACTATTGTCACAATCATTAGCATTCATTTATTATTAGCGCTCAGTAGTTCTGAACTCAAACTACTTAGTTAGGAGGAGCAACAACACAATCCTTGAATTTTTTGGGGGAGGACAACTTAATTGTTTTAATCCACTTAAAAAAAAACTATCTTGATCTATTTGAGTTGGGACAACATGAAGATATTTTGTGGAAGCCAGCAATTTTAGTGCATATAAAATGAACCAAAAATCCACTTGAAACCTGTTCAGCATCTACCTTTAACTCTTCGACAGATTTTACATTATGACCACCTGATATTATCCAGTCAATCCTCTGAATCAAACGAGTCCAGCTCTTCAGAAGAGATCTCCAACCCAAACCCATTAGTGGAGCCTCTAGAGCTGAACACCGTGATCCCAGACATCCTGGAGGACCATCAGAACCAGACCAGCCCACAACCAGCACAACATCTGTCTGCCATCCCACTGCTGGACGTCCTAAACAGCAGCATTGTCGGGTCCCTTCATCCAGAGGTGACTGCAGATCCGGGTGTCCAGCGGGTGGTGTTTCCAAACCTCAGCACTCCAGAGACACGCTGCTACATACTGCCCATCACAACCGCACCACCAAAACCTGCCCGAGGAGACAGCATTTAATCGAAGAGGAAACTGAGCGCTAAAAACAAGGGCTTTGTTGCAGATTTACCTTGATGTTGGAGAAAAGCTGGTCTCATCTTCACTGTTCTTCAGCATACAGAATATTCAGCATTTGCAATTGGTTTAATTTTTATTGTTATTAATATTAGTAGGGAAAAAGTGTTACTTCTCATAATGCTTTCTAAATCTGTTCATTACACTCTTTGAACAACAGTGTACAAAACCTGACCTATAAGGACCCTTTTTCCTTTCAAAACCTGCCTAAAGAGACAGCATTTAATTAAACTGTAATCTGAGCACTAAAAACATGGGCTGTTGCAGATTTACTTTGATATTGGAGAAAAGCTGGTCTCATCTTCACTGTTCTTTGGTAGAGTTGAATTATCTTCATTTACACAAATGTTCAGCTTTTGCATTTGTTAACATTGGTTTAAATATTATTATTAGTGAGGAAAAAGTGTGATAACCATCATAATGCATTTCAAATCTGTATATTACACTTTAAGAAAACAAAATGTCTAAAATTATTTATTTTTCCTGCAAGACAGCATTTAGTTTAAGATGCAGAGCGCTGAAAACATGGGCTTTGTTGCAGGTTTACCTTGATATTGGAGAAAAGTTGGTCTCATCTCTTCACTGTTCTTCAGTATTGCAGAATTACACAACATTCAGCATTTGCAATTGGTTTAATTATTGTTATTAATATTAGTAGGGGAAAAGTGTGTTAACCCTCATAATGCTTTCTAAATTTGTACATTACAGAAAAACAATGTTCAAAACTCTATCCTAAAGACCTTTAAAAAATTTTTACATTTAATTCAAGAGGAAACTGAGCACTGAAAACATGGGGTTTGTTGCAGATTTACCTTGATACTTGAGTAAAGCTTGACTTATATTCACTTTGTTATTGTAGAATTACACAATGTTCCACAAGTGCAAATGGTTTCATTCTTATTATTATTAGTGGGGGAAAAGTGTGTTAAATCTCATAATGCTTTATAAATGTATATTACACTATCAGAAAAACTAAATGTACAAACCCTATAAGGACCCTTTTTTACTTTCTAAACCTGCCTGATGAGACAACATTTAATTAAACAAGAAACTGAGTATTGGAAGACTGTGTTTTGTTGCAGATGTACCTTAATATTGGAGAAAAACTTCTGGTCTTCAGTATTGTTGAATTATCTTCACAACGTTCAGCGTTGGCAATGGGTTTAACAATTATTATTTGTGAGGGAGAAGAGTGTTAACCCTCAAAATGCACTCTAAATCTGTACATTACACTCTCAGAAAAAACTAAATGTCCAAAACTTTACCCTTTTTATGTCTTTCAAAACCTGCCTGAAAAGAACATTTAATTAAACAAGAAATGAGTGCTGAAAACATGGGCTTTGTTGCAGATTTACCTTGACATTGGGGCAAATTTGTATCATATTCAACTCTATTCAGAAGAGTTTAGAGCTGCACAATATAGCACATAATTATTGTTATCAAGGTAATAGTATAGGTAATGCAGACGTGTGATAAATTACATTGATTTTATGCATTGGTTAACTACAATGTAAAAGTGATCTGTTAATTAACAGGTTACGCATTTTATGATATACAGATTTTTTCTGTTTATTTATGATTATGAATTACATTATGGATTCTCTGACTTTTGATGATAAATATAACTGTGCTGTTTAACAAAGTGGCTATTACTAAAGTTTTAGTGGTTTGAAACTATATATTGTATAAGAAATAATATGTAGAGAATTAAGTCTGTAAAATAACAGAAAAAGTACTGGCAGTTTGCACCACATTTTTATATAGTAATATACAACAACAACAACACAGACAATATACCATTTTTAACTAGTAAAAATTAATTTTTTAACTTTCAAGCATCAAAAGTTGTTGGAGGAAATAAAGCTCCCACAATGCACTTAAATATAAATACATAGTAAAAAAGCATAAATCATGAACTATGGAAAATTGTGAGTTTACAGATTTTTTTCAGTGTAAATTTGACCAATCAGGCCTTACTATCTTTATCTCTGCCTCCCCAGTGGTTGCGGTTCTGCTATAGAGTGGAGGAGCTATGACGTCACCTTGTAGGCGAATCGGCTGCTAGCATAAAACTGGTTCCCTCGATAAATTCCCAATAGGATTTTCCCATAGGCTTTTCGAAGATTGCAAATAATAAGCTCTGTGTTCAAACACAGTTAATTACACTTACACGTTTTGCCAAGCCGGATAATCCTCACATGAAAATACATCTTTTAGCACTTTTGGATCTTAAATGCAAACGCAAGAACTGAAAAGCTAACATTAGGCTATAAACGGACTACAGAGCCTCCAGGGCGCTCACCTGTGACGTCAGCACCACCCTGCTACAGACAACTCTTCAAGCTTATTTTTAGAAATATGATCCATGACAAAGGTTTACTCTCTCGGTTTATAATCCATGCTATAATATTATAAACAAATAAATACGCAAAAGCTCATAGAAGTATGTACCTTTTGGATAGTTTTAACGTGGTAAATACATTTTTGTTTTGCTTTACAGTTGTTGTAAAAGTTTATAAACTGTATGTATAAATGTGCCTACACAGTATTATAATGAGACATGTTTAAATAAGTGTTTCGCTCACATGCATACAGCCCGCTTACCTTAGTAACAGACGACAGAAATGAGGCGTGAGGGACAAGTCTAATGTTATTAGCCTGAAAGTTCTATCATGGACACTGAACAACACTCAATATTCTTTTTTTGTCACTGAGTACAGCAAAAAGCAGCCCATACAGTCACATATGCGATACATTTTAAGGAGGAGTGTAAATATTGCAGTTATGACAGAGTTAAATGTGTTCAGATGAAGAAAAAAAAAGTATGAGAAATCTATTGATCACGTTAAAATAACAGTTAATATGAATATATTTTTACATGTTTATTCACACGTTTGCATTACTGAGAGCAGAAAGAGACAGTGTGCACTGGGAAGCAGTATCACCATAATATTGTTTAATTAAAATAAATGATCAAATGAGTTTGTCTTGACAGTCTTTACAAGTGAAGGCATTATCTACACACAATATAAATTCCCAATTAGAAAAATACTACAAACTATAAAATACTATTTATGAAAATACTTAAATAACACACATCCAAATGCCCAACACACGCGAGCTGCGCTCCAGACCAGTTCAGCTCGATGACGTATAATGTCTCCGACACCGCCTGTAGTCCCGATTAGCAACTTGATAGCAACCGTCTTTTTAAAGAAGCGAAACCGATTTTAAAAATCAAGAGTGTGATGAAACTGATGTTTTATGTCGTAGAATAAAACGTGAAAGTATCTTGAGTTTGTGTTAGCCACAGACCTTATTTAAGCACTTTACTTGAAATCCTATTGAAAAAACCCATTGACTTTGGGATGAGGGAACCGGAACTGCTAAAATGCTAACTCGCTTCCGGGTTTTTGCATACAAATTGACGTCAATAGTTCCCCCACTCTATTGGCTGGTGCCCAAAGCTGAACCCAGAGCTGAAAATAAACACTAATGGCGGCAATCGAGATGACAACAATGAAAAACCTCAGCAGGTATTCTGACTCTGATTGGCTGTTGTCAGTCTTTGCACATCGATGCAGTTTTTTGTCTGAATTTGATCTGAAGAAGATTTTACCCCTTTAATATGTCATGAAATAAATAAATGATTTGAAAACAGTTAATAAAAACTGCTATTTTTTAGAGGAAAATGTTATATAGTAAGAAATATCATTAATCACAACAATCAACAACATCGTATATTTTTCCAGTATCGTGCAGCCCTAGTAGAGTTACATAAAAATTACAAAACTTTCAGCTTTTGCATTTGTTAAAAGTGAATTATTATTATTATTATTTGTGGGGAAAAGGGTGTTATTCCCTAAAACTGTACCCTAAAGACTTTTTTTTCCCAAAACTTGCCCAAGCAGATAACATTTAATTCAACAGTGAACTGAGCATTGCGTGTTTGAAATGTATGTGATTTGTTACAGGTTAACCTTGATATTGTAGCAAAGTATCGTCAGAATTACACAACTTTCAGCTTTTACGTTTGTTAAAACTGGTTTATTATTATTATTATTGGTGGGGAAAAAGGGTGGTAACCCTCATAATGCTTTCTAAATCTGTAAAGTACTCTCAGAAAGTCTACAACAGTTTAAACTCATTTTAAATAGGTAGTTTAAACAAGCAGGAAAAGTTGGCATGTTTTTGGGGTGTTTTACACTCTCAGAAAAACAAGATGTACAAAACTTTACCTTAAGGACCCTATTTTTCCATTCATATCCTGTCTGAGGAGACAGCATTTAATTCAAGAGGAGGATGAGTTCTGAAAACAGGTTTGGCTCCAATATCAAGGTAAATCTGCATTCTTCATATCATATACAGTTCTTTAATGATCTTTAGAATTACAGCTTTTGCAATTGGTTTAATTATTATTATTATTATTATTATTATTATTAGTGGAGAAAAAAGTGTGTTATCCCTCATAATGCTTTCTAAATCTGTTTATTACACTCTGAGACAAACAAAATGTACAAACCTTACCTATAAGGACCTTTTTTCTCTTTCTAAACCCTTTCAAAATCAGTAAAGTACTCTCTCAGAAAGTCTACAAAACTGTCACTGGGATGATAAACTGAGGCATTTTTTTTTTGTACTTCTAATTTAGTTCATTAATGTATTTATCTATATCTAAACCCTTTTATCCTTTTTAAAACCTGTCCAAGGACATTTCAAGAGTTCACACTTTAGCTGATGATTGATTATAAAGCTTGCTTGGCATGCTGTCCCTGGCGAGAGCCCTGAGCTCATAAGATCCTCGAGCTCTGGGCTCCCTCCCGTTTGCAGGGCGAGAGAGGAGTTTGAGCTCAGGTAGATCTCGAGAACTCCCCTGCTGTAGTAGCTAATGAACAGATAGTCATTGCTCTTAAGAGATAACTACTTACTAGAAGCATGTCTATGGTGCCGATTTGGATTAGTCAATTAACTTAAGTTGCATGTTTTTGGATGATGGGAGAAAACCGGGGAACCCGGGGGAAACCCACGAGAGCATGGGGAGAACGTGTAACTCTGCACAGCACCGTCGGCTGGCTTGGTAAGGATTAGAACCAGTGACATTCTTGCTGTGAGGCAACAGTGCTAAACACTGGGCTACCGTGCCACCCATCTGGGTGGAAGGGGGATTCTTCAAAATGAAGATGGCTGTTATATGGATTTTGGGGTATTTATAGTGGCTTAGAAGTCATCTGATTGGTGAATCACAAATTGAATGCGGAGCCGGCTGCAAGCAATCATAAGCCCGTGATACTCTCGAAATTAAATAAACTTCACTTATGTACACAACTGCAGCTGCCGCATTTGTTGTAAGTGATTTTATTATTATTATTATTATTATTATTATTATTATTATTATTCGGGAAAAGGGTTAACCCTCATTATTCATTCAAAATATGTATATGCGCAGCAAAAAATAAATAAATAAATAAACATTTCAACAAACCACACTGTATTTGATGAATGTGAACAAAAATATGTAACCCTTTATAATGCATTCATTGAAATACTCATTGGAAAAACCCTGGAGTGTTACTGGGTGTAAAAACCTCACAATAAAGATTTCAACATCGAAACTTGTCCGAGCAGAACTCAGGCCTCTGTAATGCAATTTCAAAAGTGTAATTAAATGGAAAACACCTATAATCACAAGGTATGGTCAAGTGTTATTTAAGATTTATTTTAACAGTGAACTGAGCTTAAGAAAAGCACAAAGTGTGGCTGAAAGTCATATAAAGCTGTATTTCACAACCCTTTCATCGACAGTGAGCTCAACATTCACTGTTGCTGGTTTAAAAAAAAAAAAAAGCAGAGAAAGAGCTGCTGCTGGAGAGGTTATTAATGCCACATCACAACATGGTGGTGCAATATAATGAGTAACTATTACAGGTGGAGACTAAAATAAAACTCTCTGCTTTAAACCCTGCAGGCAGCATAGGTCATTTCGACTTCTCGCAATTATTTCGCTATGTCATAATTTCGAAGTCATAATTTCGACTTGTAATCTTGTAATATTGATTTAGTGAGAAATAAATTTGACTTCTTAATTTTGAGCTATTAAGCCATAATTTAAACTTTTAATCTCTTAATTTTGATTTAGTAGGTCATCATTTCAACTTTTTAAATCTCAATTTTGTGTCAAGCCATAATTTCAACCTTTATCTGGTAAATTTGATTAAGTCATAATTTTGACTGAACCCAATATTTAGTTAATCCATTTCAACTTCTCGTAATATTAAGTCATAATTTCAACTTTATCTCAATTTCGAGTTAACTTTTTATCTCGTAATTTTTGACTAAGTCGTAATTTTGAGGTAATTCATCTCATTTATCTCAAAAAGTTGACATTATGACAATAAAAATTACCAGATAAAAGGTTGAAATTGACTTGAAATTTTAACTTAATCAAAATTACGAGATATAATTTTGAGTTATTAAGCCATAATTTCTCTTTATCTTGTAATTTTGACTTAGTAAATTATAATTTTGGCTTAAGTCAATTTTGACTTTAAATCTCAATTTAGAGTTAAATCATAATTTCTGGTCATATTGATTTATAACTCATCATTTTGAGTTGTCATTTTGAGTTGTCATTCAACTTCTCAATTTAGAGAAGTCATACTTTCGATTTTATCATCTCATAATTTCGACTTCGTATATCATAATTTCGATTTATCTCATAATTTCGAGTTAAGCCATAATTCCAACTTTTTTATCTTGTAATTTGACTCAATTTCGAGTTCAATTTTTAAATTTTATCTCAATTACAACTTGATGTTTTCTTAACTTGCTGCTGTTTTTTCTGAATCTAGAACTGAATCGAAATTATGAGAATCGAATTGGGACATAAGAATCAATAAGCAGCATTAATTGTGGCTGAATTTGTGAGATTCTTCAAAATAAATAAATAAAAGAAATGATGGTAATGTTTCAGACAAACTGCTCAAATAAATATTGATTAGATTACTGTTGGTTTCCATTTCATTATGCTGAGCTCTATCGGCCACTGTAAATCTGAATCAAATCGAAATAACATAAGAATTAATACACAGCTGTAATTGCTGCTGAATGGATATACAAGCTTATATAGTAGGCATTACTTCATAAAACAGAAATATTCTTTTATATTATTGTCTTATTTTATATTGTTATCTTATATATTATTGAGGAGGACTTACAAAATAAATAAAAAGTCATGTTTGTGACAAGCTGCTCAAATAAATACATCTACTAGATCAGTGTTTCCCAACCCTGTTCCTGGAGTCACACCAACAGTACATATTTTGGATGTCTTCCTTATCTGACCCATTAACTTCAGGTTTTGGAGTTTCTTTTTATGCTCTGATGAGTTGATTCAGGTGTGTTTGATTAGAAAGAGGTTGAAAATGTGAACTGTTGGTGTGCCTTCAGGAACAGGGTTGTGAAACACTACCCATTTCATTACTTAAATCAAAGGCAGCTCAAAACAATTGGTTAACAATCATTTTAATCAAGCAGAACACAATGAGCAGAAGTACAGATGTGGAAGCAGTGAACGAGCACAGTTTGTATCTCTGTGTGTCAGTAAAAGCTTATCTGGAAGATTCAATGGTGCTGCTCGGAGTCTGGCTCCTCTGGAAGCGTCTGTGTGTTTACAGCAGGAGTTCCCATCAGCCCTCCGTCCTGAGCAGTGTTATAGGAGCCACAACTGCTGCACTTCATGCCCAACACGTGGAAGGAGACGGTGCTGCGAGCCTGACAGTCATTGCATATGACCTGACAAAAATAACACACAAATGTGGGTCAGGACAATCATTAAAACAAGCATACAGTCAAAGAAAATGACTATTGCTGCTTGTTCAAACTACTAATTTGAAATGAGTTGTTAATGTTTTTTAGTAACAATTTAATAGTTTTTACAGATTTAAGTTGATTGAACATAAAAACGATTAAGTTAACATAATTAATTTGTGTTGGGAAAACATGAACGAATTGTGTGAGACCCAACATTTTGACAGTGTATCTGCCTGGCACAATAATCAATATATGGACTTATCGCACAACACATGGACATGATCTCAATCATTTTGGCGGATGCAATATAAATCGGCCATACATAAAAGCCAATTCTAGCTGATTGTACAACATCTCTATCTCTATTGGAGGTGTCAGTATGGTTAAAAACAACACTAGTATTTACTATAAATTACTATAGTATATTTTCATGTGGCTGTCTGACAACTGAAAAGAGATCTAGTAGGAGATATCACAGCCTCTGTTACTCTTTACCTTGCACTTTTTTGTTAATATTTATTATCATTTATTTAGGATATGAACTTTCATATTCTGATTCCAATGCCTCATTATTCAGTTGTAAAAATGACAAAAAAAAGTAATGAAATATTATTAAGAATAAAATATTATTTTTGCATTGTGATATTATTTTGTCATTCTGGCATTATATATTGAGTGGCATAGATTGGCCTTAAAATGACAGTAGTATTATTTACTGCAATAATACTGACCTGTTTATATGCTTAGTTTGTCATAGTTACTATGCACATCATAATCATATACTGTTTGTTGTACAATATGTGGCTTAAGGCTGATTTATACTTCTGCGTCGAACGATTGGCATGACCCACGGCGTGCTGTTTGTGTTGCTCTGCAATAACACTTCCGAAATGCTAGCTGGCAGTAGGTTATGTTCCTCTGTGTCGAGTTTCTTCGTGGGTGTTTTGTTTCTGAATGCTACCTTACTGTACAAGTAGCTAAAACTCACTTATTCAGAGGCAGGAACGGCGGACGTGCAACAACTTTAATCATAAAATAAACATAAAACAACAGTTTCCATCTGGAGCTCTATCACAGGACTGGACACTAAGCACTGCCACACTCATCTCTGCTACCAAGCCGACCAATCACAGAGCTTGCGCTTTGCATCGTTGCGATGTGTAGTTACATTTAATGAGAGGTAAGCATCAGTGTTGGCATTAGCCACGCTGAGGGCTATGCGACCACGCGAAGGCTGTGTCGGACCATACATGTGCGCTTGACGCAAAAGTATAAATCAGCCTTTAGTGTGGTCTGTTCATTAGTTTTTTTTTTATTTTTGTACTGTTAAATATTTTTATTTTGTTTCTATTTGTACTGTTATTTTCTCTTTTACTCTTGTTTTTTTTTACTGTCATATAAATCGGGTAAATTTACATTTACATTGAGCAGACGCTAAATAAAACTTTACATATTTCTTTTGCATTTTTATTCCCCATGATGTACAGAAGACACCTGCTAAAAAGTTCAGTGTAACATTTTACATACCAATGCATATTTACAACAAGAATCATTTGAGGACATGTTACAAATCTGTTTAAAGGTGCCATTGCTTCAAGTTACTGCATTGCTTCAAGAAGTTAAATTCTTGTCTGCACTCTCAAAAATAAAGGTACACGAGCTGTCACTGGGGTGGTACCTTTTCAAAAGGAACAAATTTGTACCTAAAAGGTCCATATTAATACCTTTAGGGTACATATTAGTACCTGAAAAGTACAAAAGTGTTCCCCTTAAAATTTTTAGGTACAAATATATACTTTTAAGGTACCAATATGGACCCTTTAAGTACAAATATGTACATTTTAAAAAGGTACCACCCCAGTGACAGCTCGTGTACCATTATTTCATCATGAGTGTGTGTCATTAACATGGTACACTGTAAAAAATATACGTAAATTAGCAGTTTTTTTATATTTGGAGAGTGATGTTTTTATTTTTACACATTTATTTATGCTTTTGAATTGCATTACGGGACCTTGATCTTCCTCTAAACAAATTTATCTTTAAATTTTTTTACAAATAAATCGACTTTTATTAACATATTTAACAATTTCAAGTGATATATTGTCTGGGTTGGTGTTGTATATTATGCTACAAAAACCTTGTAATAAACTGGCAGTACATTTTCTGTTCTTTAACAGACTTATTTCTCTATTTATTATGTCTTATACATTATTCCAAACTGCTAAAATGTCAATAAAAGTAACTCTGTCGACTATTGATGTTGAAAATTCAACTCTACAGAGCAGAGATAAACATCCCATAATTCACAACCGTAAATAAACGAAAAACACCTGTGAATCACAAAATACAGAAACTTAACAGGTTTTTTTTTTTTACAGCCTAGGTATATTGTGTTGAGTTTGTGTTCTCATTAGCCTTTTGTCCACTGGGTTTTGCATTCGCATAGTTTACATGAAAATATGTCCATTTCCTTTCTGATCTCTTATTAGTTGGCTATACCTAGGTATACCTATACTTAGATTTTCTTTATAGGGCACCTTTAAGAATTTGCATAATGCAGTAATAAATAGTTCCTCATCAATTGTCATTTAAATCTTTATACTTTGTGTCAGCGTATTTAAATTATTTTAATTAGCATAAGAATGTGATTTCTTTTATATGCTAAATATTTTGATTTTGTTCTAAGACTGTATTTTTTACTAAGACAATATTTTGATGTTGTACTATTTGTTGGATGTCTAAGTCTAGGGGAAAAAATTAAAAGCTATTTTCTATAATATGATGTATGATACAATATGATATTTATATGAAATATTAAGCAGTGTCTGAATATAGTCCCCAGCTAGGTTAAGGCAGTGTAATATCAATGCACCTGCTACAGTTTTGGTATAGCAACAGAGAGAGACCTAGAGATCGGCTGAATGGATTCAAAAATGGTAAAACTCAAGTTTTTAACCCTACGAAAGAGTGTTCCTTTAAGAAGTTTTATTCGAAATTTACCATTTCCATCTCTTGTTTCGCATACAATACCTCAAAATGCACATCAACACAGAGTGATGCAAAACCAGCTATTGCCTTTGGTTGTGTCTGTGCTGCTCCTAATTTGAAAGTTGTGTTGAGATAATAGACATGTAAATGAAGGCTCGGTCACCTTGACTGTACTGTCCTGGTACTCGGTGGGCATTGGAGTCTGGGAGATTTCCTCATCCATCTGCTTCCAGTACTCCATGTTGAAGGCCGAGTGCATACAGAGTGGACAGCGATACGCACTGCATGACAGAACAAAACACAAGTTTAGTGCACTAGTTTCACTTTCCAGACCCCCTAGTTTTTCAAGATTTTTTTGTACTGATTTTGTGGTGGAAATACCCAGAAATTTGCAGACTATTTTGCAATAAATTTTATATATATATAATATATATATTATTAGGTAGCCAACTATATTGTGTGCAATTTGACACAAAGTCTGCTTTTCAGTCTGTTCCACTGCTCTGTTTGTTAGATGTTTCCCACTTTCTTTTGCAATCAGTAGCGCGTCAAACGCACAAAACACACAGTTTGCGCCTGCCAAGATGTCTAATCCGATCGTTGCATTGGCTTCACATGTAAATCACTTGCGCTTCACAGGCTGCAACACAATTCCGCCCCACTTCCATGTAATGTAATGATTGTGAGGGTGCAGGTGACGTGTCATTTTTCGAGTGAGACTCAAATACATCATGTGCGCTGCGCATGCAATGTCTATATGTCATGTAAAACAAATAGCAAACTGCAATAAATATAATTTGATTATATGGTTTGAAATTGGATGTTTTGAGATTATTTTCATTTTTTGCAATTGTGTTTCATTAAGAATTTTACAGGATCGCAAGGACACACAGGAAGCACTGTGCTATGAAACCCATTCATTTCAATGGCTTGCACTGCGCAATGGTTATTTATGGTTATTGTATTAGCATTTCTGTTTTAAAATCAGTATACATTTAAAATTTCTAAAAAAAAAAAGTGGTCGCTAATAGCCTAGTGGTAAAGTGTGCCGACATATAGCAATGAGGGCTCGTTCCCCCTCTCTCTGCTCTTCATGTATTTCTGTCTCATCTCTACTGTTCTATACAATAAAAGGTAAAAAAAAACAAATGTGTGTTTGTGTATATATATATATATATATATATATATATATATATATATATATATATAAAAAATACTGATAAAATGAATTATATTACTATATTAACAGATTTTTGTTTTAGTTTTTTTTTTTTTACAGTTTGGTTCATTCCTAATATTAAAAACATGTAATCCACTGTTAAAAGAGGCTGCTACTGCAGGGTTTGGAACCTCTTACATGCTCTAATGATATTTTTTGGACATTATATAGTTGTATAGGCCTAGGCATTTGTGAATTTGAAGGCATAGTTCACCCCAAAAATAAACATTTATTTAATCTTTACTCAAACTCAAGTGGTTTTATTCTTTTAGGACGGTCTTTCTTCTGTTCAACACAAAACAAGATCTTTTGAAGAATGTTGGAAAAAGCAGCCATTGTCATACATCCAATTTAAAGGAAGTCACCGGCTGCTATTTTTCCAAATATCTTCTTTTGGGATCAACAGAAGAAAAATAAAACTCAAATGGGCTTGGTAAAGTGGGGAAAGAGTAAATACATAATTTAAATTTTTGTGTGAAACATCGTTTGTAAAGGTATCCAAAGTTTTCAAAGACTGAACTATGAATAACGCAAATAAAGACATTATTAGATGCACAAAAAAAACCCAAAAAAAACATACCCAGTTTTCAACATGTCATCAAAGCATGTTCTGCAAGCAAAAAAAATAGTGTATTAGCATTAAATTAGATAACTTTGAAAATATACATAACAAATACACATTTATACATGAACATATATAGTGTTCAGCATATATGAGTTCACCCCTCACAAAACAATCTTTTAAATTCATATTTTAAAGGAAGCTTTACAATATTATATTTGTGCATATACATTAGATTAGTCAGTACTGAAGCCAAATCTGGAGCTCATGTAACAAATAACTTACAATAACAGTCCAAAAACTAGTACAGCCAAATTTATGTTATAGACAAATATTAAATACAATTTTTTTTTTAATTTGTAAATGTGTGTTGTGGAAAATGTGTAATTGTAAGTGTAATTTTTTGCAATATATTTCTTGAATTTAATTGTATTTATATTTTAATTTCTAAATATGTTTGAAGACTAAAATATTTTAATATATCTGTTTACTAAATTGGTTTTGTTTAAATGCACCAAAATACATTGCCTATATTCACGGAGAAATGGGTACAAATATTCAGTTTTCAAAATGGGGTGCACTTAATTATGCTGAGCACTGTATTATGTCAATACAAACTGTTTTGTACGCAATTAGTCATGATTAATCGTTAAACAGCACAAAAAAAAAATACAGTACCTATTTAGTCTTCAAGATCAGTGAGTCAGTGCTAGTGAATATTCCTGAAGTACAAGTAAATTATTTCATGCATCGCAGAAGTTGAAGCACTCACCTGTGCAGCAGATGACCGCAGGGCAGAACGTGAGCTCCTACTCTGGATGTGTGGATGTCCTCCATACAAACGGGACAGTTCTGCCTGGAGACATTCTCAACACACTAAAAAGCACAAACACTGCTTCACATTCCACTACTGACAACAATTTTACTACAGCAACATTCAAGAATCAAAAGACAAAAAAAAAATCACATACCTTGTGCTTATCTTTTAGCTCAGTACCTAAACATAAATTACACTTTGTACAGTGGAAGTATTTCTCTCTTGGACCAATTCTAAAAGGACAAAAAAAAGAAGGTCAATCTGAATCTTACTAGAAATTTTTTAAACATACAGGGAGTGCAAAATTATTAGGCAAGTTGTATTTTTGAGGATTAATTTTATTATTGAACAACAACCATGTTCTCAATGAACCCAAAAAAAACTCATTAATATCAAAGCTGAATGTTTTTGGAAGTAGTTTTTAGTTTGTTTTTAGTTTGAGCTATTTTAGGAGGATATCTGTGTGTGCAGGTGACTATTACTGTGCATAATTATTAAGCAACTTAACAAAAAAACAAATATATACCCATTTCAATGATTTATTTTCACCAGTGAAACCAATATAACATCTCAACATTCACAAATATACATTTCTGACATTCAAAAACAAAACAAAAACAAATCAGTATCCAATATAGCCACCTTTCTTTGCAAGGACACTCAAAAGCCTGCCATCCATGGATTCTGTCAGTGTTTTGATCTGTTCATCATCAACATTGAGTGCAGCAGCAACCACAGCCTCCCAGACACTGTTCAGAGAGGTGTACGGTTTTCCCTCCTTGTAAATCTCAAATTTGATGATGGACCACAGGTTCTCTATGGGGTTCAGTTCAGGTGAACAAGGAGGCCATGTCATTAGTTTTTCTTCTTTTAGACCCTTTCTTGCCAGCCACACTGTGGAGTACTTGGACGCGTGTGATGGAGCATTGTCCTGCATGAAAATCATGTTTTTCTTGAAGGATGCAGACTTCTTCCTGTACCACTGCTTGAAGAAGGTGTCTTCCAGAAACTGAAATATGGCAAAACTGGTGGCAAGTGGCATCTTGGCAGCTGCACGCTTGACTTTTCTCAGTTCATGGGCAGTTATTTCGCACCTTGGTTTTTCCACACGCTTCTTGCGACCCTGTCGACTATTTGGAATGAAACGCTTGATTGTTTGATGATCACGCTTCAGAAGCTTGGCAATTTTAAGAGTGCTGCATCCCTCTGCAAGATATCTCACTATTTTTGACTTTTCTGAGTAATTCTCATTACAGAGATGCACATCACCTAATATGTTTAATTGGTAGTAGGCTTTCAAGCCTATACAGCTTGGAGTAAGACAACATGCATAAAGAGGATGATGTGGTCAAAATACTCATTTGCCTCATAATTCTGCACTCCCTGTACTGGTCCAATAAAAACATATATATGAGCAATTCCATACAAATGTCAGCCTTGCCATGAAAAAAAAAAAAAAAAGCGAAATAGCGAAACCCTATCCAGGTTTTTTTGTAGGCTTGTATTTTATCTGTCAATGTTTTTAAAGGTGGAATGGATCACAACCCACATGACCTGTTGATTAATAACTTTTTTTAACCTGTAGGTTAATCCAACATTTAACAACATAACAATAACAATTGCAGAGAGAGAGAGAGAGAGAGAGAGAGAGAGAGAGAGAAAGAGAAAGAGAGAGAGAGATATTGCCTCCCGCGTCATTCAAATCACGCGTATGAAAGCATTTTGGCTTCCCTGTAAAATATAATGACGGAAAAAACTGTGGTGGGACCTACCTAATTGCTTTCTTAGGTTATTAATTAAAGGTGTTTTCTGTCACTGTTTGTTTAGCCTGCATTAACGCATTCAGTGTAAGTTGCACAATTAAACATTAAAAGATGGTGATCTCAATTCAATCCCGCACAACATGAATAATAAATGAAAATGATTTGCACATGTTTATTAATCCTTAGAAGTGCTGCATTTAAATCTGCATTTGTACAAGAGAGATTTAGTTTTTACACTTTTCAGTTTGTTACAATTAAATAACACAGAAGTACTGGGAGAACAGTTTATAGTTTATAGATATAAACACTGATGTTTATGGTGAAGATTAAAATCACTGTTTAATGGAACTTGACGCTGGTGAATGTTGTAGCAATTACATTGTGTAATTAATGGGTGGCGACAAACAACCATCAAAATTACGTCACTAAATAGGTTTTCAGAAATTATCCACCTATATTGAAACATGAAGTTTTATGTGTGAATTGTTGAATCATTTATTAAAAATAAATATGATATGTTGTACAAAATGTTAGATTTCTATATTTAGCATTTTCAGCAACAGTAGCAAAGATCATTTTTGTATTGAATATTTTCCTTTTTTCAGCTGGTTTCTTCATTTTTATTTTTATTAAAATTACAGGTTCTAAGTTCTGTTTAATAAATCTAATGGTATTTGCAGTAATATTTTGTATAAATGGAAATTTATTGAAATTAATTTAAAGCAATTGACATTTGTCTTCTTTTTTTGCTGATTCGAAAAATGGTCCAATCCATGACTCAAAAACCATAGTGTGATCCGAACTGTGAGATTTGTGATCCATTACACCACTATTTTCAAACAATTATATTTGATTTATTAAAATCACACAAGTGCCAATTTTGAATCTGACATCCATAACCAAGCTTTCTCCTAATAAATGCAAAGATGTCAAATAAAATAAAATCAATAAATTAGTTCTATAGAGAGCCAGCTCTTATCCTTCTAATGAGCATTATTTCTTTTAGATTGTGCAGTTTAACTCACAGAATTTCTACAAAGTATGTTGTATACTGTAAATTTGCAGACTTTTTTGGTCACATCCATAACGCGTGTTTATTTCCGTCATTTAAAATAAAAAATGTTTACAGCTTGATATTTTTCTGACCCCTTAAATCTGTGGTTAGAAGTTTTGCAAAATATAAACAAATGTTTCAGTATAATGTTAACATATACTTTCTCTGTAAATTTATGTTTTGAGTTTTCACTGCAAATGTCACATCAATAATGCTGGAATTGCTCATATTTTTATTTATCTTTTTTTCATGACAGCTAATGAAAACATTTTACTGCAATGCAAACCTGCATATCCCACAGGGCTGGCAGTGGTACTGCTTCTTGTCTTTGTCAAATAGATGGCAAATGTCACAGTAATACTCTCCGAACTTCACGTCACACTCTTTACATATCTGTTGAGCCTAAAGGACAAAATATGCAAAAGCTTTTAAAGGGATAGTTCAGCTGAAAATGAAAATTTCCTTTCTTACTCTAACTCAAGTGTTTCTAAACTTTTAAGAATTTCATTCTGCTGTTGAACACAAAACAAAATATTCTAGCACAGTGGCTGGTTCAAGTCCTGGCTGGTCCAGTTGGCATTTGTGTGTGTAGTTTGCATGTTCTCCCCATGTTGGCGTGGGTTTCCTCAGTCCAAAGACATGTCGTTTAGGTGAATTCAATAAACTAAACAAGCCCTAGTGTATGAGTGAGAGAGTGTATGGGTGTTTCCCAGTACTGGGTTGCGGCTGGCAGGGCATCCGCTGCTTAAAACATATGCTGGAATAGTTGGCGGTTAATTCTGCTGTGATTACCCTTGATAAATAAGGGGATTAATGAATAAATAAATAATGTCTGCCCCCCCCAAACATCTTCATTTGTGTTTAACAGAAGAAACTCATCAGGTTTGGAACAAGTAGAGGATGAGTAAACGATGACAATATTTCTATGCCTTTTCTTTTAAATATGATCACAGCAGAAAAATAAGCAAAGGATTTGAGCTTTTGTTAGAGTTTTTTTTTGTTTTTAGAACAACTAAAATGTTGTTTTGACACATCGTGAGCCAATATTATTTACACCTGTTCTACTGCTTTTTTTTTACAAATATCTAATCAGCCAATCACATGGCAGCAACTCAATGCATTTAGGCATGTAGACATGGTTAAGATGATCTGCTAAAGTTCAAACTGAGTATCAGAATGGGAAAAAAAATGTGATGTGTATTGTATCAGGCTGATCAGCAAAGGAGAAAATATTCAGTGAAGGTTTGGATGAAGGGTCAGAGTTCTTTGCAAACGAATTATGGATCCATCCTGCCATGCTGCAGGTGGTGTAATGGTAAGGAGGACATCTATGTGGCTTAAAAACCACAGCCAACTTCAGCTTTGTTGATGACCTTATCTGTTTCTTTATGATTATTGACACTCATCTTGTGCTCAACTCATCTCAAAATTGTTTCTTGTGCATGACAATGACATCTCCAAACTCAAATGTCCTCTCAGTCTTCAGATCTCAATTCAGTTGGGATGTGCCAGAACAGCAGATTCACATCTTGACAATAGAAATCAAATATTTGTTATTTTAACTTTTCAGCACCTTGTCGACTTAATGCCAGAAAGAATTAATGCAGTTCTGAAGGCAAAATACCAAAAAAATAACAGCACGGTGTGCCTAATAAGTATTTTTTTATATTTTGGTAAATATAAAATGCATAAATATTACCCATTCATCTAGACATGTTTTGTGAGATGCTGTGCAAAAAGCTATGATATATATATATATATTTTTTTTTATATTACTCACCTCTTGAATAGTATTGCAAACTGCACATTTGACCTCCTGGACTTTAAACCGGTCCATTTGATGGTTCTCTTCTGCATCATGACAGAGTCTGCAAACATAAAATTTCCCACAGCAGGGTGCCTACAAAAAAAGACAAATAAAATGGATCAATGCACCTTTTATTTTTATGTTAATGATGTAATATAAGGAAATACAGAGCAGAGATTAATTGTATTGAGGTAAAGTTGCTTTTATATCCACACATTCAGACTTTTGTGTTCAATAAAACAGTGAAGGAAAATTTAAAAAGGCTAATACAAATTAATTATGATGAGGTACTGTTATGAGCAAATCACAAAATTGTAACATAATATTGGTCCCTGTATTGTTTATCATGCTACTTTGAATATTCGGTCTAAAATTGCATACAAGTATGACTTCAAAACAACATTAGTATTATTTTATTGACTGTGAACAATGTTGATAGCGATTGACTGCTAATATGATTTCCCCATTTAGAATTTTCAAAGAAATATGTGGACAAAATATGTAAAACAGAGAATCCTTTTCGTTCTGAATCTGTGTCTTAGATTAAAACATTTTTTGACGAAAGAATTTGCAAAGAATAATTTTATAACAATAAACTTTATTTTTATATAGCGCTTTTAAAAGTAGCATCTCAAGGCACTTTATAGACATAAAATGTGCAGCAGTAAAAGATACAGGATAAATGCAAAAATGTAATAATAAAAATAATTAAAAACACATAATAATAATAGACACAAAAATCATATAAAAGCTTAGACTAACTCTTTACAAAAACAACAGACGGATGAGAATCCTTTCTTAAACTTACTAATAAAATCAATGCATAGATAATGTCTATGTAACATTTTTTTTATTTAATAACATTTTAAATGGACTTTTGACTTTATTAGGAATCATGCAGTCAATGCACCTGCAATAATCCAGTCAGCAGCAAAACAGGACAAAAACACAACACTAAACTGTCTATTTAATTTTCCAATTCCAAAATAACTCATCTTGTTTGTTACTTGTATGACAACAATAACTAACTTGAATTTACATATTTTAAAAAATTTTACAAACATGATATGCCCTCTTTATTCCAGACACTAGGTCCAATAGTACAAAAGACAGAATAAAATACAAAGCACACAATATACAATAAAAAAGACAGGTATGTCAATCTATTAAGGTAAAGTTGGTTTTATATTCACATATTCAGACTTTCTTCTCAATAATATCACTTCAGAAAAGAATTATTAGCAATTTCTAAATAGTAAAACCATATTAGCAGCCAATGAATAAAGAACAACATTGTTCACACTAAATAGTGCTAATGTTTTTTTCAATTCATATTTTCATGTGATTTCAGACCCTATATTCAAACTAGCGTATAATATAAGGAAAGTTAAATGAAGGAATGTGCGAATATAAAACCAACTTTACCTCAATAGTCAATCTGTCATCAAAGGTGACTGATAACGCATCTCAGTAAGCCTAGGCTTTATCAACATTAAATACTATTCTGAGACTTCTCCAATCGACAGATAAACTTTTAGTTCAAATTTCTCATCAAAGCAAAAAAATTATTGAACTCTTACAGAATAATTCACTTGCACTACACCATGGGTCTCAAACTCAATTCCTGGAGGGCCACAGCTCTGCA
>CAIGQZ010000427.1:32186513-32199337 GCA_903798205.1 Danio tinwini
GAAGAGCCTTCATTCTGAGACTGACATTGAATTGCCCCATTTCAAGATGTAGAAAGTAATACAATTAAATAATTAAAATCTATATATTACTACATTAAAAATTATACATAAAATAATAAAAATAACAAAAAATAAAAATAAATAAATAGGCGGTTCTTTCTGCTGTGGTAACCCCGGATTAATAAAGGGACTAAGCCGAAAAGAAAATGAATGAATGTATAAATAAATAATCAATCTAGATGATGTAAAAAATCAGTTCTGTCTGGTTAACTTGCTAAGAAGTGCCTTCATTCACTGACATTGACATTTCAAGCAGATGCCACCATCAAGAAAAAGCCTAATGGATAATGGCATTTAAGTTGAGCTGTTAAATAATTAATCAAATAAATAAATAAACAAACAAATAATCTAGATGATGTAGAAAGCAGTTCTGTCTGGTTAACTTGCTGAGAAGAGCCTTCATTCACTTACATTGACCTGCCCCATTTTAAGAGGAGGTCACCATCTACAGTAGGTGATTTTGGTTGTGAAAAGTAAAAGCAATAAAATAATTAAATATACAAATGAAGAAATACATAATAAAATAAAAATAAAATATAATAATAAAAATATTAAACAAATATTAAATAAACAAACAAACAAACAATCAAGATGATGTAGAAAGCAGTTCTGCCTGGTCAACTTACTAAGAGCCTTCTTTCACTGACATTGACCTGCCCTATTTCAAGATGAATGAAGTAATAAAATGAATCAATTAATTAAAAAAATCTATATATTAATAAATAAAAAAATACATAAAATAATAAAAATAACAAAAAATATACAAATAAATAAATAAATAATCAATCTAGATGATGTAGAAAGCCGTTCTGGGGTGCGTTTCCCAAAACCATCAATAGCCAACTAAGGTCGCAAGTATCGTCGTTACAAAGATAGTTTGTTGATTTGCCGTTTCCCAAATCCATCGTTCCAACGAACATTCGCAAACTGCGTCGCAAACTTGAGCACTTGAAACGACACCTCTGGAGCTGTAGTTATAAACATAGTTCCTGGCTGTGTTCTATTCCCACTTATCCCCCCTATGCCCTATTCATTTAGAACATTCTAACATTCAAAGTTTGAATTATTAAAAATAGGAAAAAAAGCATTAAAGTCATCACTCTTAGGTGTAATTTGCTTTCAAAGTATTTTTACAGTTCAGTTTTAGCGATCTTCATGTTTACAATTGTGCTTTCTCTGCAGTGCACTTTGAAAACTTTGATGTCATTTTGAACACAGCCTCATGACAAAAGCTATAGGTGACTATTTTTTAAAAGCGGAATTTATGTTACGTCTCCAAAGCTTGTGAAAACAAAAAACATAGCATACGTTAATGCTTTTGATTTATAGTGGGTTATTTATTAAGTATCTGTACTGTATATGACATGGACCTGCTGGTTAGAACATTTCTGCAGTGGTTTGCACGTGATCAAATTGTAAAAGTAGACTTTTCAAAAAATAAATAAACATTAATTTTTTTATTCATTTTCTGCCGCTTTTCCGGGGCCGGGTCATGGGGGCAGCAGTCTTAGGAGAGAACCTCAGACTTCCCTCTCCCCAGACACTTCCTCCAGCTCCTCCGGGGGGATCCTGAGGTGTTCCCAGGCCAGCCAGGAGCAAAGTCCCTCCAGCCTGTCCTGGGTCTTCCCCGAGGCCTCCTTCCGGTGGGACATGCCTGGAACACCTCCCTAGGTAGGCGTCCAGGAGGCATCCGAAACAGATGCCCGAGCCACCTCAGCTGACTTCTCTCGATATGGAGGATCAGTGGCTCTACTCCAAGCTCCTTCTAAGTGTCAGAGCTCCTCACCCTATCCATAAGAGTGCGCCCTGCCACCCTTCGAAGGAAACTCATTTCGTCCGCTTGTATTCGAGATCTTGTCCTTTCGGTCATGACCCAAAGCTCATGACCATAGGTGAGAGTAGGAACTTAGATTGACCGGTAAATCGAAAGCTTTGCCTTTTGGCTCAGCTCCTTCTTTACCACAACGGACCAGTACATCGACCGCATTACTGCTGCCGCTGCACCAATTCGCCTGTCAATCTCACGTCCCATCCTTTCCTCACTCATGAACAAAACCCAGAGATACTTGAACTCCTTCACCTGGGGTAAGGACTCTCCTCCAACCTGGAGATGGCAAACCACCTTTTTCCGGTGGAGCACCATGGCCTCGGACTTGGAGGTGCTGATTCTCATCCCAACTGCGTCACACTCGACAACAAACTGCCCCAGTGCATGCTGAAGGTCCATGTTTGATGAAGACAACAGAACAACATCGTCTGCGAATAGAGATGAAATCCTGTGGTATAGAGCTGGTCCAGTGTACCACAGCCTAGACGAAAACCACATTGTTCCTCCTGGATCCTAGGTTTAACCATTCTACTTCTTGAACCTAATAAATAAACAATATCCTATTAAATAATAATAATAATCATCATCATCATCATTATTATTTTTATTAAAATAGAATTTTTTTCTTTTTGTAATAAATAATAAATATAAAATTTTATTTCTTAATAAATAGCCTCATTATTTATTTATTTATGTATTTATTTATATGACTTATATATGATATTAGAATAGGTGTTTGCTTTTGTAAGTGATTTTATGTTTTAGAATAGACTATGGAATATTCTCAATGATATTTGTAAAGGAAACATAGGGCCTATGTGTGTCATTTACATATATTTTAATTAATATGCAAAACAAGTGCATGTTTTTAGCAAAACTAATATTGGATTTTATTTTAAATGCGTGTAAAACAATATAATTTGCACAAAGAAATGATGGGGTTCTTCTCTAAAGAAGTAGTTACTCCACCCCGTTTATGGGCATTTTACGTTATAACTAACATGGTTCAAATGATGGATCTGCGACAGAGAAACTAAGGGTTTTGGAAAACACTCGTCACTACATCGTTCTTTTTTCAAACGATGCATTGTACTATGATAGTTCCGCCACGAGTTACGTTGTTATTTGGGAAACGCACCCCTGTTTGGTTAACTTGCTAAGAAGAGCCTTCATTCACTGATATTGACCTGCCCCATTTCAAGATAAATAAAGTAGTACAATTAATTAATTAAAATCTATATATTACCAAATAAAAAATACATTAAATAATAAAAATAACAAAAGATATACAAATAAATAAATAAACAATCAATCTAGACGATCTAGAAAGCTGTTCTGTCTGGTTAACTTGCTAAGAAGAGCCTTCATTCACTGACATTGACCTGCTCTATTTCAAAAGGAGGTCATTATCTGTTTTTGTAGCTAGATGTTTTTGAATTTGAAAAGTAAAAGCAATAAAATAATTAAATATATAAATAAAGGAATAAATATTAACAAAATAAAATATAATGATAAAAATATTAAACAAAAAGTGTCATTCTAAAACTGTGAAAATCAGATTTTGTTCCTCAATTTAAGACATGGTTAACTTATCTCACTCAAATATTGCACATGGAAAAAGTCTGTTAAGGAGTTATTGATAATCTTGCTAAGTTTTACAATATATGGCAACCATTTCTTGATCACCTGGACCAATATAATGCAGATTCTGAATGGCAGTGTAATGCTTTATATGCTCACTACCCCTATTGACTGTCTCTTTGTATTTTCATTGATTTTCATAGTATTTTCATTATTATTATTATAATTATTATTATTTATTATTATTATTATTATTTTATTATCTATTGTTCTTTGTTTTAATTGTTATTACCATTATTTTATTTGTCTTATCATGCTTATTCCTTGTATTTTTATTATTGTTTTGTTGTTTGGTAATTATTAAAAAATGTAAAACTAATAAAAACACTTGTTAAAAAAATCTAACAAACAAATAATCAATCTAGATTATCTAGAAAGCAATTCTGTCTAGTCAACTTGCTAAGAAGTGCCTTCATTCACTGACATTGACATTTCAAGCAGACGTCACCATCAAGAAAAAGCTTAGCGGATGATGGCATTTAAGTTGAACTGTTAGCTCCTTATAGACAGCATTACAGCCCTGGCGCTGCCTCCCGCCCAGATCATTAAGCCCAAATACAGCAGACTTAACTTCAGTAAAGCTTCTGAGATTTCCAGGCCGCACAGTAGCAGCTATCCTCCCATAGGAGGAGGAGGATAGCGGAGCGCAGAGAGGATGTTTACCTACCAGAAAAACCGTAGCCAGAGCCTCTTCCCGAACTGCAAAATAGCAAACTCAGAGTCCACCGATGACATCCTTCCTTTCGCCAAAAAGGGTCTGCTGAAACACTGGAGATCTTTAAGCGAACTGCAGGAGGATATCTACAATGTGTTTGATGATGTCTACGAAGAGGAGGTTCAAAGACATGCAGAGCCTACGTTATGGTTTACCAGCACATCGCCCAATAGAAACTGCACATTAAATCTCAACGTTGGAGGAAAGTCCTACAGGATCACCTATAAAATGGCAGCAAGATACCCACAAACCAGACTTGGTCGATTGGCGATGTCCACGGACCACAACATGAAGCTGGATCTCTGCGACGACTATGTGGTGAAGGATAACGAGTATTTCTTCGACCGAGATCCAGACGTCTTCAATAGCATCTTCAACTTTTATAGGACTGGTGTGCTTTGGATTAAGGACGAACTCTGTCCCAGAAATTTCCTGGAGGAGATCAGCTATTGGGGTGTCCGTATTAAATACTCACAGAGATGCTGTCGGATCCTGCTGGAGGAAAAAAACGATGAATTGTGCGAGCAACTCAAAGTTCAGAAGGAGCTGGAACAAGAGCTGGAGATCGAGGAGAACGAAGAAGCGTTTGATGATATGATTCTCGGCGAGAGCAGGCGTTCGCTTTGGGACTTCATGGAGAAACCGTTTTCTTCCATTCCAGCGAAAATAATGGCGGTCACATCAAGTATGTTCGTGCTGGTTTCGTTGGTTACAATGACGTTGACCACTGTTGAAGAAATGGAGAACATCGAATCTGGTGGAAAGACTTATGGAGAGTTTGTCGAGAATCTATGCATCTCCTTCTTTACAATTGAGTATCTTCTGCGGGTTATTTCGACGCCAGATATCTGTCGCTTCTTTAAGAGCATGCTGAACGCGGTTGATCTCATGGCCATACTACCACAAATACTCCAATTTATGCTTGAGAACTTTGAAACCTTCGGATCTAGGAATCAAAGCGCTGATATGGAGACTGTGGGGCAGGTGGGAAAGGTGGGACAGGTGCTGCGGATCATGCGGCTCTTGCGTATCTTTCGGGTTTTAAAACTGGCGCGTCACTCTACAGGACTGCGAGCATTTGGCTTCACGTTGAAGCAGTGCTATCAGCAGGTGGGATGTCTGTTTTTGTTCATCGCGATGGGGATCTTCACATTCTCCGCCATGGTTTATTCGGTCGAACATGACGTCCCTAATACCAACTTCACCAGTATTCCTCATTCTTGGTGGTGGGCTTCTGTAAGTAAACTTTCTACTTCTGTAAATCGCATAAATATGATACTGTTGATGTTGATATGTTGAAATACTTCTTGAAGAATCTAGAAGAGTTACTCAAGCTGATGTCCTCCAAAAGCACTTTCCTTTTTCTATGGAAAAGACAAAAGAAGATTTTAGACAGGAATATTTGGGTTACAGAAGAAAAAGTAATCGATTTTAAACTCATAAATGTAAAGAGAGATTCACTCTGAAGTCAAATCTATATGTTCATAAAACACACTTTGTTTTTAAGCAGCTTTAAAGGGATATTTCGCCCAAAAATGTGGTTCCAGCTCTTTATGAGTTTCTTTTTTTCGCACTGAATACAAAAGAAGATGTTTGGAAATACGTAGAATACTGGTAGCCATTGACAGTCATAGTAGGAAGAACAATACAACGGGAGTTTTTTTTTCATTGTCTTCTGTTTGTGAGAAGAAAGAAACTCAAATATTTTTTCAAAAAATAAAAGTAGAGGGTCAGTACACGATGAAAAAATTTTCATTTCTTGGGGATGAATTATACCTTTAAATAATAGCATAATATATTAATATATAGTGGCACGGTGGCTCAGGTCGCTGGTTCAAGTCCCAGCTGGGCCAGTTGGCATTTCTGTGTGGAGTTCTCACACAACTGTTGTCCTCCCATGTTGGCATGGGTTTAATCCGGGTGCTCCGTTTTCCCCCACAGTCCAAACACATGCGCTATAGGTGAGTTGGACAAACTAAATTGTCTGTAGTGTATGAGTGTGTGCGCAAATGAGGTGTTTCCCAGTACTGGGTTGAGGCTGAAAGGACATTTGCTGAGTAAAACATATTACGGAAAAGTTGGCGGTTTATTCCACTGTGGCAACCCCAGATAAATAAGGGAATGAGCCCAAGGAAAATGATTGAATGAATATTAATATATTCATGCCATTTAGTACATGCAGCAGATTTGAGCTGGTCAATGTATACTTTTTGAGATTCTACAATTAATCAGGGAGTCGAGATATGCCTGTACTGTATTTATGTTTAAAGGTGCAGTATGTAAGTTTGACACGCATTGGTTGAACTAGGTATTGCACTCCTGGATCAAAACAAACACAAGCACGGGTTGCCAGTTTGAGTACAGGCAGGAGCGAGTGATTTAAACTGTGTTCTAAATAAAAGCAACGATACGCAGTTGGTTCTAACCAACAGCTTGAATTGATATAATAAAGACGGCTTCTATTTCTCACATCTGAACAATAGAAACCTATGACAGATCACCTCAGGTAAACCTTGTGTGCTTTATTCAGTGCTAAATGCTAACAATGTGAGTTTGAATAGATTATAAACCTTACCGTTTCGTGAGTGAGTGCTTATTCTGTGCTTCTGAAAGGCTGTATTTACATTTCTGTCGTGTTTCGTTTGGTGCAAACAGCCAAACTGCTCATCACTGCGCATCTCGTCACAAAGCGTGTTGTTAGGACACGCAGTTACAATTTACCCTGCTCACCTAATGTTTACGTTCGTAATATTTATATAATTTGCTAATTAATAACCTCATGTGGAACTGAATCTGTCTCATTTCGATGTCTGATACTGTCACGGACGCATGCTTTCAGAGCCTTTCTAAATGAATGAAAAATATACGCTGTTTTCCAACAAGGCAACCCGGGGTGCTATATTTTAAATTGGCTAAACTGGCATTGTGCAGGTTAAATTTACCTAAACAAAGACAGCGTTCAGGCACGGAAAAAAACATTTTCATAGCAGAATATCTGACTTCAGCATTGTTTTTCAGTTAAAGTATGTTCACTTGGGATGATTCTTAAATATCTGCACACATATTATGGTATTTTTATGCTTTAGAAGAGTCAAAAACTTACATACAGCACCTTTAAAAACTACATTACTCAAGATCCTGCCGAGAATACAAACTATATAGCAACAAAGCTATAGCAACCATGATGCATTGAAAATAACGTTGACTTTCACTACGCTACACATACAACACCAGAGTCCCCACGATATACTGTATTACCACGATACTTCTGACACAATACAATATTATTCCTATGTTAAAGAAATATACAATATTCTGCTATATATATATTGTAATTCATTACCTTTTTACAACTTCAAATTATGAAGTTAAGGAAAATAAACAGAAACGTTTCTGTTTGTTTATCTCACTTCAGCTTTATTTCTGCAGTGCAAAATGGGCTTGTCAAGGAGATTATTTTACTAACTTAAAATGTAAACCGGCTGACGTCACTAGAAAAAAAAAACTTAAAATCACGATCTGTGAAATTGATTTTATTACTCAACCAAATAGTATAATAAAGTATTACCAATATATTGATATGGGTAACTATATAGTATAGCAATATAATATTGCCATAGAAAATACAGTGATACTGTGCTGTATCAATATTTTGTCCAATCCTTATTGAGACAAAAAGCCTCAAGCATTTAATCAACTAAAACAAAAAGATTAATACAGCTTTAAATTGCATTTCCAACCTCCAAACTTTAGATATAAATCTCAAAGTATTTCACTGAAAGCTTCACACGCAAAGCTATCAAATTTGTCATTTAGCTTTTAAAATTGGGACACAACTCAGTTTTTGTCAATGTTTTTGGAGTTGGACACTCACTTTGCACCTTCTATTCTTCTATTTAGCTTTTTCTACAGAAGAATGAAAGTCATATGGATTTTCAACAACATGTGGTTGAGTAAATAATGACAGAATTATAATTTTGCATCCTTGTACCAATATCACAGTGGCAGAAAGAGCTTAACATGCTGCAATTAGAGAAAACACATGCAATTACAAAAAACGCCAGCAAATTAATCAGAATCAGAATCAGAATCAGTTTTATTGCCAAGTGTGCTTCACACACACAAGGAATTTGTTTTGGCAACAGAAGCTTTCAGTGTACATAAAGTGACGAGTGACAACACAAAATTAAATACAAGAAAAGAAAAGGCAATAAACATTAAACATTATCCAGTTGGTGATTAGTTGGTGTGCACTGCCGAATGTTCAGCAGCTCATCCCTGGTATAACTGATCGTGTTTGATAAACATAAAACAGGACAGACTAACAGAAATAGTGCAAACACTGAAGAGCTCCACACCGAGGCAGCCATCCGCGGCGCCATCCTGAGAGTTATTCTTAAGTTAAGATCCTCATCAGTTCGACAGCATACGTGTTGCAATCCTCAGAATGCAAACTAATTAAGAAAACACACTGCCTTTTCTCACAACACATGCAAACAGCATGAAACATAATGGAAATGTTTCAAGGGGACCCAAAAATGTGACGGACCTGGCTAAGATTTGCTTATTGTGCCGTGACTAATGCTCAGTTAAGGTGTAGGTTTTTATTTTAACATCCTGACTACACCATTACCGTGTCTTTTTTATTAATGGCTTAAAGAACCATAACCTAAATAGCTGGGTCCATCACATTTTTGTATCCCCTTAAAACATTTCCGCTGTATCCAGTGCTATTTGCATGTGTTATGAGAAAATGCAGTGTTTTGTTCATTTGATTGCCTTGTGTGAAAATGCAGCGTGTTTTTAATGTGTTTTTGCATTGTGAGGATTTACAACACATATGCTGTGAAACCGGTGAGGAACTCTCCTTAATTTGCTGGTGTTTAATTTAATTGCATGTATTTATCTAAATGCTTTCACTGCATGCGGTTCTGCTATTCTTCTTTTTTAGCTTTTCTACAGAAGAATGAAAGTCATTTTAATTTTCAACAACATGTGGTTGAGTAAATAATGACTGAAATATTGTAATGTTGCATCCTTGTACTAATCTACAGTGGCTGAGAGAGCTTAACATGCTGCAATTAAAGAAAACACACGCAATTACAAAAAACGCCAGCAAAATAAGATAAGATCCTCATTGGTTTGACAGCATACGTGTTGCAAATCCTTACAATGCAACATATTTATACACATAGCTAGGCCTGTATAATCTTTATTGGTGCTTTCAAACGAATTATCGCAAGCGAAAAAAGTTTGTACACATGGATGTATTAAATGAATGTTTATTACATGCCACCTTTTCTTACGTTTTTCAGCCAGTTTCTTGAACTTTCTTCTGTTTGAAAAAAAACCTTTGGAACTCTAAAAAAGCTGTCCAGCATTTCTTATTTTGGACAATTTAAACAATTATAAACAACCTAAAACAAACCTTTTAATGTTCTGATAGCGATTCTTATGTAGAAGAATCACTTCCTGCCCTCCAAGTCTTGCGCGTCATCAATGAAGTTATGCGAAAACATTCGACTATTGCATATGTACATTCTGTATTTTTGTATTTTATTTATAGTTACGCCCTGGCATGTATATTTTTGTACAGTTAAAATGTCATATACTGTTCTTTAAATAAAAAAAAATTAAATAGCAAATAAAAAATGATAATAAAATAGCCAGGTTCAGGGCCATGCGGTGGCGCAGTAGATAGTGCTGTCGCCTCACAGCAAGAAGGTCGCTGGTTCGAGCCTCTGCTGGTCAGTTGGCATTTCTGTGTGGAGTTTGCATGTTCTCCATGTGCTCGCGTGGGTTTCCTCCGGGTGCTCCGGTTTCCCCCACAGTCCAAAGACATGCAATACAGGTGAATTAGGTAGGCTAAATTGTCTGTAGTGTATGTGTGTGAATAAAAGTGTATGAATGTTTCCCAGAAACGGGTTGCAGTTGGAAGGACATCCACTGCGTAAACCATGTGCTGGATAAGTTGGCGGTTCATTCCGCGGTGGCGAAACCGAATTAATAAAGGGACTAAGCCGAAAAGAAAATGAATGAATGAATGAATGATAGCCAAGTCCATCAAGTTTTTGGGTCCCCTTAAAACATTTCCATTGTGTTCAGTGCTATTTGCATGTGTTGTGAGAAAATGCAGACGTTTTTTTTTTTATTATTTGTTTGCGTTTTGAAAAAATGCAGTGCGTTTTCTTTATATATTTGCATTGTGAGGATTTACAACTTGTATGCTGTCAAACCGATGAGTATCTTTCTTTAATTTGCTGGTGTTTTTAGTAATTTCCATGGTTCTGCTATTCTTTTTTCACTTTTCCACAGAAGAATGAAAGTCATATGAATTTGCAACAACATGTGGTTGAGGAAATAATGACTGAATAATAATTTTGCATCATTGTACCATCAATATCTATTCTTTGCAGGTCAGCATTTCGACAGTGGGCTACGGTGACATGTATCCAGAGACCCTTCTTGGCCGGATATTTGCCTTTGGCTGCATTTCCTTTGGGATCATTTTGAACGGCCTTCCGATCTCCATCCTCTTTAATAAGTTTTCCGATTACTACGCCAAACTGAAATCCCACGAATGCCCTTCCAACATGAAGAACAGAGGGAAGGTTAACTTTATCCCAAGAGCCAAAAAGAAGCTCAGAGAGTGTGGCTGCATTGAAACTAATGACACTAATGATGATACCAATGATGACACTAATGTTTCATAGACTGACACTAGTGAATTGAGTTTCATTGTTTTACTTTACTGAATCCTGTTGAATGAGATCATTTTTAAAATGCTTCTCGTTAAAAAGTGCCAAATGATGCGGTTTGATTACACAAGTAATAAGTAACACTGATTTAAATGTAAAAACAAAAAAACATTAATTCTGTTACTCCTCATCTACTCTTCCTTGTGCATTATATTATTGATTATGTCGTTTTTTTCAGCATGAACAAGTTATTGGTATAGTAAAGTTGTACATTAATAAAACATATTTTAGCCTTTCGATGCTATCAAATTTTCTTGTGTTTAACTACTGATGCTTTTATCACATTATATGTTATTATCTTGATTTTGACCTAAGATGCAAAAAAGATTACTTTAACAGGCATGATAATAAACACCTTATTAGTACTGGGTTGGACCTCCTTTTGCCTTGAGAACTGCCTTAATCCTTTGTGGCATATAGATTCAACAAGGTACTGGAAACGAATAAACAGGAATAGATTGTGTGGAACCCTGCATTTTTTTACACAATAAAACTACAGGGTTCCACACAATTTCTTTATGTTGTTCCAACACAAATTAAGCTAACTTAACACTTTTAACAAAATTATGTGGATTAAAAAAAAAAAGTTGTGCCAATTAAATCTCAAGAATTGTGTTGATTCAGCTCATTTAGTAGTGAGTAGTAGTAGTAGTTTGAACAAGTAAAATAAAAAATTTTGGAGTGTATACAGTGTGGGATGTGAGATTAAAATTAACTCTCAATATTACACCATAATTTTGGGATTTCATGATTTATATGCTATATTAAAATGAACAAAGTAATGCACTTTCTCTTGTTCTCTGACTGATTACTTCAAACTCGGCATGAAAACAGCCTTATAATCGCGTCTGCATCTAGTACACGTCAGTCTGTTTATTCACAAACTATGTGTGAAGTGAAAGTCTCTCTTTGTGTATTTTTGTGTGAACTTAAATATATCGGCATTGTTGTAATTAATGTCCTGTGAGTGTGTTATAATGGACACATGCCCATAGAGGAGGATCTATCGAGGCTCAATGGTGTTTCTGTCATAGAATGTAAAATAAACTTGTGTATGAGTTTCAGACGAGCTCTGGCAGAGCAGTTTACTGTTCCTGTCAGCGATCTCCCAATAATATCCAGCTGCAAACTCAACCGCTATCAGATCAACGCGCTTTAACAGATTTAGGGTGTTTTACTGTATTTTACACTTGTCTGTATATTTTTGAATAGTTGATGTTCAATAGTAGATATTCAGTCAGTCCAGTTTAAAGCTGAAGCTGGTCTTTTGCAATCTCTCTGTTGACCTGTGGTTCTCTTTGAATCTGTATGTTTTTTGAAATGTATATAAAACTATATATATATATATATTTATTTTTTTTATTTTTTTTTTCCAAATGATGTTTAACAGAGCAAGGAAATTCTCGCAGTATGTCTGATAATATTTTTTACTTCTGGAGAAAGTCTCATTTGTTTTATTTTGTCTAAAATAAAAGCAGTTTTAATTTTTTTTAAAAACCATTTTAGGGTCAAAATTATTAGCCTCTTAAATCTATATATTTTTCCTAGTTAAGCCTTTAAATGTCAACTTAAGCTGTATAGAAGTGTCTTGAAAAATATCTAGTCAAATTTTATGCACTGTCATCATGGCAAAGTAAAAAAAAAATCAGTTATTAGAAATGAGTTATTAAAACTTTTATGTTTAAACATTATTGAAAAAAATCTGCTCTCTGTTAAACAGAAATTGGAAAAAAAATAAACAGGTGGGGCTAATAATTCTGACTTCAACTGTATACATACATATATATATACATATACACATATATATATATATATATATATA
>CAIGQZ010000427.1:32199437-32227104 GCA_903798205.1 Danio tinwini
TATATATATATATATATATAGTTTTAATATATAATATATTTTATAGTTTTAGTGTTAATAAATAAAGGTTTAAATAAACATTTCATACAAACATTTTAGAAAAAATGTCAAACAGGTGGGCCTTCCAAAGTCAAAGAGAGAGGTGGGCCCTGAAGTGAAAAAGGTTGAGAACCCCTGTTTTAGAGTGTTTTCAAGCTCAGACCTCATTAAACCAGCCCTCTGATAAGTACAGTGCTCAGCATATATGAGTACACCCCCACAAATCTCTCAGTTAAATTCATATTTTCTATAGGAAGCTTAACACTAATATATCTGTGCATATACATTACTTTAGTCAGTACTGAAGCCAAATCTGGAGCTCATCTAACAAAATAACTTACAGTAATGGTTTAAAAATTTGTAGCTCAAATTTATATGATATACAAAAATATTAAATACAAACTTCAAAAATAGCAAAAAATCAAGACAAATAAAAAATATATACAATTTTGTTGAAATGTTGTAGTTTGTTTTTTTTTTTGCAATATTTTGCATGAATTTAAACGTATTTTCTTTGCATTTTTAAAGATGTTCTGTGACAAAAATATTATTTTAATAAATATATCTGTTTAATAAATCTGCTTTGTTTAAATGCACCAACTATATATGACCCATATTTACTGAAAAATTGATAAAAATATTCATTTTCAAAATGGGGTGCACTCATATATGCTGAGCACTGTATATGTTACGTTTAATACCATGTATAACAAAAACGGATCCCACCTCTCATGAAATATCTCATTCACTGTATTATTAAGTGCCCACAAAATCAATATTGTGCATCATTATCACAATATATTGAATTATTGAATATTGACAGCCTATTTTAATGTTCGGACATGGTGTTTTTGCATTTGTCCTGTTCTTTCGCCTGATTACAGAAGCACATTTAGCTATATAACACTCTGACCCGTATTATCTTCATCTTACCTTGGCCTTTTAAACTAGTCCTGGCTCAGGTTAAACTAATTTACAAATAGCATTAATCTAATTTACAAAGTTCCCATGACGTGGCCACTGAACTGATTTAACCCTGAATTTAGCCTTCGGAGACACAGCATTTACTTTTTTTTTTTCTTCTCAGCAATATAATGTTTTTGTTTTCTGAGACCAGATAAGACTTTGTGTTCAGTGGGTCAAATTTTCAACACTTATTTTTCCTAAAGAACTTAAAATAGTGACTTAATACCTATAGACACTGATTAAATTACATGCTATTTTCCGGTAAAGCTACTTAAAATAGCCCATAGAGTATATGAATAGTAGCTACTTAGCTAATAGCAAATAGCAACTACTTGAGTAAAGTGCTTAACTATTTTGTATGTAAATATATGAAAGAAATAGTTAAAGATTTCTGTCAAAGACTTTTTTTTTAGTAAATAATGACAGCTTTTTAAAGCAAAACAGCTTTTTTAACTACAACAATGTGTCATTTATATTAGGAAATAATGGGCCAAAAAAGATTATGAATGTCATTTTTATCATTTTACAGAAGATAACAATATAAACAACAGTTTACATCCTAATGGTGTATTTAAAACAATAATCTTTTAAGGATCAGTGTCAAAATTATATCTTTACAAATCTTTATACTATCATAAAAACCACTAGGGTTTCTCAGCAAGAAACTTTAAATCATCCATTCATTCATTTTCCTTCAGCTTAGTCCTTTTATTCATCAGGGGTCTCCCTCCACAGTAGAATGAACCACCAACTTATCCAACATATGTTTTACACAGCAGATGCCCTTCCAGCTGCAACCCAGTACTGGAAAACACCCATACACACTCACTCACAAACATACACTACGCCAATTTAGTTTATTCAATTCACCTATAGCGCATGTCTTTGGACTGTGGGGGAAACCGAAGCACCCAGAGGAAACCCACGCCAACACGCGGAGAACATGCAAACTCCACACAGAAATGCCCCAGAACTGACGCAGCCGAGGCTCGAACTAGCAACCTTCTTAATAAGGGGCAACATAAATAAAAAAGGAAACAAGATACCATCTGTAAGTAACTAGCCTACTAATATTGGTGACTAATGTTAAACTAAAAAGTTAAACACAGTCACAACCAGTGTTGGGAAAAGTTAGTTAGAGGGGTTAAAGTTAGTTTTAGAGGGGTTTTGGCCATTTCCAGGCTGGTTTCCAGCCATTTCCAGCCTGGTCTTTGCTGGTCAGGCTGGGAGTTGACCAGCTAAAACCAGCTTGACCAGCTAAAACCAGCTATGTCCAGCTTAAACCTTATTTTCCAGCATGACCAGCTAAGACCAGGCTCGAAATGGCTGGAAACCAGCCTGGAAATGGCCAAAACCACTCTAAAACCAGGCTGGTCAACCAGCTTAGGCTGGTTTAAGCTGTTTTTTTCAGCAGGGTTGTATTGCGAAACCCAGTCACAACAGGTGTTGGGGAAAGTTACTTTGGAAAGTAATGCATTACAATATTATTGTAATGCATTACAATAGTTACTCAGCTGAAAAGTAACTAGTTGCGATACTTAGTTACTTTTTATAGTAAGTAATGCATTATTACGTAACTCGCGGTACTTGTAATGCAAAACAGTCACAACTAGTGTTGGGGAAAGTTACTTTGGAAAGTAATGCGTTACAATATTGAGTTACTCAGCTAAAAAGTAACTAGTTGCGATACTTAGATACATTTCCAGCCTGGTCTTTGCTGGTCAGGCTGGGAGTTGACCAGCTAAAACCAGCTTGACCAGCCAAAACCAGCTACGCCAGCTTAAACTAGGCTGGTCAAGCTGGTTTAAGCTAGTCATTTTCCAGCATGACCAGCTAAGACCAGGCTCGAAATGGCTGGAAACCAGCCTGGAAATGGCCAAAACCCCTCTAAAACCAGGCTGGTCGACCAGCTTAGGCTGGTTTAAGCTGTTTTTTTTTTCAGCAGGGTTGTATTGCGAAACACAGTCACAACAGGTGTTGGGGAAAGTTACTTTGGAAAGTAATGCGTTACAATATTGAGTTACTCAGCTAAAAAAGTAACTAGTTGCGTTACTTAGTTACTTTTTATAGTAAGCAATGCATTATTATGTAACTCGCGGTATTTTTTACCCTCAACACTGGTCACAACCTCTGGAAAAGCACACAGAAAAATAACAGATATTTCCCAGACATATTTCCTACAGTAACATCCTATATAATGAAGGCATCTCATTTAAATACATAAAGAACATCAGAAGGTACACATGTTATAATTGTAAACATTTCACAAGTAAATAAAAACATTTGATGACTGACCCGTCGACGACAACGCGTTTTCGCGCCAGTCCTGTAGATGGCAGTGTGACGTCAGCTCGCTCATATAAGCGCCACTTCTTCTTCTGCGTGCTCTTGTGCGTTTCTGACCTCTGCAGACTGAAAGCGGTCCTCAAGTCCAGCGAAATGGTTCCTCCAGTGCAAGTGTCGCCACTGATTAAGGTTTGTCTTCTTAAATCTATTGTTTAAGAGGTTCATTACTTGTTTTAATCGAAGAAAAGCGTGTATGTGGCTCCCGCTGTCGTGCTTCTCCTCAGAGGACAGTGAAGCGTTGGTGTCTGTTGAATCGGCCTTCGTGCTGAATGTCATGGTGTTTCTTTCCTTTTCTGTTCATAAACGCATGATTATTGATATTAATGATAACTTATTTTCACTTTCAGACAGCCAGGTGGTCTGCTTTGCTCATTGGCATTGTCTATGGAAAGCGCAGATATGGTAAGAAGTTGAAAGTTTGACAGAAACAGTTTGACAGGCTTTCAGATTACAATCTGTAGATTAAGAGCCTTTTAATTCGTTAATAAGTCATCCACACACATTTATTTGATAAATAATATCAATCATTCTAAGCCAGTTGTACCATGTTTTCCCTCATAAGTGACTGATACCGCACAACAACCACCTCAGGGTTTGACAACAACATTATCAACAACATTATTATTGAGCAATTCCAGCGTTATAGATGTGACATTTGCAGTAAAAACTCAAAACATACATTTACATAAAGTATGTTAAGATTATATTGAAACTTCTGTTTATATTTTTCAGAAAAACTAACCACAGAGTTATAATATCAGAAAAATATCAATCTGTAAACATGTTTTGTACTTTAAATGAGGAAAATAAACATCATAGATGTGATAAACAAAAAAGTCTTGTTTACAGTGTACAACATACTTTGTAGAAATTCTGTAAATTAAACTGCACAACCCAAAATTAATAATGCTAATCAAAAGGATAAGAGTCGGCTCACTATAGAACAAAAATTATTTATTGTATTTAATTTAATATTTTTGCATTTATGAGGGAAAAGCTTCGTTATGGATGTGACAGATGTGAAGTTGCCACTTGTGTGACCTTGGGAAATTAAATATAATAGTTTATAACATTGACAGACATTTTTTAGTATTTCTAAAGTACTGTAAAATACTTGCTTACACAAAAAACTTGGAAACGGTTTCTGTATTTTGGTAAAAACTTACTTTTTTTTTTGCAAAGTTGACATTTGCATGGAATTGCTCTATTACAGCTTTATTTGACTTATCAACCCTCAAACTAATGTAAACACCAATTACCTTATTACAGCTAAATAAGATACAGCTTATAAGTCACTTGCACTATACCAGGGGTCACCAATCTCGGTCCCGGAGGGCCGGTGTCCCTACTGAGTTTAGCTCCAACTTTCCTCAACACACCTGCCTTGATGTTTCATGTATACCCAGTAAGACCTTGATTAGCTTGTTCAGGTGTGTTTGATTAGGGTTTGAGCGAAAATCTGCAGGACACCGGCCCTCCAGGAACAAGTTTGGTGACCACTGCACTATACTGTTTTCCAGCAGAATTCTTAAAAAAAGTAAAAAAACTAATTTAGAGGTTTTGTCTTGTTTCTAGTCCAAATAACAAAAAAAATTTCAATCAAGTTGCATTTTCAAGACAAGTGAAATGTTTGTCGTCTTCTGAGAAAAGAAAAAATAAGGGAGTTTCTCCTTAAACAAGCAAAATGAGCTGCCATCAGCATCTTAAATCTTCTATGAAGTTTTCAATATATTTAGTAATGTTATGTATCACAATTTCTTCTCGTTTTTAGATGCAAAAAAAAAAAAAATTGTGGCATTGTCCTATCACCTCCTGCTAGGATTACCCAACGATGCCAAATTCTGCTGATGTGAAAAGGGTCTATTATATTTGACCCCATTCCTGTTCAAAGCCACCACTATTTAGGCACGAGCCAGTATAAGATTCTGGCAGTATGATAACCTTGGATAAAAATATCACGGTTTGACGGAATAGGGTATATGCTGAAGTATGCTAATAGGACTTTTAATTTGCCAGTAACCTGGGTTAAGTGCTTCCGGTGAACTGTATGCCATTGCAAAATCAACGCGTTTAAGGTCTGTTGTCTTTAAAAATCAGCGCTCTCCACTGGCTGAGTGATATCCGATATAAAGTGGGTCTCCGATTGTACAAGAAGCACTGCATTAAATTACATTTTCCCCTGCCATGTCTTTATAATATGAGCATTTATTTTACCCCAGTATAATTAATGGAGCTTCTGTGCTAGCCTGCCGATTCTGACAGGCACGTGCGAGTAAACGGCTTTTGTCTCGTTTTACGCTTGAGTAACTAAATGAATGCAAAAGTCTATTTAACTGATTGTATTTTAATTACACTACAACATCGATGCTGTAAAAGGAACCGTATAAAATGGAAAAAAAACCCACAATAACAGGTCACCGGAAGTTTATCAGTATGGGTACAACACTAGCTCGGCATATACCCTATTGTGATTACTGCTTGAAAATATATAATTTTTAAATGTCTGGGTAAAACAAAGGGTAAAACAATGTGTCCCCTTTGAACACAATGAATTTACATTTTTAAGAGACATTTAAAATATTTTGGAACAGTAAACATGGCAGGTTAAATAATTCAAATGAATCATTGACCGCTGCTGTCTTCATTTGTTTCTAAAACAGATTTCTTTACAATTTAAAACGGCATCTTTGGAGATCTTTTCTGCTGGAGATACTGTTGTCCTCAAAAACAAAAAATAAATAAATAAAAAAAAAAATCATACACGCCTTAGGAAAGGCATAACAGAAAATGTTAGCAGTTTTAAAACCTTGACTCTTCCAAACCACAGTATACCTTGAAAATGGTTATCATCATCAGCATACATCGGATGATTAATTATCAACAATGCATCCAGTCTTAATCATTTAATTGTTGTGGTAGTTTGTTCAGATAGCAATTTAATGACTGGTGAAAGTAGCTCCGCCCTAAAGGCATTCCATGTGACCAGGAAGTAAAGAAAGTCATTTCGAAGGGGAAGTTATAGTATTTGATTAAAGTTTATGAGGGCAAATACAATTTTACAAAGTAATTAAGTGCACAAATACATCGTTTATAACCAAATAAATGTATATTAATTTAAATATGATTTCATGACAACTTTAACCCTTTAACTTCCATTCTTAAAGAGATTTTTTTTTGACCAATTTCTTTGTTTAAATTGTGTCTCTGACGCTACATATTTTAATAGTAGATTGATAAATGGATGAATTCAAAGCAGAAATGACACACCCACTTATAGCTCCGCCCTACAGGAATTCCATGTGACCAGGAAGTAAAGAAAGTCATTTTAAAGGGGAGGGAAGGTTATAGTATTTGATAGTGTTTGAGGCCAATACATTTTTACAAAATAATGAAGTGCACACATACATAGTTTATCACAACTATATTCATATAAATATAAGAGTCAGTTTGGTACACACTTAGTAAAGATCTTGCGTTTTTGTTAAATCCGTCTTCCTTTACCTCCAGATAATCTGAAACCAATTGCAGAGGAGGAGAGGAGAATAGAAGAGGAGGAGAAGAAGGTGCGAGAGGAGCAGGAGCGCATCGCTAAACAGCTAGCAGAAGGTATTAAGATGTATAAAGTGATTCCTCATCAGTTAAACTCTGAACACTGTGCTCATTTGGTCACAATGACTCTTATTTTTGCTTATTCGACAGCTAATGAGGACACAATCCTGAAATGAGCTGCCCAAAATGAAGTTTCCATCATAATCGTTTCCTGTCTGGATAAAGGATGGTGCTTGTAATCAACCGTTTTGGTTTTACGGTGCCCATTTCACACCTCTCACAGTTTCCCCTGATATATAATGTCAAATTAATGTTCCTTTTTGTGAAATAGTCTCTGAATACATGCAAATATATGAGCTTGACCTTGTATAAATTTACTCTGATCTGGTTTGTTCTTTTCCTAAAAACATTGTTACAGAAAAGACCGATATAGTACATGATTAATACACACTGAATCAGAATTACGCTTTGGCAATCATCCACACCATTATTTATTAATAAAAGGGAATCCATTATATCTTTATATTTTTCAATTCAATTTGAAAATGACTATATTAGTTGAAATAAAGACACTCCTTCAGGATATAACTATAAGCATGTTTCTCGGCAGACTGGTCGTGGTTGTGGAGTTGCATCAATCTTTAGTGATATTCTTAATGTTAATTAGAGAAACAGACATGTGTTTAATTCCTTTGAAATACTGCCGCTCAATGTTATGCTTCCGGATATTCAGAAAAAACCCATGTTATCTCTCGCTTTAATCACTGTTTATTGACCCCCAGGACCCCATGTCAGTTTTCTAACAGAGTTTTCTCATTTTATGTCTGACTTACTAGTTAAACTGATAAAGTTATAATTGTAGGAGAATAACATCTCCTATCCAGTCCTCCTATATTTTGATCTATAAAATATTTGATAATGTCCAGGTTATCAAACTCTGAACTAATACAGTTGCAGTTGGTATTTTAAACACATTTTCTCTTGTAAAAAATAAATAGATTAAAGGAAATACTAGAAATGCAGATCATTCATAAATATTTGGTCAAATATGGTAAAGAAATACTCAATCTAACTAGATTAATCTGACTGTCTGGTTTAAGCAACTAGTCTGGGACTGTACAGAGACTTATAAAAGGATGCTAGTTAAAATAATATTTTAAGGTAATGGGTTGGAAATAAATTTATAATTACATATTTAATTTTACAAATATGACAAATTTTAAGTGATTTCTTTGCAATTTTAAGGTAGTGGGTTGAAAGCAAATTTATAACATTACATTATTATTATTGTAATTATAAAAATTGTTAAACAAATAATAATGTTTTGAGCCAAATGTTGTGGGATCATATTTATTTTTCTGTGAGTTTGTCTAACATAACTAATAAATGTTATTCCCCACGGCCCATAATTCCTTTATCGGATCAAAACCAGTACATCTGATGTAAATCCAAAAGTACTAGATGAACATGTTACAGTGCTCAGCATATACGAGTACATCGCTCACAAATCTATCTCTTAAAATCATATTTTTTTAGGATGCTTTACAATATTATATTTGTGCATATACATTAGTCAGCACTGTAGCCAATTCTAACAAAAAAAACTTAGAATCACAGTCCAAAAATGAGTAAACCCAAATGTATATTTTAGGGACAAATTTAATTAACATAAAAAAAGGAAAATCAAGAGAAACTAAAATGTATAAAATTGTCAATCTTTTTGCAATATTTTGCTTGAATTTTAAATATATTTTCTTTCTATTTCTAAAGATGTTTGGTGACTAAAATATTATTGTAATAAAAAATATCTGTTTTGTTCAAATGCACCAAAATATATAACTTCTATTCAGTGCCTATCATTAACACCCGCCAAATGCTGGTAAATTTCAGCTGTGGCGGGTTAGACAGTCACTCCCACTGGCCAGTTTGGCTGGTTGATTAATTTTTTAGATGTAGTTTTCTTAAAAAGCAAAGTTCAACAATAAGGATGGCCCAATGGGCCGGAACCAGCGCAGGAGATGACAAAAATAACGTGTGTTTGTGTGAGCAAAAGAAAGCAGGTCAATACGGAATGGGAGGATAATCACGTGCACGGTGAGACACAGGCGATCCTCACTCACTGACAAGGGCTTCAGTGTCGCACGCACAGCTGATGTGATGCTTGCGAGTGTTTAAAAGTAAAAAAAAACAAACGGTTCCTTATGCAAAACATTCGTGCCTGGAAACGCAACTGGTATTATCGGATCTCTTTAAAATAGACAGGACAAAATGGAGAGCTTCAGCTTTTTTTAAAAAAAATGTTTGCTTTTTGTAAGCAGCTTTAATCATTCTTTGAACACATTAATGGGCCTAACGTTATTATTATCATTATTGCGCATGGTATGTTTTTCACCTGCTTTCATTTGCTTACAGTTTTTTTTTTATTAATATAGTTTAATTATCATCCTTTACAATAACATTGCTTTAATATGAAGTTAACTGAGCTTTAGCCTAGACAGACTACTGTGCATAATTCTTTTTTTAAATCTCAATTTCTTTTAGAGAAAAGTTTAGTTGAATATAAAGTGTATGTAGCTATATTTAACTTGTTTTACACATGATTTAAAAATTTGGGCTATTGGTGTGGCTACAGAAAAACATTTGATCAATGATTAATGTTGAGCCCCGAAAAGTCATGTGAAATAAGAACTAATTGCAATGCAACACCATGAAACCCCAACCCATTTGCTTATGCTCATTGAGCAAGGACATACACAACACACACAAGTGAAATGAATGAGGTGAACATAACACAAAATCTAAATGAAGTAGTTTAAGCATGCCAAAGTCAAATTTTATGAACATAAAATATATTTTACCAACAACAAAATTGTGGCTAGTAAAAATGGCGAGTGGCTAGTAATGTTGGAAAACTACTAGCCACAGTGGCTGGGGATTAAAAAAGTTAATGTCAAGCCCTGCCTATATTAACTGAGATATGGATAAAAATATTCATTTTCAAAACAGGATGTACTCCGTTATGCTGAGCGCTGTACTTTGTTGGTCAAGCCATTTTGTACTAATTAGTGTGATTTAAGTAAAATAAGATGCTAAATGAACTAACAATAGTGTATGCGCACAGTCAAAATCCTAACTGAGACTACCAGTTCTCTGAATATTCCTCTGTGACAGAATATTCTCCATTTCTTCCCCAGTAATCCACAGCTCTCACTTTGTAAAAACCGCTCACCTCAAGACTCTCTACAGAGGAAAAAACACAAGCAGTCAATACATGCATCAATGCTTTAAATAAATATATAAAACTCAAACTCTAGGCCAGGGGTGTCCAAACTTGGTCCTGGAGGGTCAGTGTCCTGATTAGTTTAGCTCCAACTTCCTTTAACACCTGCCTGAAAGTTTCTAGTGTACCTAGAAAGAGCATGATTTGCTGGTTCAGGTGTGTTTAATTGGGGTTGGAACTAAAATATGCAGGACACCGGCCTTACAAGACCAGGTTTGGACACCCGTGCTCTAGATAAAAGTATGTATACCTGGAGAGTAAGTGAAGTATGTGGAAATAGTGTCTCTGTGATTAATCCTCTGGAATGTGGACTCATCTCTGGAGAATTCCACTTCATATGTTTTTATACACCTAAAATGACGTGCAAATTTAATCTGAGCCATTTAGAAATGAATAATGTTATCTGCTGAACTTCAATAGTTCTCACTTGGTGCCGATGCAGTGATCCTTCCAGACGATCAGAACTTGTCCCTTGGTGACGGTGATGAAACGCAGCCCGTTCACCTGCAGAACAATTACTGCAATAATAAAACCATACCACAAGCTTTCTCAATCTCTGCAAGGAACAACATGCAGAAGTTTTGTAATCACACTCTTTAATTAAGTTCATGCACAGACAGACATATTAATAAGATTAACTGTTTTTTGGGCGTTGATGAGTAGCAGGTCAATTTACCACACAACATGATTTCAACATTACACCATATTGAATTCATGGGTGCTTCCAAAAAAACTGAAAAATAATGCCTCAAAGGTTTATGAAGGGTTCTCTAAGTCAAATGTTCAACATTTATAAACGTGCCGTACACATTACATTTCCTTAATAGAACCACTTTAAATAATCATATGAGCCATAATCATTAATAAATGAAAAAACAATGATTCTGGTTTACGTTCACTATTAAAAAAGTTTCAATGCAATTTTTAAAAATCAGACCCCAAATCTGATTTTATCAGTGTTTAAGGTCTGGAAAAATGTATTATAACAAAACATAGTTAATCATAAATTAAAAATATATAAGTGCTTTTGGTATTTTAAAATGCATGAATAAGTAGAAAAGCAACACTTAATTTAAGATATTTTAAAACTACAAGAGGTAGATCAAAAGTAACAAAAATGGTAGGTGTGTCTGATGTCATTAGCATGGCCACACAAAGGACACAGTCCTTGTCACTATTTTAAAGGAATACTCCACCTTTTTTTGAAAAAGGTCCATTTTTCAAGTCTCCTAGAGTTAAACCGTTGACTTGAACCATTTTTGAATCAGCCAAAATCTTGTACTGGCGGGGGTCACTTTCAGCTTAGCTTAGCATATCGAATTGAATCAGATTTGACCATTAGCATTTTGTGTCTTATTATTTGATGCAACTACAAAAGACTCAAGCTTTAAATAAGAAAATTATCAAAACTCTTTGAATATTTTAATGAGATGCTAATGGTCTAATACGATTCAATTTATTATGCTAAGCTAAAACGGACTCCATCAGAACAAGAAATAGACTGAATAGATTAAAAATGGTTCAAGTCAACTGTTAAACTCTAGAAGACTTGTAAAATGAGCCTTTTTCAAAAAAAACAAAACAAAGGTGGAGTGTTCCTTAAAAATAGTTTATCTGGATTTGACCATTAGCATTTAGTGTAATATTGCACGATGTACCTGTAACTACAAAAGACTTGAGCTTTAAATAGGCAAATTATCAATTTTTAAAAAGTTTTTTAAAGGGCACCTATGGTGAAAAATCTACTTTTCAAGCTGTTTGGACAGACATATGTGTAAATATAGTGTATAGAGCGTCATATTGGGGTGATATAAACACACCCAGTCCTTTTTTTTTTCAATTTAACAAAATAAAAACGGTGGACCAATTGGAGCGGTTTTGAGATCGACCGCAACTTGACGTAGGAGCGCGGTCCCCCCACCCACCGAATTGATTGACAGCTTCGTATTAACATGTCTCCAAAGTAACGTGTATAATCATATCAACCAGACACAGGACCAGGACGTGCGCACACTAAGCAACCGTAAATAAAAGTCTGTTCAGTTTGCTAAGATCATCAATCAACCTCAAATGTGATCAAGAGTGAGTTTTACAAGCTTAAAATGTTTTTAAACAGTGTATGTGTGTAATGAATTACAGCCATTTACTTCAGATTTACTTCATCACCACAGCCGCGTGTCAGAACAATTATAAAAGATGCTTCAATCAGGTTTATTTTGTGCATTAACATAACAGATATCCATACAGCAGTGGAGATTAACCTGTTTTCTGTCACATTTGCGTGCAAAAACAGTGCAAAGCTAAACGCGCTGTGTGTGTGTATTTGTGTGTGTGCGTGAATTTTGTAACGACATAGTGTGTGACTCATCCTTGCAACTCCACAACATGCATCAAATACTCATCGGTAAAGTTCTTACTTGTTGTTTTTCCTCACAAACATTACGTGAGATCTTATTCCTTCGTATTTGTCTGTTGTCTGACGCAGCCGAGAGAGCCGCTGCCAGGCACGTGGAAACGGTGGGCGTGAAGGACTAGCCTTAAAGGCGCAGTACACAAAAACCGCTAGCTAATGCTAAATGCTACAAAATAGAAACTTATGACAGGTATAATGAAAAATCTGATGGGTGTTTTGAGATGAAACTTTACAGACACATTCTGGAGACACAAAAGACTATTAAATCTGGAAAAAGTGGTAACCTAGGTGCCCTTTAATGAGATGCTAATGCTCTAATCCAATTCAATTCATTATGCTAAGCTAAAAGTGACCCCGCCAGAACAAGAAATCGACTGAATAGATTAAAAATGGTTCAAGTCAACTGTTCAACTCTAGAACTCCACAAAAAAGGTGGAGTTTCTTTAAAATAGCTCATTTATCTGGATTTGACCATTAGCATTTTGTGTAATATTGCACAATGTACCTATAACTACAGAAGACTTGAGCTTTAAATAGGAAAATTATCAAAACTCTGACTTTTTTAAACGAAAGTCTAATGGTCTAATCTGATTCAACTCATTATGCTAAGCTAAAAGTGACCCTGACAGAACAAGAAATAGACTGAATGGATTAAAAATGGTTCAAGTCAACTGTTCAACTCTAGAAGACTTGTAAAACGGTGGAGTGTTCCTTTAAAATTGTTTACCTGGATTTGACCATTAGCCTTTTGTGTAATATTACACAATGTACCTGAAACTACAGAAGACTTGAGCTTTAAAAAGCTAATTTATCAACTTTTAAATTATTTTTTTTTTTTTACATTTTTGGAACAAGATGCTAATGGTCTAATCCGATTCAATTCATTATGCTAAGCTAAGCTAAAAGTGACCCCGCCAGAACAAGAAATCGACTGAATGAATAAAAAAATGGTTCAAGTCAACTGTTCGACTCTAGAAGACTTGTAAAATGAGCCTTTTTCAAAAAAGGTGGAGTGTTCCTTTAAAATAGTTAATTTATCTAGATTTGACCATTAGCATTTTGTGTAAAATTACACAATGTACCTGTAACTACAGAAGACTTGTACTTTAAATAGCAAAATTATCAACTTTTAATTTTATTTATTTTTTTATGAAATGCTAATGGTCTAATCTGATTCAATTCATTATGCTAAGCTAAAAGTGACCCCCCTCCAGAACAAGAAATCGACTGAATGGATTCAAGACCGATTCAAGTGAACTCTTCAACTCCAGGATACTTTTGAAATCAGGCTTTTTCCAAAAAAAAAAAAAGGTGGACGGTTCCTTTAATAACTGCTTATTTCTTTAAATTTGAACATTCTTCAAAACATCTGGGATAATGCAAGTACATATGTTAGCAAAATATAGAACACCATTTACAGTGTTTTTAATATTTTAGTGAAAAAAATATTATACATTGTGCCTTTAACATACATCATTTATATTTGTTGAAAAAACACATTTAGATGATTTTAAGAAGAAGAAAAGCATTCAGTCAAGTCCAAACCTCTATATATAACCTTTTTGTGTCAGAGGAAGTTGATAATGAAACAATAGTACCTGATAATATAATGAAACAATAGTTGTTTTATTAGATATCAGATTATCACTAACCTGGTTGGGCATTTCTTTAGACTGGGCACATATGTGTACGAGCAGCACTGAAGGGATGGGAAGGCTTTTCTTCAGCATCAGAGTGCCATCAGATGGGACAGGCAGAGGGCCATCAGTCTGCGGGTCCTGCAGCAAACATATGAATAATATATATATATATATATATATATATATATATTTTTTTTTTTTTTACCCTGACATGCAGTTCTTATGTATTATAAAGATTGGTCAAAAACGAAACATCCCATTATGGTTATGCATCAAATTGAATTTACATAAGTGATTTGCATACACCAGGGGTATCCAAACTCGGCCCTGAGGGTCCTGCTGATGTTAGCTCCAACTTGCTTCAACACACCTGCCATGAAGTTTCTAGTATATCAAGAAAAAGCTTGATTAGCTGGTTCAGGTGTGTTTGATTAAGGTTGGAGCTAAACTCTCCAGGACACCGGCCATCCAGGACCCAGTTTAGACACCCCTGGTATACACAGAAAGCATATTGCATCTACTTTAATGTTTGATTTAACTTTTGTCAAATCTATAAAAGATAAATAATGTAGAACTCTCATCCAGGTTTGAATGATTGTGATATGAGGATATGATTAAAAACGATAAAGATAAAAAAAAGACTAATCTGTATTTTAGGGCTACACAGTGATCCTTTAATAGAGCTTTTTAATATGTCGTCAAATGATTCATGTGCTAAATATGACGAGATTTTAGTTTTATGAAATAATTTCCCTGTCCCAAATTGTTTATTATTATTATTATTATTAAGTAGGGCACATTGTAAAGAATAGAAAAAACTAAATTTAAAACGTACACTCACCGGCCACTTTATTAGGTACACCTTACTAGTATCGGTTGGACCCCTTTTGCCTTCAGATCTGCTTTAATCCTTCGTGGCAAAAATTCAACAAGGTACTAAAAATATTCCTCAGAGATTTTGGTCCATATTGACATTATAGCGTCACACAGTTGCTGCAGATTTGTCAGCTGCCGTCCATGATGCAAATCTCCCATTTCACCACATCCCAAAGGTCCTCTACTGGATTGAGTTCTGGTGACTGTGGAGGCCATTTGAGAGTGAACTCATTGTCATGTTCAAGAAACCAGTCTGAGATGATTTGCGCTTTATGACATGGCTCTTTATTCTGCTGGAAGTAGCCACCAGAAGATACGTTCACTGTGGTCATAAAGAGATGGACATGGTCAGCAACAATACTCAGGTAGGCTGTGGCGTTGACACGATGCTCAATTGGTACTAATGGGCCCAAAGTGTGCCAAGAAAATATCCCCCACACCATTACACCACCACCACCCGCCTGAACCGTTGATACAAGGCAGGATGGATCCATGCGTTCATGTTGTTGATGCCAAAGTCTGACCCTACCATCCGAATGTCGCAGCAGAAATCGAGACTCATCAGACCAGGCAACGTTTCTCCAATCTTCTATTGTCTAATTTTGGTGAGCCTTTGTGAATTGTAACCTCAATTTCCTGTTCTTAGCTGACAGGAGTGGCACCCGTTGTGGTCTTCTGCTGCTGTAGCCCATCCGCCTCAAGGTTGGACGTGTTGTGCATTCAGAGATGCTCTTCTGCATACCTCGGTTGTAAGGAGTGATTATTTGAGTTACTGTTACCTTTCTATCAGCTCAAACCAGTCTGGCCATTCTCCTCTGACCTCTGGCAGTAACAATGCATTTGCACCAAGAACTGCCGCTCACTGGATATTTTCTTTTTTTCTGACCATTCTCTGTAAACCCTAGAGATGGTTGTGTGTGAAAATCCCAGTAGATCAGCAGTTTCTGAAATACTCAGACCAGCCCATCCACGCTCAAAGTCACTTAAATCACCTTACTTCAAATGCATTGAGTTCCTGCCATGTGATGTGACTGACTGATTAGAAATTGGCGTTAATGAGCAGTTGGACAGGTGTACCTAATAAAGTGTCCGGTGAGTGTATTTTAAATACTCTAAAAGTATTACACTTTTATTGTTCACTTTTCATCTTTGACCCAGAAATGTATTCAAGCTGCAAGAATGGCTCATTATAAACAACCCTGAGCTCAATAACACCAGTATACTAGTAACAAAATAGTATTTACATTTTTCTACCAAAAAAATCATATTCAATACAATTTGTCTGTTGCCATATCCTTGTAATGATGTACTAGTATGACTGTTTTACACTAAGATTTACACCAATAATGTTTTGTGCATTTGAAAAACAGAAGTCTTAAAGCTACAGTAGCAAAAAAGCCAATCTAACACTAACGTTTACAGTCATAAAAACTAAATTATTATTATTGTTTTGTGTGCATTAAAATGACTTATCCTTATTAAAAAAAAGACGTAAAATGCTACAATGACCTTAGTAAGCGTGTGTTATGAAGTTGTACCTCTTGACTCCGCATTTGTGTGAACTGTTGTGCAGTGGGATAGTCTGGTCTGCTCATGCTCTCCCACAATTTAAATGGGTTTGTCACATTATTATCCATGTAGTACGTCACATACATCAGACCTACAAAAACACAAGACAGCAGAGTAAACACAAGCAAGTCATTTCATCAAGGGCTGCTCAGTAGTGTTTTCTGACCCTGGCGCTGAGGCAATCCAGTGATGCGCAGACTGATGATATCATCGATGCTGGAGGTCTGGTTGTCTCTGCTGTTGTAGATCAGGACGCTGCTCTGCCAGCTGTCTGCGCTGAACGGCACCTGAGGAACGTGAACGCTGGCCAGCAAACCCACCGACGCATTCACATCAGACACCTCAGCCTGCACCTGAGTCTCACCTAAAGAACACGACGAGAATGATCACATAAGGAGTGCATAAACTTTCCTTTTTCAGCATTGCAGGTTTCTGTCATATGATAGCTGCAACATGTGAATGAATGAAAAATGACACTTGTTTACAAGCATTTAAATCACCATATTTTCTTTAAATAATTGCAATATTTATTATATACATTATAGTATATAGACACCGTGGCTCAATGGTTAGCACGGTCACTGGTTTGAGTCCCGTCTGGGCCAGTTGGCATTTCTGTGTGGAGTTTGCATGTTCTGCCCGTTTTGGTTTCCTCTGGGTGCTGCGGTTTCCCCCACACTCCAAAGACATGCACTATAGGTGAATTGGATGAACTAAATTAGCCGTAGTGCATGAGTGTGAATAAGTGTGTATGGGTGTTTCCCAGTACTGGGTTGCAGCTGGAAGGGCATACACTGGAACAGTTGGCGGTTCATTCCGCTGTGGCATCCCCTAAAAAATAAGGGACTAAGCTCAAGGAAAAAATGAATGATGCTGGTTAATAGATCACTTAATATGGCAAAATAGTATTTCATGTTAAATGTGAATTATTATTTGCTCCCTTACTTTCGGCTTATAATATATTTAATTATTTAATATATCATTAACATGATATAATTAAATCATTAATGGTGTACTAAATAAGTTGAATATATTATTTAATTTCATTAAATAGAACATTAATATAAGTTAAATATAGTATAAAATCAATATAGTTTAATATACTATTATTAAAAAAAGTAATTCATGCTAGATTCATTTGACTTTTATTATTCATTCATTCATTTTCTTTTCAGCTTAATCCCTTTATTAATCTGGGGTCGCCACAGCAGAATGAACCGCCAACTTATCCAGCATTTGTTTTACGGAGCGGATGCCCTTCCAGCCGCAACCCATCTCTGGAAAACATCCATACACACTCATTCACACTCGGGACAATTTAGCCTACCCAATTCACCTGTAGCGCATGTCTTTGGACTGTGGGGGAACTGGAGCACCCGGAGGAAACCCACGCGAACAAGGGGAGAACATGCAAACTCCACACAGAAACACCCACTGACCCAGTCGAGGCTCGAACCAGCGACCTTCTTGCTGTGAGATGACAGCACTACCTACTGCCCCACCGCGTCGCCACTGTATTATATATTTAAAAAGATGTTTAAAAACTAAAATATTTTTCTGTTTCAAAAATAACAACATATAACAAAAAAACTACATTATATATAATATTTTTATATGTGTACTGTATATGTACACAAATGATATGAATAAATACAACTAACACTGCACTAAATAAAATGCAACATTTGGCTCCACAAAAAATGATTTTATATGAATAAATATGAACAATGTTAATAATTCATTCATTCATTCTCTTTTCGGCTTAGTCCCTTTATTAATCTGGGGTCGCCACAGCGGAACGAACCGCCAACTTATCCAGCACAGTTTTACGCAGCGGATGCCCTTCGATGAACCAGCGACCCAGTGACCTTTTTGCTGTAAGACGACAGCACTACCTACTGTGCCACTGCGTTGCCCCAGTATTGATAATAATTTATTATATTTTTTATTTTAGTTATTATATATTTAATTACAAATTTGATAAAATCAATTTATATATTTAAGATGAGATACTCAATTTTTAAACTGTAATATAACTTACTAACACTAATGATTGATTATAAACCTTCATTTATTTACCATTTATCAGTTTAATTCATCTGTTTAATTTTTGCTTTATACAATTGAAGTCAGAATTATTTGCCCCCCCCCTGAATTATTAGCTGTTTATTTTTTCCCCAATTTCTGTTTAACGGAGAGCAGATTTTTTCAACACATTTCTAAACATAATAGTTTTAATAACTCATCTCTAATAACTGATTTATTTAATCTTTGACATGATGACGGTAAATAATATTTGACTAGATATTTTTCAAGACACTTCTATACAGCTTAAAGTGACATTTAAAGGCTTAACTAGGTTAATTTGGTTAACTAGGCAGGTTAGGGTAATTAGGCAAGTTATTGAATAACGATGGTTTGTTCTGTAGACTATCGAAAAAATATATATAGCTTAAAGGAGCTAATAAAATTGACATTAAAATGTTTGTTTGTTTTATTTAAACTGTGTTTTTACTCTAGCCGAAATAAAACAAATAAGACTTTCTCCAAAAGAAAAAAATATTATAGGAAATACTGTGAAAATCAAAGGAGGGCTAATAATTTTGACTTCAACATATAAAGTTGAAGTCAGAATTATTAGCCCCCCTTAGAATTTTCTTTTCTTTTTAATTATCGAAAAACATTAGCTTAACATTTAAAACTGCTTTTGTTCTAGCCGAAATAAAACTAAGACTTTTTCAGAAAGAAAAAATATTATCAGACATACTGTGAAAATTTCTTGCTCTGTTAAAAGTCATTTGGGAAATAATTAAAAAGAAAAGAAAATTTATGTCCCATGGGGACAAATTAAGTGTTTGCATTGAGCTTAATTGAACTTTGAATATACCTAACAGTGCTAGTAGGCCCATAACAGTGAGGACTGGTTTTCTCAGTATCTGCACATGTGGAGGGTTTGTATTGTTTATCTGGAAGCGGGCAGTGAGGGTGCGCTGGCTGAACGGGTGCGGATGGTAACTCAGGAAAGCGTTATCGTTGCTCAGCAGAGTGTAGTTAACGGTACTGTTTTGATCGGCGATGAGAAGGTCTTGATGCTGTGAGATCACCTGAAACACACCAATTAAGACTGTAATGCAACTGTACAATATGTATATATATATATATATATTGTACATACATACATACATATATATATATATATATATATACAGTTGGAGTCAGAATTATTAGCCCCCCTTTGAATTTTTTTTCTTTTTTAAATATTTCCCGAATGATGTTTAACAGAGCAAGGAAATTAACAGTATGTCTGATAATGTTTTTTTTTTTTCTTTTGGCTAGAAAAAAAAAGTAGTTTTTAATTTAAGAACCATTTTAAGGTCAATATTATTAGCCCCTTTAAGCTCTTTTTTTTGCGATTGTCTAAAGAACAAACCATCTTTATACAATAACTTGCCTAATTACCCTAACCTGCCTAGTTAACCTAATTAACCTAGTTAAGCCTTTAAATGTCACTTTAAGCTGTATAGAAGTGTCTTGGAAAATATCTAGTCAAATATTATTTACTGTCATCATGTTAAAAATAAAATAAATCAGTTATTAGAGATGAGTTATTAAAACTATTATGTTTAGAAATGTGTTGAAAAAATATCTTCTCTCTGTTAAACAGAAATTGGGGGAAAAAATAAACAGGGGGTCTTCAATAATTCTGACTTCAACTGTATATATATATATATATCTTGACTTCTAGTTGATCAAAGGCAAAGGCCTCTAGATTACGCTTATTTTACCAAAATAAAACATGATCATGCCTTGATTTTTAGTTATTCAATTAGGACAGTAAGGTCTGACTTTGCTTAGACAAAAGTCTTGTCACTTAACAGAAACAATGTACAGTATAGAATATAAAGTCATGGTGCAGCGGAAACAGAGTTAATATTGTGTATGACTCCCATGAGCTTGGAGGACTGCATCTATACATCTCTGCAATGACTCAAATCACTTATTAATAAAGTCATCTGGAATGGCAAAGAAAGCGTTTGTGCAGGACTTCAAGAGTTCATCAAGAGTCTTTGGATTCATCTTTAATGCCTCTTCCTCCATTCTACCCCAGACATGCTCAATAATGTTCCTGTCTGGTGACTGGGCAGGCCAATCCTGGAGCACCTTGACCTTCTTTGCTTTCAGGAACTTTGATGTGGAGGCTAAAGTATGAGAAGGAGCGCTATCCTGCTGAAGAATTTGCCCTCTCCTGTGGTTTGTAATGTAATGGGCAGCGCAAATGTCTTGATACCTCAGACTGTTGATGTTGTCATCCACTCTGATCTCTCACACGCCCCCATACTGTACGTAACCTCAAACCATGATTTTTCCTTCCCCAAACTTGACTAATTTCTGTGAGAATCTTGGGTCCATGTTGGTTCCAATAGGTCTTCTGCAGTATTTGTGATGATTGGAATGCAGTTCAACAGATTAATCATCAAAAAATTTCTGCCACAAGTTGTTTTTGTTGCTCTTACAACTGGGATTGATGACAAGACTTTCGTCAAGTAGTGTACAGATATATTTATATATATATAAATAATTGTATATATTATATAATTATATATTTTTATAAATAATTCATTATTAAATACTTTTTGTAATTTATTATTCATTTATCTTCCCCTATAGAAAGTTAGAGGTTGTTGAAGGACACTTGAGTTAGTCTTATTACTAACATTCATTCATTCATTTTCTTTTCGGCTTAGTCCCTTTAATCTGGAGTCGCCACAGCGGAATGAACCACCAACTTATCCAGCATATGTTTTACGCAGCGAATGCCCTTTCAGCTGCAACCCATCACTGGGAAACATCCATACACTTTCATTCACACACATACACTACAATCAATTTTAGCTTACCCAATTCACCTATATCACGTCTTTGGACTGTGGGGAAGACCAGAGCACCCAGAAGAAACCCACGCAAACACGGGGAGAACATGCAAACTCCCCACAGAGATGCCAACTGACCCAGCCAAGGCTCAAACCAGCGACCTTCTTGCTGTGAGGCAACATCGCTACCCACTGTGCCATCGCGTCACCCCTTATTACTAACATTGAATGTTAATTTATAAAATGAATGTTTAAATTTGCTGATTTGTTGTTCCATCCCAAAAATATAATAAAGAAATAAAAAATATTAATAATAAAGAAACAGCACATTGTCACAATCCTCACCTTAAGCACCATGGCTGCATAGGTAACGTCTGCCCTCCAGGTGAGAGGTTTGTTCCAGCCGACCAGCGGATCTGCCTCGTCATTGTAGATCGGCAGAGAGCGAAAGTCAGGAAAACGCTGCTGAATCTCTTGCACAGTGGACACCTCCTGCTGCAAGATGGGTAATGAGCCTCCTCCTCCCTGAAGCATAACATACATAGCACAATAATCACAAATACGAGTAATCATTTGTCATTTATTAGTAAGATACAGTGTTTTAAAGGTCTAACATGTTTTCCATCTCTCTTTTTTTTGAGTGTTTTAAGATCTACCTGTCCAGGCACTTAAAAATTTAAGGTCAATCAATGTATTGTTGTGCATGTGACTGTCAAATACAGTGGGGGAAATAAGTATTGAACACATCATGTTTTTTTTCCAGGGAATAATATTTCTAAAGGAGCTGCTGACATGGAATTGAACCAGATTTTTGTAAAAACGCTAACAATGCAAAGATAAAAATAAAATAAAACAAATCTGAAAATAAGTTGTGTGTAACAACAATGAAATGACACAAGGAGAAAGTGCTGAACTACTGAAACGTGTTTAATACTTTATATAAAAGGCTTTTTTGGTGATGGCAACTTAAAGACGCCTCTCATTTGGAGAATGAAGTCACATGCATTGCTCAGGTGTGAGTTTCTCACAGACTTCAACAGAGAGTTGATGGTTCTGTGGGTCTCAACTATCAAATCTGAGCTTTATTTTGTATTTTTCAAAGCAAAAGCTAGGTTCTATTACTACTACTCATGGTACAGAGATTGAATTGGTGTCCCAGTACAAATATCTTGGAATTTTAATTGATGATACACTCACTTTTAGTTCTCACATTCAGCAATTGGTGAAAAAATTTAAAGTGATTTTAGGCTTCTATTTTAGAATTAAGAACTGCCTTTCTTTTAATGCTAAAAAGAAGCTGGTTGATGGAACATTTATGTTGATATTGGACTACGGTGATGTTATCTATATGCATGCTTCGTCTCAAAGTCTGCATGCATTGGATACCGTTTACCATGGTGCACTACGATTTATAACTAATTTTAAATCTCTTATTCCAGGACGCTCTTGTAAAAGAGATTTTTAATCTCAGTGTGTCTTTAATAATAATTTTCAATTAGATTCGGGTCAGGTGATTGGCTGGGCCATTCTACAGCTGGATTTTCTTTCTCTGAAAGCATTTGAGAGTTTTTTTGGTTGTGTTTTGAATCATTGTCTTGCTGAAATGTCCACCCTGGTTTCATCTTCATCATCCTGCTAATGTTGATGTTGAACTGAAGCAGATAATATTAATTTACAGTGAGAAAGGGCAGAGGGTAAAGAACTACTGAGAGATTTCAGCTGCTGTCTGGGCTTTCACTGCCCTTCTACACCTCCCTTTTTTTCATGTGTTTAATACTTTTCTCTGTGTCATTTAATTTTATTACACATAACTTAATTTGTAATCTAATTAGTTTAGTTTTCTTTGCATATATGGATTTCTTTGGTTGTTATATACACCTGGTGAACATTTCCAGTCAACAGCACCTTTGGAAAAAAAAATTCTGAGAAAAATGGTGACGTGTTCAATACTTATTTTTTCCAGCTGAAATTAAAATCAAATTAAAAAAAAGTGAATGTACCTTCTTGTGTAGTGCAATATAGTCCAGCCGTACGCCGCTCTCTCCAGTAAAGTAGTTTGTGCCGTTGTAACAGTGTTTCAGCATCTCCCAGCAGTACGGGGAGCGTGGCTGTGAGTGACAGGAGTCTCCCGGACCCCCAAATTTCAACAGAGGACTCACTGCACGGAGGCCCTCAGAACAGGCATCATAATAGTTCAGAAACCCTGGAGCCGGAAAAAAATAATCCCCACAATGAAGCTGGTATTCTGTCCTCAGCAGAACCACTAATTCTTCCATGTGGCAGCTTTAAATTAAAACCTGACAGACACTTTCTTGTTTGTAAACACCACAAAAAAGCATAATTTCAGTGTTCGAGGACACCATGTGCAGAGATGCCACACAAAATCATCTCTCGGGACACAGATGCTGCTATAATTACTTGAAATATGTTCTTTAGTAAAACACAAAAATTGTTTTCAGCTGAAACTGCGGTGTTCGGTAGTTCATAAAGTACAAGTCAATAGTTACCAGCACTATGTGAGTCATTTAAACACAACTATGAGTTTTATTGTCATAAAGATATATATTTTGCTGAATTTTTTTTATTATTATTATTATTATTAGTGTTATTTTTTATTACTATTTTATTTTTTATTATTAATAATTATTATTATTGTTATTTTTATTATTTAAATTTTTAACCATTTATTATTATTATTTTTGTTGTTATTATTATTATTCGTGTTATTTGTATTAATATTATTTTATTTTTATTATTTATTATTATTATTATTTTATTTTTAACCATTTATTATTATTTTGTTATTATTATTAGTGTTATTATTATTATTTAGTTTTTAATTATTAATTTTATTTTTTATTATTATTAATTTCGTTATTATTAGTTATTTTTATTTTATTATTAATTATAATTTTTTTATTGTTATTATTTTATTTTTAACCATTTATTATAATTATTATTTTCGTTATTATTATTAGTGTTATTTTTATTATTATTATTATTTTATTTTTTAATTCTTAATTATTATTATTTTTTATTATTATTTTATTTTTTAACCATTTATTATTATTATTTTCGTTATTATTATTATAAGTGTTATTTTTATTATTATTATAATTTTTTATTATTATTAATTATTATTGCTATTTTTATTAGTATTTAATTTTTTAACCACTTATTATTATTATTATTTTCGTTATTATTATTATTATTAGTTTTATTTATATTATAATTATTTTATTTTTAATTATTAAATATTATTACTGTTATTTTTATTAGTATTTAATTTTTAAACCATTTATTATTATTATTTTCGTTAATATTATTATTATTATTATTATTAGTGTTATTTTATTATTATTAATGTATTTTTAATTATTAATTATTATGATTAGTGTTATTTTTATTATTATTATTTTTTTTAACCATTTATTATAAATTTTTTCGTTATTATTATTAGTGTTATTTTTATTATTATTTTATTATTATTATAGATTTTGCTATTTTGGTTGTTTATTTATCTTACAGAAGAGATGATTTTTGTTTTATCCGTTTTATCATTTTTTTTTTTTTTGAGAAAGTACTGGACACTTGAAGTCTTGTATTTTGCGCGTCTAATGTTTTATGTCTTATGCTTTTATGGTGCCCGATTATTGTTGTTACTATATGTAAGTTTTAGTGTGGCACTGTCATGAATGAGGACTCTTTGACTACAAAACAAATCTATCTTTTTGTATTAGTAAATTGTTGTCTAATACTACTGACATTGCAACCACCGTCGTTCAAATCCCTCATCTACCACCTGCAAAGAAATCAACAGCGCAATGTGGTTGTAACTTATGTTGCTAGATTGAGGTAAAAAGCACTTCAAAATTGTAATATTTTGTCAATTCCGTGAAGTGATGAGCTTCATAAAAGATCTGGCAACTTGACAAACCTGGACAAAAAGCGATGTTTCATAACCAGATTGGGTCATACAAATTACAGAAGTTTCCCAGGAGAAATAACAAAATGTGGGAGACGGGTGTGAAATACAGGAGACTCCTTGGAAAAGCGGGACTGTTGGCAGGTATGACACACACACAGATATACAAAGACATACATATGCTTTGTATACTGTATTAGAATAACTAGAATTTGTCCTTTACAGCTTTATTGCTTTGATTACATTTATTGTGCTAACTGGTAAGTCATAGTAGCTTAGTGTATAGTCAGAGGCCAGGGTTAAAAATTATGCTTTGCCTAAATATGCTTTTTTAGGTCAATTTTTTGCTAAAAGTTAGCAAGGACCACGACTTCAGAAAAAAAATCCTGTATCATTTTCAACACATCTTGGATGGCACAAGTTTTTTAGCTTTGACTGAATTTTTAGTCAAACTATATTGATCAAATCTGACATTTTTGATGTAACCCCCCCCCCCCCTCTTCATTATCAAATAAATGCAATTATTTTGAACTTTCTGTTCGAAAACATCCTGAATAAATGTATTACTTGTATAATTTTTTTAATTGATAAATAATGATGATAAGAAATGTTCCTTGATAGTGCTTTGAAACAATCTACATTGTAAAAAGCGTTATGGAAAATACAGATTAATTGAATTATGATTAGTCTGAAGAATCATGTGCCACTAAAGACTAATGTTAATTTAGCTTGACATCACAGGGATCAATAGCGTTTTAAAATATGCTAAAAATAAAAAAAGAAAGGAAGTTTACAATATTAAAAAAGCAGACTTTGTGAACAAAGCAGTGTTAAGCTCAAAGAGGCTACTTTTATTTAACCTCACATTTTATAAATGTAAAGACATGGACTTTGGTTTAGTTTGGTGCACATAAATCATTCCTCCTCTCTACATGTTACAATAAAAATGCAGACTGTTATGTAAAATAACACCATACAAATACAGATGCTATTACAGGGTCTGAGGTTAGGTTACCCACATGACACAGGCCATAGACTCTAGAAACATTTTTTTTAATTTAACAACTATTACTGACTTGACACATCAAGAACAAAAATGCTGCACTCATGATAATAAGTTAAAGAGAAGAGGCATATTGCTATAACGACTCCTGTCAGGATACAAATAAAATAAAATGCTGCTAATGCTGACAGGCGTTTGGCAGAGACAATGGAAAGTTATAGCACATTGTGTCCAATGGACAGACTGATTGACAGAAAATGTGATGCCATCATAACAAGCCTACCTTGAATGGACACAGTGATGTTGTCAAAATCATGATTGTTTGGTTCATTCCACGTCTCAAAGTTCCACTGAGAAACAAAGCCCAGGCTGTATTTCCCTGTTTACAAACGAAACAGCAGAAACAAAACGTCTAGAGCTTTGTGGTTAAAGGACAGGCCTATAGTAAATAAGGGGTTAAAGTTACTCATCATCACTGCTCTCAGACTCACAGATGTATCGTTTGGCGATCAGATAGACCAAATTTCTCCATTCAGTAACTTGTTGCTTATCTTCAAAGTTGCTGAAGGTGTTGGAGACGCTGCCCATCAGTTCAAAGCCTTTATAAAAACACAGGAAGAATTAATGAGGATTGGACTATTGCAAAAACATCTAAAAAACTATGTTTAAAATCTTAAACCTACTCATGCTGGGTGCACACTAACAAAAAAAATAATGTTATTGTGGTGAAAGGGGATTTGACACTATTTACATAAGCCACTTGTACACACTCAAGCAAAGAGGGGAAGTGTTTTTTTTTAAGTTGTTTTTACGGGTGGTTTGTCAAGTCCACTCACCTGTGTGAAGCACACCTCATAAGTGCACAATGTTTTTTTAAGAGATATGGGGTGATATGGGTGCTAATGTCAGTTCAAGTGTCAGAGAGATGAGAGAGGTTTCTACAGGTGGTTTGTCAAGCCCACTCACCTGTGTGAAGCACACTCAAAATTGCATAATGTTAAATAATCTTTAGAACCGCCCAAATAATCAGGAGCCACTCAAATAATCTGGACATTAATTATAGGATTCTTCAAGGCAGGGTTGGCTCTAGGCATGGGCAAGAATGGGCTGAGCTCACCCAATAAAAAGACAGTAGTATACAAATATGTTTTTATTTTCTTTTGTACGATTTGTACGATTGGAGTGTTTTT
>CAIGQZ010000427.1:32237104-32250984 GCA_903798205.1 Danio tinwini
TATGGATGTGAAATCTCTCTGTTATGGATGTGAAATCTCTCTGTTATGGGTGTGACGGATGTGAAATTGCCACTTGTGTGACTTTGGTAGATCAAATATAATTGTTTAAAAACACTGACAGACTGCACTGTAAAATACAAGCCTTTACAAAAAGGTTTGTATTTTGCTATATTGGCGAAATCTTAATTGTTTTCATGGCAAGGTTGACATTTGCATGGAATTGCTCACATATATATATATTTATATATGCGTAGCACTTTTAGAATGCAGATTCGGTCAAAGACTTAACATTCACTGTAAAAAAAAAAACTAGGTGTGGGTTCCACACAATTCATTCATATTGTCCCAACACAAATTGATTAAGCTACCTTAACAGATTTAAGTGGGTTGAACATAAAACAATTAACTTGTCCCCCAAAAATGTGTTGTTTCAGCTCATTTTAAATATGCAGCTTGAACAAAAACGTTTTTTGGGTGGAATATAAGCAGTTTTCATTTTTTAAAGGTGAATATTCATTTATTTTCCTTCGGCTTAAGTCTCTGATTTATCAGAGGTCTCCACAGTGGATTGAACCGCCAACTATTCCAGCATATGTTTTATGCAGTGAATGCCTTTTCAGCCGCAACCCAGTACTGAGAAACACCCATACATTTAATAAATACAATTAAGCTTACCCAATTCACTTATAGTGTCTGTGTGGGGGAAACCAGAGCACCCGGAAGAAACCCATGCCAACACGGGGGGCATGCAAACTCCACACAGAAACGCCAACTAGCCCAGCCGGGACTTGAACCAGCGACCTTCTTGCTGTAAGGCGACAGTGCTAATCACTGAACCACTATGCTGCCCCAAGGTCAATATTATTTGCCCCTTAAGACATTTTTTTTTTCATATTGTCTACAAAACAGACCAATGTTGTCCAATTACTTGCCAATTCAATTCATCTTTATTTGTATAGCGCTTATACAATGTAGATTGTGTCAAAGCAGCTTCACATGGAAGTTTATAGTTTATATACTTGCCAAATTTAACATGCCAATTTAAGCTGAATTCTAGTATGTTGTGAAATAAGTGGAAAAAATATTATGTACTGTCATGATGACAAAGACATTCACTAGAGTGTCTTTCATCTCAGTTTGCAAGGCCTACATTGGGAAAAGGGAATGCATTCAAGTCAATTCCTATTTATTTCTGTAGCACTTTTACAATGTAGATTGTGTCAACAGTTGAAGTCAAAATAGTTCCCTCCTGTTAAATCTGTATTCTTTTCCCCCCATTTTAGAACATTATTGTACATGTTGACATAGAGAGAGAGAGAGAGAGAGAGAGAGAGAGAGAGAAGGAAAGTAAACATTATCTTCAGCAAGTATGGTGAAAACTAATGAGAGATGGCTGCTTCTCACTCAGAGTCGATTATGCTAATAAGGGAGAGACGGTCAGTAATGGGCGGGGCTTTCCCCATCTGATGACACGTACAAAGGGAGAATGTCAATCAAAGTGTTTCTGCAGACTGTTTTTATCATAAGTGATTATAAAGAACAAATATAATATTTTTTTACTATAAGAACCTGGATTATATTCATAGACTGTTGCCACACAACTGTTTAAACCCCTTACAAAAGTAATTTTTGCATAACAGGTCCCCTTTAAATAATTTCACAGTTCGGTTTTACAGCGTTTTCATTATTTCATTATCATACACAAGATCAATTTCAGGAATTTGAGGTCAAATGTTTGCAAAAATAAACACTCACCCCCTGTCCGTCCTCGTCACTGGCAGATCTGGCTTCTATCTCATGGTGTTGATCCACCTGTGAGACAAACACATGCTCTTTAAAACCCATTATAAGCAGTCCTATACGTTGAATATGAAAATAATCAAATATGCACTTACTGGTGCCGCAGTTATCAAGAATAAGTTGCTTATTATCAGCACTGTTATCTTCATGGTGGCGGTATATCTGCAATAAAATATGCATATAGAAAACTCAAAATGCAAATAAAAAGCAAAAAATTGACATTAATACCAGCTTATTTAATTAGAAATATTTAAAATCGGCACTATCCTTATAAATAAACTGCATAGTTGCGATCTAAACAACTACATTCTTGCTTAAAAAAAGCCTCAAAAGATCATTATGTTGTCTAACAGCTGCAATATTTGTCCATTTGTTGTGAGTTTATGGTTCTGTTCTCACTCTATGTGGGTGGAGAAATACAGAAGGGTGAAGAGGCTGTACAAGTGCTGTTATTGCAGAATATCAAAGGCTATCAGCCAAGCAGATTCCAGAACCAGACAGAACTGTTGTATATTATATAAAAATAAATAAACAGTGTTTTTATTATAACAATCATGATTGTAATGAACAACACTATTGCTTTTATGCTCCAAATAAATATGTAATTATATAAAATTATGCAAAATAATTTCGAAATGCAAAGGTGCTGTTAAAAAAAGCAGATTTATTTACATTATTTATGAAATTGGCATTGAAGTATTTGAAGTATTTATCTATTTCATTTATTTTAATTGTAATTAGACTGACTGATAATTAACTAATACACATATTTCTTTCATTTATTGAATGCAAATAAAATAACATGTATTGAATGCATATAAAAAAACTCTAAATTCAAATGAAAAACAACATTTACATAAATATATTAGCTTATAAAACTGTAATTTTTCTTTTAAATTGTTTTTATTATTTTTTAATCATTTTATATACATTTTTTAAATAAATAAATAAATATACCATTATGCAAAAATGTAAAAAAAAACCCTGATGTATTTACATAATTTATTTTAAAAATTTAGCATTTTTATTAGAAGTATCTATTTATGTTATTTAAATCGTTACTGAACTGATTGATAATTAATTAATTAATGCATAATTCATTGATTTATTGAATGCAAACATCAGGGCCCAGTTAAAAAAAATAATAATAATAATCTGGATCAGATTGGTCCAGATACTGAAATCCCATGTTTTGCTGTCCAAGATTAACTGATCTATCTTTTATGATGTTTCTTTCAAGATTCCCAAATCCTGTTTACCAGAGCCTTAAATGGAACCAACAGTGTAGCCCACTGGCTTAGCAAAGAACAACAGGTAGGCAAAATACCAGTGGCCACAAACAAACATTGTTTGTTTTAATGGTAAGAGACAGAAACACTGCAATCAACAAACATTTGACATTTTAGTTTGTTCTAATACAATACTGCTTTGATATTATTTTGCTGTTGTTGTCGACCATATCTCATTAGATGTGACATGCTTCATATAGGCTTTACATATAAAGAAATGTATATATATATCATCAGTAACTATAAGGTTAAAAGTGATCATTCAATTAAAAAATTCAACTTTTTAAATTTTATTTGGTTAAAAAAAATCACAACTGAATCCACCCTTCTGATGGGATCAGGATAGTCCTGTTTGTAATCAAATAAATCCCAATATGAGTTCCAAGAATTGAATAACCTAAAGGACAGGTTTGTTCCAAATCAAATCTTAGATTGGATTACTTAATTCAAAATCCCTCTTTTACTTTTGAAAAACCCATTTCCAAGATTTGATCCAATATGTGATCCAAAATCCCACTGAATTACTTAAAAAAAAAGAAACTGGGCCCTGATTATCAAACTATTGTCTTCAATATGTCTGCAATAAATTATGCAGATAAAAAATCTAAATTAAAACAAAAAGCACCACATTTACATTAATATATTAGCTTATACAAGTGTAATTTTCCTTTTAAATTGTTTTTATTTTTACCTTATTTTTAGAAATTGGTTATAATAGATTTTTTTCATAACAATGCAAATATAATTTCTATTAAAAAAGCTGATTTATTTACATATCTATTCAATTTATTTCAATCATAACTGGACTGACTGAAAACTAATTAATACAGATTTTTCATTCATTTATTGAATGCAAAAATTGGATTATTAAACTATTGCCTTCAATATGTCTGCAATAAATGATGCATATAAAAATTCTAAATTCAAATGAAAGCACCAAATTTAGTAATATATTAGCTTATACAAGTGTGATTACCTTTTAAAATTGTTTTAGATTTTTTAGTTATTTTTATAAATCTGTTATAATAGATTTTTTAAATAAATAAATATATATATATAATGCAAAAATATTTCTAAATGCAAAGGTGCTAAACAAGCGGATTTATTTACATCATTTATAAAATTACCAATTTTATTAAAAGTATTTATTTATTTTATTTTTATTTTAACTGGACTGATAATTAATTAATACATATGTCATTCATTTATGGAATGCAAACATCTGATTATTAAACTATTGTCTTCAATATGTCTGCAATAAATGATGCATATAAAAATCTAAACTTAAATGAAAAGCATTAAATTTACATTAAAATACTAGCTTATACAACTGTAGTTTTCCTTTCGAATTGTCTTTTTTTGTTATTTTTATAATTTTTTATAATAATAAAAAAAATATATATATATTTATTTACACCATTTATTTAATAAACCAATTTTTATTAAATGCTTTAATTTAATTTATTTGATTTGATCAATAATTAATTATTAATACATATTTTTCTTTAATTTTTTGAATGCAAACATCTGATTATTAAACTACTGTCTTCAATATGTCTGAAATAAAATACCAAGACTACTCCAGTTAAAGCCTCTAAATGAAGAGGTTATAATATTGATCTCTCATAAAGTTATTTTTTTTAAATATATGAATATGCTGATAAAAAGAAGGTTGTTTTATTCTTGTTAAGGAGATACTAAATGGAACATACTGTACGTTACTTTATTTAATATTCATGCCCCACCTAGTAGTAAAAAAGCCTCTACATGCAGAAGCTGTTTAACAAACAAAACACAAAGTTTTGCATTAACATTTTGACCTTAGACGCTAATTTAAGTCTATTTTTAAATGCACTTTATTTTTCCCAATGTGATCAGCAACACTATAATAATATGCATATAAAAATTAGAAATACCTTACCTCAGAAACTCTTGTGAAAAGCTGAAGTGAAGCCCCCTAAACTTTGTGTATTAATGGTGTTGAAGATGCTTTTTAAGGCTTTTGAGCATTGTAGAAATTGGGATTCATCCAATCAGCGATGCTGTTTGTTTTTCAAATGTCCCCTAAAATTGCAGAATGTCTCAATATTAAACGCATTCACCACTAAAAACTGCTATACCTTATAATTAAGCACCGGTTATTGGTTTCCAAATGTGTTTTAATGTCATTATTACATGATGCAATGTGTGTTTAGCGCAATACTACATGTCTTGGTATGTTACGCAAGTGTCTTGTTCTTTAAATATATTGAGCAGAGATATAAAAGACACACAAAAAAGATGACTGACTCACTGTGGGAGGAGAATTAGAGGAAAACACCCTGAAAACACACCTGAAATCAAACATTAAAGATGGTCATCCATGCCCGTAACCAGCCTGGTACTTTTTTATTTTGCTGGATTAGCTAGTCAGATGTCATCACAACCATGCTTTTTGATGTACTAAAAATATTTCCTAAACATTTGCAATAAAGAAAAATTAAAACAAGACTAATTTTTAAAATACAAATTTATTACATCATATATCATTAAGAAAAACTATGAACCTGTTAAAGTTTTAAAGTAAAAAAAAACTAACCTACTGTCATTTACTAGACAAAAAACAAACTGGCCGGCACACAGCAAAAAAAATCAGTGTACATTTAACTCAATTTGAGTTTAATGTAACACTCCTTGGGTGTACATATGACTCCCTCCATTTTGAAGTTAAAATAACACTTTCTAAAGTGTGAAATTTTTACATTACTCTCCGAGTTCATTTTACACAGTAAGAGTTTATTCTTACATCAAACTGGAGTGTGTTACCCTTCAAAGAGTTAATATATTACCTTTTTTTCTATATTATCAATTAGTGTGTGTAACATAACAGTGATCAAATATGTTGAAAATAGTTTAAATTTAATAAATGTTCATTAATCTTTTCAGAAATAATTTCAACACATTCAACCCTTTTCGTTTTTTTAAATGCAACAAGACATGTTTTGAGTTCAAGTTAAACACACTGGTTTGATCACAGTTTGTCTGAAAGAACCGGTTCGAGTAAATAAACTGGACTTTCCATCACTAATGGGAAATACACTACATATTGGGTTAAAAAGTTTAACATGGGAAAAAAAACCTCTTAAATATATGCTCTTTTAAACTCGTGGATTAAAATGTACTCCAGTTTTAACAATGAACAACACCAAAAAAATCACACTGTATATTTAACACTGGAATTTTTGCTGTGCACATTCAACTGTCCCCAGTCACAATTTGCCCATTTAAATAAAAATAATAATTGAAAAAAAATAATAATAATAATAATAATAATTAATTCTTCAGATTTTTTTCTAGCCTCTTTGGTAAAAAAAAGTACACTTGAGAATTCCTGGATATCAACAATAGCCAAAATATATTCAAATTAATGTATTATGCTCCGCTTTTGCTTCACACCTTTTCATTGCTCGTTTTTATTTCAGAAATAAGGTCCAAGATTTAACATAAAAGTTACCTGCAATCTTTTCTCTGTTTAAAAACAATAGTGAAAGAAGACTTCTCTAACATCAGATTATAGTCCCACCGAAGCAACAGCGGACAGAGGATTCTGTTTGGTCTTAAAGCCTTTTTCGAGGGATTATTTTCATTATTTATGATGTCATAGCAGTCAAAACAGTACAAATGAGTTAATGTATGGGACAAATTCTGGACCTTTGTCAGTGAGGGGTGGGTCTTCCGAACCCCCCCTGGCTACAGGCCTGAAAAGTTATAACACATGTTTTATGCTTATAGTAGACATGTTTTTAATAGAGTTTTGGCTGTAAAAGCGCACCTACAGGTGTTTCAGGCGCAGCTCAGATTTTCTCCAGGTCATTATTTATTTTATTTATATTAATTTTGTGTAAAAAATGATTAGACCTGTCCAGTTTCATCTGGAATGCATCCCAGATCCCCTCCTGAAGTGGTTTGAGCGACTGGGTTTATATCCGATGAGAATAAGATGAATGAAGTGACCAAAACACAGACATGACGGCATTAGCGCCTTTTGCTGTGAAGTGACATGTGATGGCTGAGGAGTCCGCTTGCCATTAAAGCCTTCATCGGACAGTTATTTAAAAAAAAAATGGCAAAAATAGGGAGAAAGAGAGGACATGTACTGGACAAGTCAACAAACATACAGGACATCCCTGCTAATCAGCCTTTAACGCGGCCAGATTTTCATCTGTTAGAAAGTAACTTAAGCCTTACTTTGTTTGGCTACGGGCATGTACAATATAGCCTATATTTATGAGGTTCAGGCAACATTTCCAGGTGTTGATAAATAAGCTATACATTAATACTTTACATTTAAGTACAGGAGGTTTTTGTTTTGTTTAGTTTTTTTTACTTTAAGAACAGTAACCTACCATTTTTAACTTTTAAAAGCACATTTTAGTTTAAATGTTGACATTTTTATCTATTTTTTTATATAAGCACAGTACAATGTTAATGTTCAAACAATTTATAATGTTTAAAGTGGCTGACAATAATAAATATTCTTAATAATAGAAATTAATCTGCCTCGTTACAGAGCTGTAGCTGCTTTACTGGGCCTACTAAGCTACGGCTACTGTATTTCAATACTGCTCATTATGGTGGTACTTGCAGAGACAATTTTTTTTTTCTGAGGTGGTACTTGATGAAAAAAGTTTGAGAACCACTGGACTACAAAACAAGATATTCTGATAAAATGGCGGGAACACTCATGTGGTTGTAAACATTTATGAATTTCTTTCTTCTGTTGACTAGAAAACAACAAATATTGTGACAAATTTAAATAGCGGGAAGCGGCTATTGATATTCACAGAATACAAATAGTATGGAAGTCTATATAATAACATATATCTTCATTTATTATATATAACTTCAAGTATATATTAATTTGTGTTAAATTAACCTCAAATGGGTGTGTAGGGGTAATTTATGACAGACTTTGTATTTTGTGGTGAATGCCCCTTTAAGTAAAATCAACATGGCGTCACGATTCGTATAAAAAAAGCGATTTTAGTAGAAAACACACATAAACATGTTATTTTATGCCATTTTTGACGGTTATATATAAATATATTACTCTGTTTTGTACTGTGCTCAATCTGCTAAGCTTTATATAACGCAATAATGTTTGTCAATGTATAAATTATTGTGAAATGTTGCAGATACTTGAGGGAAGTGTCACAAATCAGTGTGGCGAGGGATTTCTACAGCACTCAAACTCTTTAATTAATTTAAAACCATCTAGAGTGATTTAAAAGATTAAAAGCCAAATTATCAAATCCGCAGCACTCATTATGGGCAATTACCACAGGTTTTTATTGGGCGAATGACAAAAGGTTGTCGTATAAAAACTAAAGCAGAACTTGTGAAATAGCATAGCATTAACAGCAGCAGTTGTTGGAATGTGAAAAAGAAAAGGTAAGTGAAAATAAAATTATTACCATTATATATATATGTGGAAAATATGTATATATGACTTGCCTTCGCGATCACGGATCCAATTTTGCAGGTCTGAATCAGCCATGACAGCTTTAATCTTAATTTACTGTCTCCTGTCTGCAGTCTGTCTCATTCTGGCTGCTCCTGTGAGTTAAGCTCCACTTAAAACAAGACTTAACTTTATATAACGCAAAAATAACGTATATATGAGCTGAATGATAATGCCTGTTTTTATATAGGTGGAGGAAACCAGGAGCAGGAAGACTAGAGATATGAGCATAGAGGTAATCACATCGAATTAAAATCTATAGTTCATGGAAAACGCACATCATTTATTTAAAGAATCATTTTGAACTTTTTTTAACATGTATAAATCTCTTTTAAAAAAACGAGACCTCACCTCATTGCCGAGAAACACACCCCTGCAGTAAAATGCAGCCTCTTCAGCATTCTCAGTCTACATTTTAAAAAATAAATGTAAAATGATTATTATTTTGATGGATAAAGCAAAGACAAGAAGTGAAACACATTTTACAATGCACTAGGTTTACAAATAAATGTAAAATAATAATATTCACTGTAGTGTAGCCTAAAATTAGGATTTTTACCATGCTAAAAAAAAACCCCAGCTTAAACCAGCCTAGGCTGGTTTTAGCTGGTCGACCAGCCTGGTTCTAGATGGGTTTTGGCCATTCCAGGCTGGTTTCCAGCCATGGCATTTCCCAACCTGACTAGCCAAAATCAGCTTGACCAGCCTAGCCAGGCTAAAAGCCCTGCCAAAACCAGCTATGTTCAGCTTAAAGCAGGCTGATGGGTTTTGAACAGGCTACATGGAATGCATAAAATTAAACAAATTCACTTAATCTCATCGGTACTGTAATTAAAGCCAATCTATTTATTTATATATCTTCTGTAAAGGAAGGGTTCCATTCATGAAACTCACCTCAGCCACTCTCATTAAAAAAATAAAAATAAAATTCAGTTAATAGATGCACATTTCAGAGGGGGTTCATTTTAGGGCAGGGTAAAGTCTAGATAGGATACACGGCCGACCGAAAGTGCGATATGCACATCAATATAGCAGCATTTGTTATGACACTGTATTACAATAAATAATTTTTGCAGTACTGTGGAGGTTGGGTTTAGGGTTAGGGTAGGGGTAGATGTTAAAAAATACAATTTATTGGGTAATTTAATAGATAACAAATAATACTGTTTTTACATTACTGTGAAGGTTGGTTTAGGGTTCTGTCTGGTTTCTTTGATTTCAACAAGGATTTTACTTGATTAGCTATAATAAACAGCCAATATGGTTCTTGTTAAAGGGATAGTTCACCCAAAAATAAAAACTCCAACACTGGTTCATTCTGAAAACGCAGTCCTAGATTCATTTCTGGAGATTGCGAATTATGTAGCCAGAAGTACATATGGCTGCATTTAGTCTTTAAAACGAACGCTACGGGGCAGTATGACACTGTTCCTTTTCGCGCTTAACTCCATATGGACAGGTTTCCTGCTGTTACCAGTTTGCCCAGTAGCTTGCCGTGTACATTGGTAGACTTAAGACACAGAGAGGCGTCGACCACGACAACGAAGTTTGAGTCTGGTGAAGAACGGTTCCAGAAATCAGGTAAGACAAAAACAGAAGCCAAAAAATCTAATAAATAAGTAAATAATAGGGTGAGAATGTGGTAATATCTGAAAACATGGTAAAAATCAGACGAGTTCTTTTTCTGGAATGCTTTTTAAAACTGTCGGCTGAGTTTAGGGAAGTGGTTGGGCGGGTCTATCAGTGCTTTTGAAAACAATATTGGTTGGGTTTAGGAAAGGAGGAGGGTGGGTCAGTCGATCGGTCAGTCAGTCAATCATTTAGTAAGTCAGTTAGTCTGTCAACAGCGCCCTCTGGTGGATTACACAAGAACAGCAGGCACAAATGGCACTCGCGAGAGATATTTGAGATCTGAAAAAGCGTACACAGCAGCCTGAAAAACTGCAAAAAAGTACCTCCTGGAATGTATTTGGGGCTCTCCAGAAATGTATACAGTGGTACGTTTTCAGAATGAGTCTGGGTTAGAAAATTCTGTCATCATTTCCTCACTCACTTGTTCTGGTTTAAATTTCGTTCTACTGTTGAACACAAAAGAAGATATTTTGAACAATGTTGGGGAAAAAAATGCCATTGACTCAGTATATTTTGTTCTTACAATGGAAGTCAATAGCTGTTTTTTCACCCTACGTTCTTATATCTAGTTTTGTGTCCAACAAACCATTTGAGTGTGAATAAATAAGCAAAATATCCCTTTAAATACAGTTATATATGTAAAATATATATTGCTTTACTCTTTAAATACCACAACTCTGTTAATCAGTCAATATATATTGTTTTTCAGGACTTAAATAAACCAATACGTCCAGGTCAATCAGGCTCTTCATTTGGTTTTCTCATGCCTACGGATCAGTTTCCTGCACTGCAGCTTATGCCTAACATTTCTCCAAATATCATAAGCCCATATTCACCCAGCTTCTACCCATTTCTGTATCCAAATCCCTATATTTATCAACACCCATATCTACATCGATATCCACACCCTGGTCCACACTTATTCCCCTTCAGGCCATCTGTGGCGGTGCAGCCCCCCATTATCGTGCTGGAGAGGATTCCGAGTCCCACCACAGTCTCTCCGACAGCCAGACCTCAAACCACAGCCATTCCTGTTGGATGAAGAGTCTTTCTGGAGCCCAGTCAACACTTTCAGCTATCACACAAAACATGAGATGACTTGACTGTGAATCAGATTGTTGAATTCAATAGATTGTTTAATAATAGTTTAAATGTATGTTTTTTTTTTAACTCAAATTAATGTTCAGACCTGGTGTTGAGTGAAAAAAACTTTTTATTATATAAAATATTAGTAATAAAATGTTCTTTTCTTTTTTTGCTTGAGTTTTTGTCTAATCATTTAGAGCAGGGGTTTGGGGTCCAGGAGGCACAGAAAGCCTAGGGGGTCCGTAAAAATATATAAAGTAAAAGAATAATAATAATGATAATAATAAATATAAAATAAATACATAAAAATAAAAATAGAAATAATATTTAAGTAATAAAGTCAACAAAGCTAAAATAAAAATCAAGCAATTAAATAAAATAAATAAATAAATAAATACACATTAGCCCCCCCCCAAAAAAACTATTAAAATAATTATTCATATAAATTGGATTAAATAAGAAAAAAAATTGTAAATACATTAACAGTAGTTGTTAATTAATTTAAATATTAATATGTATTTTAAAATTACATGAAATAAAAAAATTATTTATAAAAATTATATATATATATACACATACATATACACACACACACACAAATACATAAAGGGGTTTGGGGTCCGGGTGGCACAGAAGCCTAAGGGGTCTGTGAAAATATTTAAAGTAAATAATAATAAATATAAAATAAACAAATGTAAATAAAAATAGAAATAACAAAATAAAAAAGACCCCCCCCCCCCCCCCCAAAAAAAAACTGCATTAAAATAATTATTCATATAAACTGGATTTAATAAGAATTTAAAGAAGTGTAAATACATTAACAGAACTATAAAAAGTAGAAAACATCTTAAAATATTATTATATATTTTAATATGACATGACATAACAAAATACATATATGAGCAATTCCATGCAAATGTCAACTTAGCCATGAAGAAAATTAAGTTTTCGCCAAAATATCTAAACCTTTTCTGGGTTTTTTGTGAAGGCTTGTATTTTACAGTGCTTTACTAACACTTAAAATGTGTCTGTCAGTGTTTTCAAACAATTATATTTGATCTACTAACGTCACACAAGTGACAATTTCACATCCGTCACATCCATAACAGAGAGATTGCACATCCATAACGAAGCTTTTTCCACATAAATGCAAAAATGTAAAATCTAATAAAATCAATCATGTTTGTTCTATAGTGAGCGACTATAATTGAATTCTTTTAATTAGCATCATTTGTTTTGGGTTGTGCAGTTTAATTCACAGAATTTCTGCAAAGTATGCTGTATACTGCAGACTTAGACTTTTTTCGTCACATTCATAATTCATGTTTATTTTCTTAATTTAAAATATAAAAAAATGTTTACAGATTAATATTTTTCTGCTTCCACAACTCTGTGGTCAGTTGTTCTGTAAAATATAAACAGACGTTTCAATATAATGTTAACATACTTCCTCTGTCAATTTATGTTTTGAGATTTTACTGCAAATGTCACATCCATAATGCTGCAATTGCTCATATATATATATATATATATATATCACATTTTTCACAGTAGAAATTGGTCTTTATATCTATTATTTAAACTGGATCTGATCTTTATTGGAAATTAATATTTTTATATTATATAATAAATCTCCAAAGCTCAAAACCATAGTTTACAATTTTGGAAAAAAGAACTGATATCCTTCTCATACTTTAGCCTCCACATCAAAGTTCCTAAAAGCAAAGAAGGTCAAGGTGCTCGAGGATTGGTCAGCCCAGTTACCAGACATGAACAATGTTGAGCAACATTGTTGAACATTGCTGGGGTAAGATGGAGGAGGCATTGAAGATGGATCCAAAGACTCTTGATGAACTCTGAGAGTCCTGCAAGAACGCTTTCTTTGCCATTCCAGATGACTTTATTAATAAGTGATTTGAGTCATTGCAGAGATGTGCGGATGCAGTTGTCCAAGCTCATGGGAGTCATACACAATATTAACTCTGTTTCCACTGCAGCATGACTTTATATTCTATACTGTACATTGTTTCTGTTAAGTGACAAGACTTTTGTTTAAGCAAAGTCAGACCTTACTGTCCTAATTAAAAAACTAATAATCAAGGCATGATCATATTTTATTTTGGTAAATAAGCGTAATCTAGAGGCCTTTGCCCTTCATATAAGCCACTTCTGATACAAAATGATCAACTAGAAGTCAAATTATTATTTTTTGTTTCCAAAACAAAAAAAAAGACACGACTTTTGTCAGGTAGTATATATATATATATATACTACTTACTGCTGAACATTAATATATTATTATTTGTTTGCAGTTAATAATATGAAGACTAAATACAGTAAACGCATTCAACTTTCATATGAATAACCATTAAAACAAAAAGTCCTGTTCTGATGAGATTTATTTAAAAGAAATTTAACAGACTCCAAAACAAAAAGCCAAAATAAACAAAGTTCCATTAAAATACAACTCAAATCGCATCGTTAAACACAGTCAGTTTTACACGTTTTCTTTCTACCTGTACATTAGACTTCAGAATTGCAACTATTTTCAAATAACTTAAGTAACTTGTTTT
>CAIGQZ010000427.1:32250994-32288773 GCA_903798205.1 Danio tinwini
TTAAAATATCTCTGAAATCAATTAACATCAGTGATGAGAATAACGACATTATAAATAAACACTGTTACTAAACACAAGTTACTTTTGTCAGTAACGAGTAATCAAACAAATGACTGTTTCCTCCGTTACAATACCATTACTTACAACAGAGGTTCTCAAACTGTGGTACGCGTACCACTAGTGGTACGTGAAAGAATTGCTAAATAATTAAAGAATAAAATGAACACACTTTTAACCCTTTGACGCAAATGATAACACTGAGACTCGTGTGATCAGACAACACTGGCTGTTCCCTGAAGCGTACGATTACACCGGTGTGCTTAGAATGTTTACTTTAGTGCGTCGTCAGATTTTAAAATTGGTCTGCTTGGCGCAGAGCCAGGAAGAGGTGCGCGGCGCTTGCAGAGCAGATACATATGCTCTCTAGAGAAGCCCTTCTGCAGACCAGTCTTGTTGTGTTGGCATTTCAGTTACTGCAAACTCAGGAATTTCCCCATGCTGCATCATTGGTAAAATAATTATTGCAAATGTGTTAAAACGTTTGCTTGTAGTTGTGTAAAATAATGCGTGTTTTCGATATATAACGTTATTCGTTTTGTAAAGCAGAGTGGCTTTTGGTTTAGTTTGTTACCTCAGATTTAAGCTAATTATTTTGGATGTGATTCAAATGGCGCGAGACTCAGAACACAGACTCAAACTTTGCCATGCTTGAAGCTTAGAGGTAGACTAAAGTTAGTCTCTGTGTGCACAGACAGAGGGATGTCGAGCTGTACCGGCGTCTGCTTGAAAAAAGTGGTCAGTGCTCGGCTAACACGAACTTCACAGTTCACTTAAGATTAGGGTTGGGCCGGGAGACGATGCCATCGTTGATCGCCGATAAACTTCACGATGCTGAGCCGGCATCTCCATCCACCGTCCCGCCCCACATGTATATTGATATATATCTTATTATTTACATGTCATCTTAATAGCAATAACGGTCTTTTCATGAGCTGTGTTAAATTTGACATATAGCTGCCGCTTGCACGGCTGACAGCATCGTGAGGATTAAATGAAGGATTATACAGTACCTCTCGCACTTAAAATGAGTAGATTCAGTGGCAAACGCTGTTACCTGTAAACCCCGTCCCACAGACTTTACAGTGAATGGCTTTAGTTATTTTCATAGCGAACTTGAAGCCACTGGAAGTCTTATATGCACTCTTGGAAGTATAAATGGTGAATGACATTGAGCACATGATCACTAATAAGATGTGCCATTATTAGTAACTTTAGGTGGTTTCTAAAACTAAATCTGTCAGTGTTATTTTCATTCTCTCATCTTCAGCGCTTCACATTTTTCGCGGTTGTTGCTCGTCATCTGAAGGCAGAAGGCATTGACTGAGTGATAGACAGCTGATATTAACCAATCCATTCGTGTTTAGTTCTAGAGCAGTGGGCCAATAAGAAGAGCACAAAGGCGGGACAAGCATTGCAGGCTTTTTTTTTATTTTAGCAAGTTTACATAACTGTTTTAATCTGTTCCTGAGCGCTGCGTTTGGCATCTTTATGTGCAAAGATGCATTCTGCATAAATGTCTCCTAAATCTGCGCACGCGGTGAGGATTTTGCAGTGAAAACAGGTCAAACGGCAACAATTTATGCACTCGCACAAATGCTTCCAAATATATTTTTAGGTCGCATAAAATTTCGGGTGCATATGCAACCAAAACGGTTGAGCCCTAGCATGTTTACTTGTTTTAATTTCCTCATAATAATAATAAAATAAGGAAGTTATCATCAATCACAATACAAATTACAGTGAACTCCAAACGAACTCTCGTCTCCTCCACCAGCTGTGGGAAAAAGCCATTATAACGACACAGATCTCTCCGCCTATTCATGTCAGAGTCCCGCGGAAAAAAGTGATTGACAGGTGGTAATTTGTGTGTAACTTTATTTATTTATGGTTTGGTTATGGGTAAAGCAAAGACCATGTTGGTCAGGTAGTGAAAACAGTAGGCTACAATTAATTAATTGTGTGTGTGTATGTGACATATAGCCTATATTTATCAGGTTAAAGCAACATTTCCAAGTTTTGATGAATAAGCTACTATACATTACTACCTTACAAGCACAGCAGTTTTCTTTTTACTGTTTAAGAACAGATCCATTTTTATTGAACTTTTAAAAGCACATTCTAATTTAAACGGTAAAGTTTTTTTTGTTTGCAAGCACAGTTCATGTTCAAACTATTTATAATGTTTAAAGTGGCTGACAATAATACATATTCTTAACAATAGGAATTAATCTGCTTAATTAGGCCTACTACACTACTGTATTTCAGTACCGATAATCATATTGGTACTTGGAGAAACTTTTTTTTTCTGAGGTGGTACTTGGTGGAAAAAGTTTGAGAACCACTGACTTACAATAAAATGCTGCATTAAATATGTAATATACTGTATAATGTGCTGTAATTGAGCTCATTGAAGCAGTGTGTTCAGGGATGGGACATCCACATAATGATTGCTGTGTGTGTTCGGGGGTGGGACGTCAACATACCTGATAATGACTGGTGTGTTACACATAAATGAATGACTACACTTAAAATCTCTCTAATCTGTATTTGATGACTAGTCTATGTTTGGGCTATTCCTAGATGTCTATTAGATTTTCAATGACAGCCCAAATTTAGCCTTGTTTTAGCTAATACATCTATGCTTAGATGTCTATTATTCCCTATTCCCTCATCAATAGACTATCTTCTCTTGGCATCACCAATATCCCACTTGACTAATTCAAATCTTATCTCTCTGGCCGCAGTTCATTCAACTCAAATCATTCACTTCTCAACAATCCACAGTGTCTTCGGGTGTACCCCAGGGCTCAGTCCTGGGGCCCCTGCTCTTTATCATCTATCTCCTTCCACTTGGTAATATTCTCCGTAAATATAACATACAGTTCCACTGCTATGCGGATGACACCCAGCTCTACCTCTCTGGCAAACTCTCTTCTTGTTTTCCACCTTCATCCCTTACAGTCTGCTTAGCAGAAATCAAATATTGGCTCTCTCTTAACGTTCTCAAATTAAATAGTTCAAAAACTGAGGTTTTGCTTGTTGGTACCAAATCAACACTCTAATAAATCTAATAAATAATAAATCACTCTAAATCACACCAAATCTGACCGCTTTTCTCTTTCTATTGACGACTGTTCCATTTTATCCCTCTAAACAGGTCAAGAGTGTGGGTGTCATCCTCGATAGCACCCCATCTTTTGATTCTCACATCAATAACATCACCCGGTCTGCTTACTTCCACCTACACAACATTAACCGTCTCCGCCCTTCTCTCACCCCGCACGCCACTGCTGTTCTTGTCCATAGCCTTATCACATCTTATAGATTACTGCAACTCTCTTCTCTTTGGTCTCACTCATAAATCCCTCCGTAAGCTTCAGTTGGTCCAGAATTCAGCTGTCCGTATCATCACCAGAACCCTTTCTTCTCATCACATCACCCCTGTCCTGCAGCAGCTTCACTGGTTACCTGTTCAATTTCGAATTGATTTTAAAATTTTGATTTTAACATTCAAAGCCATCCACAATCTCGCCCCTCCATATATGTCTGCCCTCATCCACATTGCTGCTCCCTCTTGCACCCTGAGATCTTCTTCCTCCCTCCACTTGTCTGTTCCATCTGCTCGTCTATCATCCATGGGCAATAGAGCCTTCAGCCGCTCTGCTCCCCAGCTTTGGAACTCACTACCACCTGCTATCAGAAACACTGACTCCCTCACATTTTTCAAATCCAAACTCAAAACCCACCTATTTAAGATGGCTTTTAATGCTTAATTGTACCTGCACTATTGTTGTGTTTACTTTTTATGTTATTTTCTTGTTGTTTTATTGCTCTTGTTTTACTGTTCGGTGTCCTTGAGTTGCCAGAAAGGCGCCTTTAAATGAAATGTATTATTATTATTATTATTAGACTTCTATTAAACACAAAAAATGGCATGTACCTAATGTGAGTCTATGATTTTTATTTGCTGTATTCAGACGTCTACTAAACAAAAAAATGCACGAAACGTACCTGTTCTCCGCGATAGATCACATACTCTGCGTAGGCCAGGCCGTTGACACTGGGACGGCCGATCACAGAGTGGTGCCCAGGGGGAGCGTGGGCCATCTTCATGGCACTGAACTGCAGGAAGGACTTTCCCAATGTCACACGGCAGAACAACATTTGCCTGGAAATCAACACGAAGGAGAATAAGGACATCATCCAGTGCATCCTGCTGTTCTGCTGTTGTGTGTTATTGTGGTTGTGTGTGTTACCTGTGGCACAGGTAACAGGAACGATCTTTGTGAGTTGGGCATCCAGTGCCACCACCGATGCCATAGACATACTGGTTACTCTTTGAAGAGTTCTCTGCAAAATATATACCAGCTCCAAACATGCCGCCAATATATGCATGACGCTCATCAAAGCCTTTATGGATGATGGCATTTATAAACGGAGATCCTGGAAATAATAAAAAAATAACAATAATAATTGCACAACATCATTTATATATTAAACCAAAACTATAACGTACATGCCATAAATATGACTGAAAGTGTTAGGTTTTTTGGTGAATAAAGTTTTAAATTAATAGTTTATGCTTATCTGTAACTAAAATATGGCCAGATTTGTAAAACTGTTATTGAAATATGCTCACAGCCTAAGCTGCATTTATTGATTAAAAATACACTAACAATGTGAAATATTACTACAATCTTAAGTAATTGTTTTCTATTTTAATATATTTTAAAGGGGAACATTTATGCAAAAATCACTTTTATAAGGGGTTTAAACACAGCTGTGTGGCAACAGTCTGTGAATACAGTGCATCTGGAAAGTATTCATAGCGCTTCACTTTTTCCACATTGTTTTATGTTACAGCCTTATTCCAAAATAGATTAAATTAATTTATTTCCTCAACATTCAACACACAATACCCCATAATGACAATGTGAAAAACGATCTTTTGAAATTGTTGCAAATTTATTGAAGATAAAAAACCTGAAAAATCACATGTACAGAAGTATTCAGAGCCTTTGTTGTGAAGCTCTAAATTAAGCTCAGGTACATTCTGTTTCAACTGATCATTCTTGAGATGTTTCAGCAGCTTTACTGAAGTTCACCTGTGGTAAATTCAGTTGATTGGACATGATTTGAAAAGGCATACACCTGTCGTAAAAAAGGTCCCAGAGTTGACAGTGAATGTCAATGCACAAACTAAGCATGAAGACAAAGAAATTGTCTGTAGACCTCCAAGACCGGATTGTCTCGAGGCACACGGCTGGGGAAGGTTACAGAAAAATTTCTACTGCTCTGAAAGATCCAATGAGCATAGTGGCCTCCATTATCCGTAAGTGGAAGACGTTTGGAACCACCAGGACTCTTTCTAGAGCTGGCCGGCCATAAGCTGAGTGATCGGGGGAGAAGGGCCTTAGTCAGGGAGGTGATCAATAACCCGATGGTCACTCTGTCGGAGCTCCAGTGTTCTTCTGTAGAGAGAGGAGAAGCTTACAGAAGGACAACCATCTGTGCAGCAATCCACCAATCAGGTCTGTATGGTAGAGTGGCCAGACGGAAGCCACCAGCCCACCTGGAATTTGCCAAAAGGCATCTGAAGGACTCTAAGACCATCAAAAACTAAATTCTCTGGTGTGATGAGACTAAAATTGAACTCTTTGGAGTGAATGCCATAAGTTACGTTTGGAGAAAAGCAGGCACCGCTCATCACCAGGCTAATACCATCCCTACAGTGAAGCATGGTGGAGGCAGCATCATGCTGTGGGGATGTTTTTCAGCAGCAGGAACTGGAAGACTAGTCAGGATAGAGGGAATGATGAATGCAGCAATGTACAGAGACAGCCTGAATGAAAACCTGCTTCCGAGTGCTCTTGACCTCAGACTGGGGTGACGGTTCATCTTCCAGCCGGACAATGACCCAAAGCACACAGCCAAAAAAATCAATGGAGTGGCTTCACAACAACTCGGTGAATGTCCTTGAGTGGCCCAGCCAGAGCCCAGACCTAAATCCTATTGAACATCTCTGGAGAGATCTGAAAATGGCTGTACACCGTCGCTTCCCATTCAACCTGACAGAGCTTGAGAGGTACTGCAAAGAGGAAAGGGCAAAAATTCCCAAAGACAGGTGTGCCAAGCTTGTGGCATCATATTCAAAAAGACTTGAGGCTGTATTTGCTGGCAAAGGTTTATCAACAAAGTATTGAGCAAAGGCTGTGAATAGTTTTGTACATGTGATTTTTTAGGTTTTTTATTTTTAATAAATTTGCAACAATTTCAAAATCTCTTTTTACACATTATGGGGTATTGTGTGTAGAATGTTGAGGAAATAAATGAATTTAATTCATTTTGGAATAAGTCTGTAACATAAAAAATGTGGAAAAAGTGAAGCGTTATCAATACTTTCTGGATGCACTGTAGGACATTAGTCTTGTTTTTGAATCTGCCACTATGCTGACACACAGGCATTTGTAGCTCCGCTCTCTTTTGAAAAGTGCACAATCTCAATTGAATTTAAAGCGACAGTGACCAAAATGCCACAATTAGGATCAAAGCGTGAAAGCGGCAGCTTCAAAGAGTTATTAAACATTATTTGTGGGGTATTTTGAGCTGAAACTTCTTGTAAAACGGGGCATAATAGGTCCCCTTTAAATTGGAATTTATTCCTGTTATGCAAAGCTGAATTTTTAGGATAAATACTCCAGTTTTTAGTATCATATGATTCTTCAGAAATCAGACTACTGATTTGGAGCGCAACCATTTCAATATTTGTTCTATTATCAATGTTTAAAACAGCTGTAACCTTTACGCATTTTTCAGGGCTTCATTTTATAATTTTTTTTTTAAAAGAACTCAATTTGCTTGTCTTTTGTCACATTAAAGGTGCAATAGGTGATCTGCCAAAATGCTAACCGCTTAGTGTAATATCTTTGAAACACAACCCCGTCCCCTGCAGTCCATTACCAAACCTCCTGAAATCATGAACGCTCCCACATTAAAGATGACAGCAGACAATCCAGTAGACACGTGTTAGTACTTTATAACACTACAATTCCAGTTTCAGTTGTGTAGCAGCAAAAATTGTCATAATGTGCAACATTTCATGCATGCAAGGATCGCTGCTCTCACTCTCTCATGCACTTTGTCCTAAAGCGACTACTGTATGCTTAGTGGTTGTCCGGCAGCGTGCAGGAATTACACTTATTACTAAGCCACACTTACATGCTATTTCAGACTGAATATTCAGACAGCATGGTAAACTATATAGAGAGCGCGTCACAGGTTGTCATTGTTCAAAAATGAACTGATGTGAATATAAAAGCAACTTAACTTCAGTAAAGCAGGCTAGGTTGAATAGCGCTATTTACTGATGTTTTTCTTGTTAAACTAAATAAAAATCGACATTATCGATGCTGTAAAAGGTCCTTATGAAACTTAAAATAGTCACAATCAATCTTTCACCGGAAGATTTCAGTGGCTGAACAACATTTCTGTGCATATAACCCATTCATAAAAGAAATCCTTCAGCCATGGTGTCATCTTTCCTTCAGCGAGCAAAAGTAACGGCAATATGGATTCAGGATTTTAAAGTTTTGATTCAGCATTTGATTTTAATCGCTGTCTCTTTCTCGCTCTCGTGTGAACATGAACGCAGGGCGTGCACACGCAAACGCAGGACCTGTGTGAACGGCTGTGCAGATGTACAAATCTACATTTGCTGAAAGACAGTTTGGGCTACTTCTCAGAATAATTGGAAATGTTGGCCCGAAACATTTAGTCTTATGCCTTACCCAGAATATAAAACTGCATATAAATACATTTAGATCATTAACTTTAATCAATACTACTGGAATGTGAAGAGACTTTCAACCAGCACAACAAAAATGTTTCTGAAGACAATCACCTACTGCACCTTTACCATCTTTGTTGTCATATTTCATCAACTAAATGCATCCTTACTTCAGAAAATAATATTTAGGAACATTTGTAGAATGTTGCTTAGTATTTCTGCAAAGGCTATGACCAAGCGGCAACCTCCCGCTCTCCCGCGTGAAGCCCATACGGAAGTAACTGAAACTGCAGTTCATCGAAATTCCGCTAGTCTTGGCTACATATGGAGCAAATTTCTATTGAGCCCACTGTTAAAACGGCCAACTTTACAGCAGAAAAAAAGGTGTTTACAGCCTGGTACAAAGAACGATTTTGGTTCATATAGCTAATATTACCCTTCGTGACAACTGTGAGGGGGTGAATTTTTTTATAACTCATCTGTTTCATTTATATTAGGTCATATCAAGATTGCATAATTAAGGGCGTGGCCACTTGAGTGACAGCTAGCTCTTGCTGGTCGCCGCCACGTCACCTCAGCTGATAAGCTGCTGATCTCAGCATATTCATTGTATTTTTGTGTTGTTTTATGTGGCTTTACACAGTCTGATGCCTTTTGGAATTATTTCGTACAGTTATCAGATGATATGGCATGCTGTGTGCACTTAATTGTGTTCACAAACCATTCACGCGGCTTCCGTTTACCATGGTGAGTAAAATTATATGCTTGTATACCATCTCTATAAGTGTATTTGTTTTATTTAAGATCATTTCTCATTTATAATGTTCTAGACCTGTAATGCACTCCAGAATCTGACAGATTGATTAGCTGTAGGCTCTAGAACAGTCGTCTGAAGCGTTGTCATACGATTCTGCCTGGATTTCATCAACAGCTCTGCATTTACTAACACAGACTATATCTGAAGTGTTTGGAAGTAATTTGCACTTTCCTCCTGTTGAAAAACGTCATAAGAACGATGCTTATAGTGGCTCAATGTGTAATACATTGAGCCACTAAGCATTGTGCTTATGACGTTGCTTATAAAACAGTGTTTTTAAAAGTCTAAACACTTTATTGATATAGTATACAACCAAGCACATGTGGTCAGAACACAAACGAGTCGCAGGTAATGAAGTATTAAGTGTTTCTCATGCGTCTGTAGCTCCGCCTCTTTGCCCTTGTATGGTATGCCCCGGTTGGTGTGATGACACGGTAACAAAATGGCGACGGTTGGCCACGCCTACTGGTAGCTTCTTTTGGGTTCTTCATAAACCTATGGGTGATGTCACGGATACTACGTCCATATCTTTTACAGTCTATGGCTATGACACATTTTTAAGAGTATCTGATTAATAGACATTAGAATAATGCATTTTTTTGTTTTGAAATAAACAGATTTCAAAATGTAAAAGTTTTATTCAACAAAAAAAAGGCAAAGAAAAATAAATCCACCACCAGAAAGCTGCTTTTCCTTATTTAATTTTTCTTTCAATTCAAGCTTTATTGGCACTTACCGTGAAACAGCATTCGCTCATTGTGGTGGTTGTGATTCTCGTCTGCGATCTCTTTCTGCCTATGTGTGTATCGCTCTCTCAGTTTCTTATTCACCACCTTCTGGATCTACACAGATAAGTTCAGTTTCAGACTGGATATCTGACTACAACAGACCCATTCATCACATACATTCAAATATGGTGCCAGGTCATATACATGCACCTCAGTCAAATGCTTCCGTAAAGTATGTTTGGGTAACGCTTTACAATGAGGTTGTATTAGTTAATGCATTTACTAACATGAACAAACAACGAACAATGCATTTATTACAGTATTACTTCATGTTAGCTAACATTAGTTCATGAAAATAAAGTGGCTTATTGTTAGTTCACGTTAAGCATGAATTTGGATGATAATAAGGCATTAGTAAATGTTGAACTATGATTAATAAATGCTGTACAGACATTGTTCATTATTAGTTCATGTTAGTTACCTAACACTAACTTAATAAAAGCTTATTGTAAAGTGTAACCGTATGTTTTAATTTAAAGAATACATCAATTTAATGTGGTAAAGGTTTTACCTTAATGACATTATAACGACTGAAAACGCCACCGGCATTTCCACCATCCCTGTGTTCCCGAATTGTGCTTTGCATCTGTGACCAAAAAAACAAAAACGTGTTCATGCAGGGTATATATAGGTATCGGAGAACGAAATTCAATATCTTTTATTTCCATACACATCAAGATCTCATCGGCACTTTAGATTTCAGCCGGTACCATTAGTGACATTTTAACTAACAGTATATGATCAGAGTGTTTAAAAGCCGTGAAGATCAGCTGGCCTGTTTATAAGCTGACATACGAGCGATCCGCTGATGAATCGACTAATCTTCACGGCTTTAAGATGCTCCAGTGTCCCTGTATCTGTGGTTACACTCAGTAAACACCAGTGAGTTTGGTGAACTGATGACCTTCACAGCCAATCACAGTCATTTCTGTTCAGCATGTGAACACAATGGCAAATCAGCGCTAGGGTTGGGCGATGTTGACCAGTTTGGCATCGTACGATGTCTAATGTGAAACATCGCGATGGACGATGACATCGTCCTCAATTGCGGAGGTAAATTAATTACTTATGAATAATAATTAATTCATAACTAATTAATTATTTGTAGCCTACCGTTTCAACTACCTGACCCGCATGGTCTTTGTTTTACCAATAACCAAATCATAAATAATGATAAGTTACACACAAATTACCACCTGTCAATCACTTTTTTTGCAGGACTCTGGCATGAATAGGCAGAGTGATCTGTGTTGTTATAATTGCGTCCACAAACTTGGTTGGTAAAAAAGGTGCACAACCAACAGTATCTGAGGTTTTTCGCTATAATTACAAGCATGAAAGCGAAAGACTGATGCAGCGTACTGATGCTGTGACACGTTACCTGATAGATTCAAAAGACCAAAGAGTCGTTAGATAGAGAGAAAATTCATTAAATATCATGCTTAACAACTAACTTATAGTGAGAAGCGATCCAGCGGTACATCCTTGATAAACTGTCCGATGTGCATTGTTCTCTGGAGCTCAGATAAGTGCATGACAGTGTGTGTGTGTGTGTGTGTGTGTGTGTGTGTGCGCATTTTCAGCGGACGGAGGGCTGTTCAAAAATGCCAGATGAAACGCCAGTGTGGATGTGGATCCTTTTCGTTCTAAAATGTCATTTTAAAACTAAACTGTATTAGTGTAAACAGGGTCTAAGTGTGTATTTTTCACGAGCCGGTTTGCGACAGGGGCGGGGAGGAGGATTGGCGATGCCGGCTCAGCATCGTGATGTCTATAGGCATATGGCATCGACTATCGACCCAACCCTAATCAGTGCTGTTTAAGAATGCGCTCAACAGCGCTCAAATGTTAGCAGGAAATGGACGTTTTTAGAATTTCAGTACTGATTGGTATTGAATCCCAGTATTGTGATAACACTACCTGCACCTAAACTAAACTAAAAGAGTTGTCATATACTGAATAAAAATGCAAATTCAATCTCTTAGAGTAGGTGGCGCTTGTACAACACAACTTGAACAACTTGGTTACTGTAGTAAACAAAGCAGTGCAATGTCAAATCTAGCAGGATTTTACTGCACAGCACCCCAATATTCTCTGAATAAATTCAGGCAAGCTTTAGCATACAACAATACATTTCAAAAGCAAAAATGATACATACTTTAATACCTCGTAAAATAGCATTTAAGACTTTTTAAATTACTCTAAATTGATTTATTTACTTTTAATATGTTTTAAGACCCTTTTAAGATGCTTTACCTCTTCCTCAACAGACTGAAATTCCTTATCATCCACAGCCAGGTCGATCAGTACTGTGCCCTGATTGGTGCAGTGGAACGTCAGGTATGGATTGGCACCTGTCAAATTATAAACAACCAGATTACAATGTAATAAAAACAGGAATGTAATGATTCGGTCAACTCTCGAATCAATTCACGATTTTGATTTCATCGTTTAATTGTTTTTTTTGCTAAATAAGATTGAAGACATTACAGTTATCAAAAAATGTGTCCTTTTATTTGGCTGTTGCTGCATTTGATTTGTGAAATTGGTCAAACTGTCATTCTGTATAAGGAGAAAATCTTCTATGAAATCTCAACTAGTGGACCAATGAAGACGCTAAAGCACTCGCTTCATTGATTTACATGAAAATTTAATAGTGTCCTTTGAAAATGCAAGTGCAGAATGCAGATAATCACACAAATTTAGGTTTTAGTTTTGTGCAATGTAATTTTAAACGCATCTTCGTTTTTGATCCATGTTCAGTATTTCAATATGTGACAAGTTCAAGTTCGTTTATTTAGAGAGCACATTTAAAAACAGTCACAAGACTGCTTAAAGTGCTGTACACAAGACAAAGTAAAAATAAAAAAAGACAATACAAAACATAGAAATAGGACAAGAGAAATTGCTGAAAAAAATGTAGCAGTAGAAAAGACTATTAAAATAATCTTAAAAAGCCAAGCTAAAAGGCACGTTTTAAGAAGTGATTTAAAAATAGATAACGATAGAGCCATTCTAATCTCAAGGGGCAGGGTGTTCCACAACCAAGGGCCCGCCACAGAAAAAGCTCAGTCTCCTCTATGTTTCAGTCTGGACTGAGGAACTAAAAGAAGATTTTGATCACTTGATCTAAAAAATCTCATGGGAGTGTAAAAATGAAACATCTCTGAGAGATAGGATGGGGCTAGATTATGGAGGGGTTTATATACTAGTGATGTGCGGATCAATACTAAAATATCGATATCTCCGATACCAGCTTTGTATGTTCTACAATCGATTATCTTATCAAAATATATCGATATTTCAATAAATTGGAGTGAATATGTATTTTATTGGAAATAGAAATACAGTTGAAAGCAACCACAGTTTCCCTAGTTTATCTGAATAATGCCAACTTTGTTGGAACTAGTTCTTCCGCATGCCAAGTCATGTGCGTAATATGGCAGAGCACACTAGCTAGCCACTTAGTCTACTGACAGCCTGGCACATGTTGTTCAGGCACGCTGTCATTGGATATGGGTGACCGCAAGCGAAGTATGTGTGGAGCTACTTTACTTCCATAAACTCAAACGATGCAGTTTGTGACACGTGTAACAAAACAGTGAAGTACTGTTGTAATACCACAAACCTAATTCGAACATCTACATATAAATCACAGGACAGAATATGACAGGTGGTTAGAAAAGGAGGAAAAGGGGAGGCACAGGTGCTGCTAGGGTGAGTCTGCAATCAAGGGATGTGACACTGACAACAGGGGTGTGGATACACATGCAGGTTTATTAGCAAAGTCAGGCAAGCAGTGGTCCAAACAGGAGCAAACAGATGTATGAGGGCAATCCAGAGTCGTAGTCAATAGCAGGCAAATGGTCAAAGGCAGGCAGCAGACAGGATGAACAGACAGACGTGGCAAAGGTCAAAACCAGGCAAACTAGACAATGGATAACGCATTGTGGTGTCACTGTAAACAGATAACAAGACTCAGTCCCAACTGAGTGTTTGAGAGGTGTACTTATAGTCCATGTAATCAGTGTCTGAGCAGCTACAGCTGTGCCAGTTTAATCAGTGGAGACTTGGAGCAGGTGAGTGTGTGTGTGTGGCCTGACTGGGTTTTGTAGTCCATTTCTCAGCAGATTTGTAGTTCTATACGTTTGTGCAAGTTTACCAGCGATCTATGGAGAGAGGATCGCTAGTGATCGTGACAGGGACAGACATCGCTTTCAGAGTCCTTAGGTGCAGCAGGCAGGCACTATCCATGTACAGAGGGAGAAAATGTGGCTGTATTTTGGGGGCTTTATTTTTTTCGTGACAATGATAAAACAACGGAAAAAGGTTAAAAACACTTATAGGGGTGTGAATGTTTTTTTTAAGATGTTTAGGCAGGCGTTTTAACATGCTCAGATGTTGTCAATAAATATGTAAGTTGGCTCTTTTTTTTGTATGATAATTCTTCATCAATAAACAAGAATAACCTGTGATATGTCTCGTATTCAGTATAAAGTGACACTTTTAAATACACTACTTGTTACTTTAATTTCCCAAACAGTCATTTTTGGGCAGTATCGGTATTGCCGATACTCGCCTTCATTTTACTTGGTATCGGATCGGATAGAAAACCAGTGGTATCACACATCACTATTATATTCCAGTAAAAGCACTTTAAAATCAATTCTGCATTGAACAGGCAGCCAATGGAGGCCTCTTAGAAGAGGGGTAATCTGGTCATATTTTCTGCTATTACAAATAAATCTAGCAGCAGCATTTTGGATCAACTGAAGGCGAGAAATTTGAGATTTTGAAATGCCACAGTAAAGTGCATTGCAGTAGTCTAACCGTGATGTAATAAAAGCGTGGACAGCCATCTCTAGTGTGGTGGGATTTAAGAAATGTTTGAATTTAGACAGCAAACAGAGTTGATAAAAACTGGAGCCAATATATGTGTATTGTCACATATGCCAATATGTGACCTCGTTGTTTCTTATTCTGCATTTAGTTTTCATTTGATGTTTTCAATTATTTGATTTACACTTTTTTTTTTAATCCATGACTGTGATATGATGCAGATTCACACTCTGGTGCTTACGAGCGGCAGGGACATAATCTAATAGTGTTTCCTAGGTTACTGCCGTAAACAAAACTCCACTTCTGAAAAATACAAATCTAAGGCAATACGACAAACAAAAAAATACCACAAACTTTACTAAACACAATTAGTTCTCCACAGTGATTCAATCATATAAACTCCTACACCAAATGCATCACGATTTGTATCGATTTGAATCGTCAAATATTTTAATTAATTTTCAACCGGTTCATGACTTATCATTATATATACATAACGATATAAAAATATACAAATTAGGGCTGCACAATATATTATTTCAGAATCAATACTGCAATGTGATCATTTGCAATAGTCACATCAGAGGATATTCAATGTTGTTGTTTCAAACGTTTCCAGCTCGGCACCAATCGGTGCTGAAATTTTTAAAACGTCCCTTTCCTGCAAACATTTGAATGCTGTTGTCAAAAATGTAAGTGGGAACCGGACGCTTTTAAAAATCTAGCATTAATTGGTACCAGAGCCGATACTTTGAACAACACTACAACCTTAAGTCTGGATTGTAATTAATAATTTGCATGTATTTTTGTATGAGGATTTTAAAAGCATTCAGGCCTAAGAATTTGTACAGTTTGTAACAATTATTATAAAAAATAAAGCACTGTTTACTGCGTAAGTATCTTTTTCTTCATTGTATTCATCTATGCTTGTAGACTGTGTGTATTTGTATCTTAGATTTACTCCCCTACAGAATCATCTCAATCAAACAAAAATTATAAATTCTTTTCAAACAGAGATTTTCACATCAATGTTAGATTTTTTCAATATCATGCAGCCCTAATATAACCACCATCAGAAAGTGTGTATTGTAGTGTCTTGTTGGTTTAATGACATTAATTGTAAAAGACACAAAGCTTCACTTACGTATTCGGATATTCCTATGCTTGCAAAAACCGCTATTATCGATGAAACAAAACATAAGGGAGGCTTCATAAAGAGGCTTCCCCGACAGCGAGTTCGAAGAGGTCAAGTACAACATGCTGAAGTGGGCCAGCCATCTGCTGGCGCTAAATGAGAATATGGTTCAGATGACACTTTTAACAAATTGTTACAATCCCAAACTGGAAGAAGCATGGCAATGTTATCTTCAAAAGAAGATGTTCTTCGCCAGCTAAAAAATAGGGCTTTAAAGGACAACCCTGACGGACTGCCCAAATGTTGATTAATATTTTTAGAGATATACTACAAGCTATCCTGATATAGATATCAGCAGTAAGAACTTATGGCCCGTTTCTACTGAGTGGTACGATACGGTTCGATGTGTTTTTATGGCTGTTTCCACAGTCAAAAAGTACCAAAAAGTGAACCGTATCGTACCCCTTTTTGGGTATCCTTTCAAAAGGGTACCTAGCAGGACAAAAGGGCACCAAAAAGCGGAGCTAGACGCGAAGCTGAACGCTATTGGCTTACAGAGAAACGTCACCAGCGAATACACTAGCAGAAGAATGAAAACAAAGAAAGCGCCATTTTTAAAAACACAGCCGAGACATTACATCGATATAATTTATACATATAATAACAAGCCATGGTCGACCCGAGCTCAAACAAACCTTATCGTCGTCTTGATGAACAGCCACAAAGCAAAGAAAAAAAATCTGCCTTGTCCTGTTGTTGTTTTATGAGCTCGTCTAAAAGCACGAGCAGTTTCACTTTTTCCAGAGAGCTCGCAGCACGTCTATATTTAAAATAAGGAACTTCTTGAGCTGACGATAATAATGTTGGCACGAATATTAAAGTGCTTCTGACGATCCTTTCAGAAATGGACAACGCGATTGTGAAGCGCGAAAAAACAAAGGCGAAGCCGGAAAACCAAAGGAGCAAATGATTCTTTCAGCAACCGAAAACATGAACAAACTGCCATGTTTAACTATTATCATCACCTTTTGGACCATTATGAATTCTGAATGACGGAATTACTTACTAACAGAGGTTACATGTGCTGGTGAAGATTAAAGATACAGATGGGAGGTTTGCACTGTGGGCTATATGTTGCATGTTGTTTTATGAACCCCAGGGTTCATACACATTTTTACTACTAAAATTTTATGACTTTTCATGACTTTTCCAGGACTTTCAAGTACATTTTCATGACCTACTGTTTCATGTTATGTCTACATGTACATGGTAATTAATAAAAAATACTATGCATGTTCAAAGTTATTACAGCATATCATAAAACATGCAACATTTAGTTCAAATGAATCTTTATATCTATGTAAAATTTATTTAGACAATGTTCACACAGCACTAATAATGTGAGAGCATGTGTTTGACCATGGACAGAAAAGAAGTAAAGACAACTATCCTATATTTAAGTTTACAGATATTTGTTAAACTAATTTTCATGACTTTTCCAAAACTTTGTGGGTTTTTCAGTTATTCCAAAACTTTTCCAGGCCGGAAAAATGTCAAAATTTCATGACTTTTCCAGGTTTTTCATGACCGTATGAAACCTGGAACCCAAATAAGAACTAAGTGTATACTACGTGTAGTTTTTTCTGTAATTGGTAACATATCGGAGACTGTAAGAGTCTGTATGTTTTCATATATGTTGCATTTATAGATTTATTTCATACAATTGCAGACGTTGCATTAGGCTATTTCACACTCAGATCATAGATCTACAGTAATAATCAAATCCTGTTCATAGAAGGATTAGTAATGAACATTTATACACAAGCATTAATGTGTATAAAGCATCTGGTTTGTGAGAAGTGCTTCTCATATGATATCTGAACGACCCGTACAGCTTTACTTTGACATTTCCTCAAGCGAGAATGACGTCAACTGAAACTTTCTGTCAGACACTACACCATTGGTACCCTTTAGGCAATGAAAACGCAAGCCTGATAAAGGTGACCCGTACAGTACAGTATCACTCAGTGGAAACTGGCCATAATACAACTTATAACATTAAAGGCACACCTGTATACAAAGGCTTGAATACTGTATTTAAGGCTGGGACAGACAGACCAGCAGCGCGCTTAACAGACCTCTGTACACCGTTAGTCTTAGGCCCTTTATTCTCAGCGGAGAATAAAGTAAAATATTGTTGTTTTGTTCTTATATTTGTTTTCTTCTTCTTTTTTCACTGGATTTAATTTATTAATAAAAGTGTAATTTTATTAATTTTCTTCCTGGAGTGGACATTGGCTTCATTCAAAGAACCCATCAAGATACCTTGTGGTAAGGTATGAATCTAATTATTCCTTTAAAGACAATACAATATCCTAAACACAAATCTAACTAAGAAATGTAGCAAAGGGTGGACCCTGGTTTCTTTATTTAATTAGGGTATTAAATGAAGGCTTCCAGCACAGTATAGAAGTTTTAAGAGACAGACGCTCACCCTGCTGCCCTCCCAGCAGCCTCTCAATGCCTTTAATGAGTTTATGACGGTGTCCGTAAGCGTTAATGCCGATCTCCTTGAGCTCCTCGTGACCCATATCAGCCAATACGTCCAGAGTGATCTAAACACACATGGCATTACAAACATGATGAAACCCCAAACCACTGTGCTAGAAGAAATTGACTATTTAAAAGTAATTTCTGTGTGATTCACCTGTTCTCTCTCAAAGATGTCCCTCAAATGTTCAAGGCCCAAACTCTTCAGGAACTGGGAGATGTTCATATCCAGGACAGCTATAGTTAAAATAATAAGCAACAAATTAACAATATGCGGTTAGAGAAAACTGAAACTAGTAACTCTTACAAGCCGGAACTTTAAGTAGATCAAAGCATAAGCAGTGCAGTCAGATTTCAGAATGTCTCTTATGAAGCGGAGTGCAATGACTCACTAACAGGTTCTTTTAAGTGAATCTAAGCCACAGTGATTCCCCAGACACATGCATGTTTTGAAAAGTTAAGTGACTCAAAGTTATACAGAGTGACTGAACAAACAAATAGTTATTTTAAAGAAGTCATTTTTAGTGAAAAGTCATATATGTGATCAGTTTAGTATGGGTTTTCAGGAGCTTATTTTTAATCAATCAAATGTGATTCAACATGATTAGACTAGTTTGATTTCAGAACGAATGATTCAGATGAGCCAGTTCTTTTAGTGAATAAAAGCTAAACAGTGATCATTGTAGTCTTGTTTCCAGGTGGTTTTTATGACTGAAAAAATTAATAGAGATGTTGCAGAACTCAAAACCAGTTCGAATCAGACTTAGAAATCGGGCACCAATTTGTCTTAGTCGTTTAGATCTGGCTCGAGGGCTTATACCATCATGATAACAGAGAGCCAATTGATTTGACTATTTTGACCAATACTTTGCCGCAGATGTTTGGGTACCCTTCATCCAACTTGGTAAATAATTTGATCACCTAACAATGGGGCTTTACAGGATTTTCAGCGTGAACTGCCTCACGAGACTCTTTTTCCATGACTCCGGGGTCATGTGCTTGTCATATGGGATATCTTGCCAAAATGCACACTTTTGTAGAGATCTCTGGAAATGAATGCATACGAATGAAAGACAATCTCTTGAAATGTTACAACTAAGGCAGATGTATCTTTGAATAATATGCCATAGTTTTCCTCATACGCTATGTTTATTCCTACCAACCAGGTTAATCAATGTGTTGTCTTAACCCTTATCGCAGATGACATTTCTGTATGTGTCTGAAATGTATGATGTCTGGTACGAAACGAAAGCTAGTGACGTTTGCAATACATTGGTGTAAATCAAAAACTAGTAGTTCAAACAGCATTCGTCTTGTAACATTTGATGTAAGATGGTTACAAAATTACAAGAGATTTCACCACATGAAACTAACAAGCAGTCGGTTAATTATTGACCCTTAGTACATGGATACGGGGCGTGGCCCCGCCCTCCATGGCAACCGCTCATTGGAAGACAGTGCCATGGGGATGGACCAAACCAGGTCACTTAAAAACACCCTGCAACAAGAAAACACTGTTTTTGCATAAGCTTGTTCGCGCTAGCTGTGCTCTCTGCCTCCTTTCACCCTGCACTGACACTGCGCCACCACGCGTCTATCACCACGAACTGTCAATGCAAACCTCCTAAGTTTTGGGACAGCCGAATGCACACGAACTTCGATACATTATAAAAGCCTGTCTTAAATATTCAACTTACTTGACTAAATAATTAAATTGAAACTCGCCGGCAATGGATGATTTAGGCATTAGCAATGAAAACAGTTTAATATAGGCTTCTCTGAAACGGAATTTCACTTAAATTTTTATTTAGGCTAGATTTTATTTCAATTGAAATATGCACTGAAGCATATAGCGGACTGGTTTTGAAGCACGTCATCTCAGATGTTATTCAATATTGTTTATCTAACAGATAACTGACCAACAAAAAATACTTTAAAATTAAAATACAAATAATAGCAAACAAAATTTGTTTTAAAAAATATATTTTTTTCCAAGAACATTATACAAATTGTTATTTTGTTTGTGCCCGTTCACTACTCAACTGTGCTGGTGAATGATTTGTTCCTCCGCGGAAAATAGGGATTTAATTAATGCTTCACTGTAATTATTGTATCACAAACCTCTGTCATATATTATTTGCTATTTTTTTAATATGTCATTATTTTGTCTTGAGCATATGATCTTAAGCAGTTAAAGATAAGCCAAATCTCTGCTTTTGTGGTTTCTCAGGTGTGATTCTAAGATCTAGTAAGAGATACTAGAATTAATTTGGGATGGTTGTCAACTCATTTTGCATCATCTGAACTGCCTCTGTGTGTGTGTGTGTGTGTGTGTGTGCGTGTGCGTGTGTGTGTGTGTGTGTGTGTGTGCGTGTGTGTGTGTGAGAGAGAATGTGTGTGCTTTGTTTGTTGTTTATTACATAGTTAGTTTCATGTATCGTAGTGTAGCTCAATGAATGTTTGTTCTCATTTTGTAAGAACTGTGTTCTTGTTTATGTGCTTCTAAGTCATTGCATGGAGTTGTAGATTTTGTTACCTTGCTAAAAGTTAATCCAATACCGTGTTGCATTATTATCGTTGGCCATGGAAATAAAATAAACAAACTTCTATTTGCTGGACAAATGGTAGATAAAGTGTGAATCTTTTCATCTGATTCAGTCTGACTCAATTGAGTCGACTCAATGAGAATCTTCAAGATCCGATTCCTTGAAATGAGCTAATAAATCCCTGATCAATCTTTTAACGTAGGTTCTCTACAGGTTCTTTTTAGCTATTCAAAGCAATTCAGCACGATCAGTGTAGGCTGATTCCTAAACAAATGACTCTTATGAGGCTGCTCTTTTAAGTGAATCAACTTCAAACAATGAAGAGTTATTTTCAAATAAACGGCACTCAAAAGCCTGTTCTTTAAGTCAAATACATCTTGATCAATGTAGTCTGATTCATGAACAAGTGACTCCAGGCGCCTTTCCATTAATCTACAAATTGCGCAAACTGATAATATGCATAATGAAAATGCATCCATTTTGCAAACGCACATCCAAACAAATTGATGATGAATAAATCAATCAATGTTGGACGAATAAAGCAAAATAAACAAAAAAAATGCTCAATTTAGTTTTGTATTTATTTTGCCTGCACATAGAATAAATATTTTAACTGTAGACTACACTGAATTTTCCCCTTATATAAATTGTATTAGGGCTAGTGCTGGGCAAATCAATCACGATTAATTACATCTAAAATAAAAGATGGTTTTGACATAATATATATGTGTGTGTATAATATATATTTATTATGTATATGTGATAGAAGCAAAAAAAATTATATATATATATATATATATAATTTGTATCATATACATATTTATTTTATATTCAAATATAAATAAACATTTTCTCAAATATATGCATGCAGGTGTGTATTTATATATACATAATAAATATACGCATGTATTTTATGTCAAAACAAACTTTTATTTTGGATGCCATTAATTGTGATTAATCTTTGGCCAGCACTAATTAATGCATTATGCCACTTTTAAATCACATATGTGGCAAGTCTCAATAGGATTTTTGCCATTTTTATAGTTTTATACTGTGCATACTTCTCTTTTGGTGAAAAATAACCATGTGTTGATAGCGATACGAGTACACAAAATATGTGTTGCAATGATTTTAGGAGTGACTTCAGCCCTGGTCAGATCACACGTTTTTCTTTCACGATTTCTTTGACATAAAGTGTCATTCGTAAATGACAAATGGGCGTTGTGACACAAGATTCAATAATTCATAGTTTACGACAACCGATACCATGTATGCGACTCCTCACGACACCATCTCAGAAAGTCTAGCATGTTAACTTTTTTCCCCGTTCTTTACGACAAATTATGTCTTGTGGGTGACACTGGGCAATAGGAGCACATCATTTCTCAGTTACATCCGCGGGTGCAGCCTTTAATCCGCGGTCAGGTAATCAAAAAACAGGCTACATATTTACTTATGGGTGGGTCTCAAGTGAATAAGATCAATCATTGGCTATGCAAACTTTAACTACTTTCTCTAAAATATTAAAGTGTTTTAAGCAACTTTTTTTAACAGACTGGCACAAATATGCAGACATCTCCATTCTCACAACGAGTTTCTAAGTTCTTTCAGCCTTCTGACCGAGCTCGTTCTTCCGAGGTAATCTGGAAACACGTTCAGTGCTACGAATACATTGTAAATGCCTGTCTTAAATATTCTACTTACTTGACTAAATTAATTCAATTGAAACTCGCCGGCAATGGATGATTTAGTCATTAACAATGAAAACAGTTTAATATAGGCTTCTCTGAAACTGAATGTTTCCCTTTAATTTTTATTTAGGCTAGATTTTATTTGATTTTATTTAACAAACCCGTTCGTTCATTGGCGCTGAAGCATATAGCGGACTGGTTTTGAAGCACGTCATCTCAGATGTTATTCGTTATTCTTATAGATAACAATTTAAATACAAATTATAGCAAACAAAATTTGTTTCAAAAATATTTTTCCAGAAAAAATATACAAATTATTATTTTGTTTGTGCCCATCCACTACTCAACTGTGCGGGTGGATTTGTTCCTCCATGAAAAATAAGGATTTAAATATTGCTTCACTGTAATTATTGTATCACAAACCTCTGTCATATATTTGCTATTTTTATTAATAGGTCATTATATTGTCTTGAGCATCCAATTTTCCTTGGTGCTGATGTGCTCTCACTCGTGGCAAGTTCAGACGAAGGAGTGTTTAATAAGAAACTCATGGCTGTAAAATATACATTTAGATTTAAAAGAAAATATCTTAAAATTAAAACAAAAATATACGTTTGATCCTATCAATGTCATAACGGATGCCCTTAAACAATGTTGTTATTAGTTGTCAGCAAGCATCAGTGTTTATTGAGATTGACATAAGATAAAAAAACAAAACAACATTGACGTTAATGATAAGAAATATTGTTATAGCAACACTTGTGACTGCTTTGGGAAATAATGCTCATCGTAGATGTCACAGGATGACTGATTGTAAAGGAACGTGTAATCTGGCACGTTTGTTACCCACAACAAGATTTTATCAAGACAAAATTGCATAATCTGACAATAAAATCGTGTGATCTGACCAAGGCTTTAATCACAGGAGGATGAGATTTAGTCGCATAACTATGGTTAATGGAACACCATCATTTCATGACAGTTATTTATTGACAGCTAAACTAAAACTACTGTATGCTGAGACCTTTTTAGAATAAATTTATTGAGCTTTTCTTTTTTTATACTGGTGCTCTTTACTTTCCATTAAGGTAGGACTTGCTCCAAGATTATTGACTTGCCTCTGAAAAGTCTAGTAGAGTTACAAGTGCTGCCACGGCCGCCATTATTAACAGCGAAATCGAGGCTGCGGTGAGAAGAAACCCGGAAGTATAGCCTGAGTCACACAGGACTGTTGTGTACCTGGCTGTATATCTTATTAGCGAAGAAAAAGTGACACTAATTTATGATTTCACCGCCTTCCGAGTGACCCGAAGGTCCGTTTTGAATAAATAGTGAAAATAAAAAGGCATATTTGACCTCATTTTCAGCTAAGTTAAGGGAAATGGCACTACTTAGCGAACGTTTTCTTTCCCAAACACACATTTTAGATGCCATTTATCAAACTCTAGTTAATGAACTGATTCTTTCACTATATCAGACTTGTCACGATACAAAATTTCCATAAGGAAATATAAAAAAATGCCCATTTCTCGTTAACATTTAAGGCACAATAAGTCCACAGCTTATTGTTTCAATGTTTACAGTCCTATACTTCCGGGTTTCTTCCCACCGCAGCCTCGCTTTCGTGTTTTAAAATGGCGGTCGCGTGAAATAAGCGTATAGGAGATGACTCTCATCCTATGAAGCCATATTTTAAACTATTGGATCTGGAAGAAGATTGGGAAGCATCAAATGCTCATCTAACAGATATAAATTCATTTTGCTTCAGAAGCCATAAGGCTTTATAACCTTAAATTTGAGCATGTTTTCATTTAATTTTTTTTTATAGTATTATTATATTTTAATAAGTTATTATGAAGCATGCTGGCATGTGTTTTTTATATTGTTTTTGAGTGATTTCTGTTTGTATGTTTGCGCAAATTTGTAATGGGAATGTGCCTGCTTACGAACCAGTAAGTTTGTTTCCTTGTATTAACGCACCATCTCCTTCTTTGCGATCAGTGCTGGAGGCTCCATCAGCAGGTCCCGCGGCTCCTCCACTGGCCCCGTCACACAGGGGTCCAGTCAGGTTGTCGATGCTGGAGGCGGCGGAGAGGCAGGAGGGTGTGGAGGCGGGAGAAATGAGGGCAGCGCTAAGCACAGTGGCCTGTGGTTTGAAACAGCTGGGCAGGGCATCTGGAGGCATCGCATCCATCAGCAGCGCACGGATGTCATCAGCCTGACAAACACACATCAATCACAATTATTAACTTAATACTGTTTAGGGGTGTGCCATGTTTACAGGGTTCTTACAGTTTTTCCAATGTCAAAAGTAAAGACTCCTCAAATGCTTTACTGGTGGATAGGTTATCAATTACAGGAAAACTACACACAGCATACATTTAGTCCTTATTTGGGCTCAAAAACAGCATGCAATATAAAGCCCACAGTCAGTACAAACCTCTCATCTGTATCTTTAATAATTCACCAGCACATGTAACCTCTGTCAGAAAGTAATTTAGTCATTTTTAGTTCATAATAGTCCAAAACGTGACGATAATAGTTAAACATGGCAGTTTGTTCATGTTTAGGTTGCTGAAAGAATCATTTGCTCCTTTATTTTCTCCTTTATGTTTTCGTGCTTCACTCTCACGTTTGTCCGTTTCTAAAAGGATGTCAGAAGCGCTTTAAAAATCACACGCACGTTATTATCATCAGCTCAAGAAGTTCGTTATTTCAAATATAGATGCGCAGCGAGCACACGCATGCTCTCTGGAGAAAGTGAAACCACTCGCGCTTTTGAACAGCCTCGTAAAACAACAACAGGACAAGGCAGATTTAGTTCTTTTTGGCTCTGTGGCTGTTCATCAAGACGACAACAAGATTTGTTAAAGCTCGGGTTGACTATGGCTTGTTATTATATGTATATAGTATTATGATATCATGTTGTGTACGGCGCTTCCTTTGTTTTCATTCTCCTGGCTTGTGTACTCGCTAGTGACGCTTCCCTGTAAACCAATAGCGTTCAGCTGCGTGTCTAGCTCCGTCTTTTGGTGCCCTTTTGTTGTGCTAGGTACTCTTTGGAAAGGGTACCCAAAAAGTGGTATGGTATAGTTTGCTTTTTGGTACATTTTGATAGTGGAAAGGCCATAAAAGCATACCGACCGGTACCACTCAGTGGAAAAGGGCCATAAAGAAAGAATTGTAGAAAACAGTTTGCCTTTTTTGTAGGATTTTTTTTTCTAAACCCTAAATGCGTCAAATTTAATGAAATCCTTTTATTTTAAATATCGAAAATAGATAATTTGCATCCGTCGCATAAAACATAAACCAGAGGATTTGGCAGTTCATTCTGATAGTGAGTGATAGATATTCAGAGTGAGTGAAAATAAAGAAAATGTAATTTTTAGTTATTCAAATAGTTGATATGCAATGACATGAAAAAAACAACAAAAAGTTTTTTTTTCAAAAAGCCCTAAATGCATCAAATCCCATTCGTAATAAAAACATTTTAAATACCAAATATAGAAAATTATTTAAATAGTTAAAATGCAATAAAATGAAACAAAAAATGCTTTTTTGTAGTTTTTTTTTACTAAACCCTAAATGCATCAAGTTTCAATTTATTTCAATAAAACCTTTTATTTTAAATGCTGAATATAGAACATTTAATTTAAATAGTTGAAATGCAAAAAAAAAAAAAAAAAAAAAAAAAAAAAACCAGCAACAGGTGGCGGTGCGTCTGTCACAGAATTATTCATTCAACTGATTAGTTCAAAATGGCCCATTCATTCATGAATCTGTATGTTGGATCATTGACTCACTTGATTCATTTATATATGCAGACTGTATTAGGCATTGATAATACACCAGCAGATATGAAGTTATATAAATGAAAAGCAGCCAAAGAATAATTTTATTTTGATTACTAGAACCACACCAGCATCTATCTATCCTTACTCTGCTGCTTGCTTGCTAAATATTTTCTACAATCGGAAATATTTAAAATACTCCTTTTTATTCTTCATCCATGTAAAGTCGCTTGACACAATCTATAGTGTAAAAGTGCTATAGAAATAAAGATGACTTCAACTAAATTTGAAGAGGTGGGAGAATTTGATCTATCCATAACAAATATCAATAAACAATGACAATTATCTCTCACGTAATATGAGTGCAAGAACAAAAACAATACATTTTAATAAAACATTTCGTACACTCCACACCTTTACTTGATTTATATGTGCTTTGTTGGACAATTAACAAAATTGCTGGGTGGAGAGTAGAAATTGAATTACTGTATGCTACAGAATCATCTAAACTGAAGTATTGTCTAAAGGGCCTTTCACATTAAGGATGATAACTACAATACTTTTAGTATTGCTGTAGTTATAACAGAATAATTAGAGCAATTGATAACGATCTGTTTATTTTAGTTAGTAATGCAAGAAAGTAAGCAATGTGTATTTATATACTTTTAAGCAATGGTCTCATACTCAATTCCTGGAGAGCCACAGCTCTGCAGATTTTAGCTCGAACCACCTCCAACTCACACCTGCTTAATAGTCTCTAGTAGTCTTGAACACCTTGATTAGTTTGATCAGCTGTGTTTGATTAGGGTTTGAGCAAAACTGTGCAGAGCTGCGGCCCTCCAGGAATTGAGTTTGAGACCTATGCTTTAAAGCAGGGGTGTCAAACTCAATTCCTGGAGGGCCGCAGCCCTGCGGAGTTTAGTTCCAGCCCTGCTTCAACACACCTGTCTCCAAGTATCAAACAAGCCTAAAGCACTCAGTTAGTTTGATCAGGTGTGTTTAATTAAGGTTGGAACTAAACTGTGCAGAGCTGCGGTCATAAAGGAATTGAGTTTGACACCCCTGCTTTAAAGCATTATGCTGCATTCACACCAGAGGCAGAAGTGTCAAGCACAAGTGATTTACATGTTAAGTCAATGCAAAGATGCGAATAGACATCCTGCTGCGTGGCGCGAATGACGTTTCACAAGCATTTTGTGTGATACGCATGAATTAAACGTTTTGCGTGTTTGACACGCTTTACGCGCAAATCACTCAAGTTCAAAAATCTCAACATTTGCGTCGCGTTAACCAATCAGGAGCTTGCGGATTATGACGTAGCGCCTGTTGTTGGTGTCAACAGTTCATCAAACTGGGCTCGGCTCAGTCAAAAGAAAAGGAAGCTGAATGCTTCCATCATCCAGGTTAAGTTTCTGGAGGAGTTTATGAGCTCACAGAGCTGGGTGCACCTCTGAAAGGCTCTAAACGAAGTCTCCATAAAGCACATAAACAGTTATTTTCTCAATTAAATCCATGTTAGCCATTTAACAACCAAGCTACAGTCACCGGGCAGACAAAAGTCCTGTCCATGATGCGAATCCACGTCTGTTCTTACCTTGCTCCTCAGTATCTTACAGACTTGCTTTGTCCGTATACCCCCTCCCGATCATTGAGATCTTATGATCTCAACTTACTCACCGTGCCCAGAACACGCCTTAAAAAAACGAGGTGGACGAGCGTTTGCTGTTGCTGGTCCTAAACTCTGGAACAGTCTACCAATTCACATAATTTTTTCCTTTCCATTTCTGTGTTTAAGTCTGTTTTAAAGACCTATCTATTTTCACTCGCTTTTAATACTCCTTGATTACTGTTTTATTGCTTTTATTTGTTAAATGTTTCTTTTATTTTCTGCTTCTCTGTCTTAAGTACTCCTATGTACAGCACTTTGGTCAATCTTGGTTGTTTTTAAATGTGATTTATAAATAAATATTGTATTGTATTGTATTGTTCTGAATTGAATTTGATGCGCAAATGAGGCGGGTTTGATGCGCGAATGAAGTGGATTTTGACGCGCGAATGAAGCGAGTAAACTCAAAATGTTCACGCGTCTATTTACACATAAATAGTGCAATTTATCCACAGCATTATAGTTTCTGTTTTGCATTACCCCCTTGTAACCAGCAGGTGTCCTTAGTGTGCTATGTTTCTAGCACATCTGACCAGTGAATCCAGCTTGTGTAAAAGTGATTGCAGTCAGTGTCGTGGAATAAAAATAACACTTATTATTTTTCCTAAACATTTTCAAAGTACCTGCCATACTTTTTTTTTTTAATAGCCAGGCTTCAATAGCTTCCATGTTTTTTATTAGTTTGTTTTTTTTATCACTCCCTCCCACGATATACCCAACTGTTTTTAGGATAGTCACAATCTTAAAATAATCTTTAAAAAGATGGTTTAATAATCAAGCAGAGCTTCGCGAGCCCTTTATATTTCAATGGATTCTGACTGGCTGTCAACATACTAAAAACATACTAAAAGTGATCCCAATGATATCTTTTCTCTACATCTTTACCATTACATCTGCTGTCTGACATCTGCTGTTACTTTACTTTCAGAATGATTCATTATAGGCAACAGTTAAAATATATATCCTATGTACAGGCAAGCAGAACCCCCAGATTGAGTTCAACGCAGGAATAACTACGTTTCTCATAAAAAACAATTGGTTAAATGTGGATAAAGCGCTAAGTTTATACTAAGACTAAATTCAGTTTATATTAAGTTTATATTAAGACTAAAGCAGATGAAACTATAATGTAAAAAAAGTCTTTATCGATATCTTTATAGTTCTCATGCTTGATGTGAATGGTCTTTTCAATTATCTTGGAGTATTAGTGTGGTTATTTACCGTGGCGAGGTCTAGAGCCGTCTGTCCCTCCTGGTTCTTCATGGTGGGGTTTGCACCGTGTGCCAGAAGCAGTGCACACAGCTGTGTTCGGCCCTTCTGTGCAGCTTCATGCAGAGGAGTGAAGGCCCACTTATCTGTCGCATTCACACACGTGTTGAACTTGATCAGCAGGGCGGCAATATCCACATGCTGGACAGAACCAGAAAACAGACCATTAAAAACACAGTAGTAACAAAGCCATGATCATTGCAGTTCATTACTGGGAACAAACTCATAAGCACTACTGCTAAACAGATGATTGATTTATTTATATATTGTGTAGCTCTACGTGCAATTATCCAGACTCTCACCCCGTATGAAGCAGCATTATGCAGAGGGATCAGTCCTCCTTTATCCTGAGCGTTCACATCCGCTCCGTGCTCAAGGAGATACTCGGCCACCTCCAAGTTATTATAGCCAGCTGATCAAAAACAAATGAATTCACCATTAAAACACCAGACAGAGATGACGAAGGCATGTTTAAGGTTGAAAAGGCCATTTTACCTGCGAGGTGCAGCGGTGTAGAGTTCCTGCCCTGCGTGTCTCTACAGTTAATGTTCTCCGGGCTGCAGAGTTTCTGCACTCGGGCCAAACAGCCCTTTTTGGCAGCATCCAGCAAAGCGGCGTCTCCACGCAGCAGATCCTGAATGTCTGTGTCTCCGTCCTTCACCATGTCCAGAGCCATGTTACCATCACGGTTCTTCTTAGATGGGTCTGCGCCATGCTAAAGAGAAGGTAGAGATCTTTAACCCTTCTGTACTGTTTTAATTTACAACCCTTGGGGTTGTTTATGCCCCATTGGTTTCCATTATTACAGGGGTCACCAATCTCGTTTCTGGAGGTCTGCTGCTCTGCAGGTTTTAGCTCCAACTTGCCTCAACACACCTGCCTGGGTGTTTCAAGTATACCTAGAAAGACCTTAATTAGCTTGTTCAGGTGTGTTTGATTAGGGTTGGAGCTAAAATTTGCAGGACACCGAACCTCCAGGAACAAGTTTGGTGACCCCTGCATTATAATGACATTTGTTTGACTGCAATGCCATGACAACATATAATCATGCATTCTGGATTGTTGGTGGTTTTCGCTGATGGGAAGAGGTACAATGGGTGATTTTTTTCTACTGATCGTTAGTTGGCAGCATTAATTAACTACGTAAGATAAAATGTGTTTGTGAACTTGCCTGGTTAACTGATACTCTTGAGATGGTAAAGGTAAGTAAATCATGCAATATACATTTACAACATTACGATTATTTTTGTATTATTCAATTTGTAATGTAATATGCATTTATATAGCGCATTTATTGTGTAAATAAATATTTAGGCCATACACCTAAAGCGCTTCACAATTATAGGGGGGGGGGGGTTGTCTCTCCACACCACCACCAGTGTGCAGCATCCACTTGGATGATTCAACGGCAGCCACAGCGCCAGTGCGCTCACCACACACCAGCTACTGGTGGAGTGAAGAGACGGTGATAGAGCCAATTTGGTGGATGGGGATGATTGGGAGGCCATGATCGTAAGGGCCGATCGAGGGACTTTGGCCAGGACACCGGGGTTACACCCCTACTCTTTACGAGAAGTGCCATGGGATTTTTTAATGACCACAGAGAGTCAGGACCTCGGTTTAACGTCTTATCCGAAAGACGCCGTCCACTGACAGTATAGTGACCCTTTCACTATACTGGGGCATTAGGACTCTCACAGACCACAGGTTGAGCGCCCCCTGCTGGCCTCACTAACACCACTTCCAACAGCAACCTATTTTTTCCCATTTGGTTCAGGAGAGTGTGCTGTTTTGTGTATGTTTTGTTTTTCGGTTAGAGTAGTTTAGTTAAGACGTTTGGTACATTGAATGTTTCTGTTCATGCTTTTCTTTTGATATTTAGTTTAGTTTGTTTAATACAGCTAGTATTTTCTTTTTTGATCTTTTCATTTCTTTCTTTGATTTAAGCACCTCTAACTACCTCCTCTCCTTCAGGTTCATCATTTATACATTGTAAATATAATTTTTTTTTGCTGTACAAATATTTTCACTTGTTCTCACTGGTAATATGGGTAATAAATAATCCATTTCAGTCATATTTGGTTTTCAGCTATTCTTTCTCCATCCATTCGTTACACACCCACTAAAACTATTATATGTTAAGTCAAAAATACCCTTAGGCTACGTTCACACTGTAGGCAAATGTGGCCCGAATCTGATTTTTTTTGCTGACATGTGACTTAGGTCTTGACAGTGTGAACAGCCCAAACCGCATGGAATCTGATCTTTTCACTTCCATTTTCATATGTAGTCTTAAATCAGACACAGATCTGATGTTTTGCAATGCGACCGCAGTGTAAACGGTTAAGTCGGATTTCATGTGACTTTTACATAATCTTCGAGCGACATGCGTCATCATTCTGTGCTGCAAACATTATCTACACCTCTGCAGCATAGTAGAATAACACACAGGGCGATTACTTTACCACAGAAAGTTGGTTGTTTCATTTTGAAAAAGATTTTGAAGGCAAAACTGGTGCTTGTTAACAACTCTGGTTAACGAATGGGGCAAGGGTTGATCGCGAAGCTAAAGACCATCGTGCGTGTTGCGGATAGGGGATCCATGTGCAAAGGAGGGGAAACTCTCAGAGAGACAAACGGGCAGGTGCTCAAGCACCCAAAACCCCCTTCTGCACGTGTCTGTTGTGTATAATGAAGTATAATGAAATAACGCTGCAAACAGAGATAAACCAATACCGCCTTCACAGTTCAGTCTGCGGCTGCTCATTAACCCTTGATGAGTTCACTACACCGGTGGTCAGAAAGATGCGCACCATGCTTGTCATAAATCACATGATCAGTGTTTCTATCTAAGTGACTTATTTTAGATTTCAAATGCCGAAATACACATTAGTAGTAGCAGAACAACCCCTTACAGTTTATGTGATACACCACGGTTGTCTGTGAAAAGGGCAATAATCATATAAGCATAATCTGAAAATGTTAGTTCATGCAGTTTACACACTATGTGCATAATTAGACATTTTGTGCTATCCGTAACTATACTTTTTGCGCATGCGGGTCAGTTTAAAACCACAATCTGTTCACACTGCAAATCTGATATTGGCCACATTTATAAAAGCAGCTATACAAAACAATCAGATCTGAGAAAAATCAGATTTGAGCACTAAACCTCGCAGTGTGAACGTAGCCTTAGTTTATTAATAAGACCTAATAGACATAACATACATGAATACATTTTAAATGAATTTATATACAGTTGAAGTCAGAATTATTTGCCCCCCTTTGATTTTTTTTTTTAAATATTTCCCAAATAATGTTTTCCTTCTGGAAAAAGTCTTATTTGTTTTAGGATAGAACAAAAGCAGTTTTATTTTTTTAAAGAACCATTTTAAGGTCAAAATTATTAGTCCCTTCAAGCAAATTTTTTTCGATAGTCTACAGTACAAACCATCATTATACAATAACTTGCCTAATTACCCTAACCTGTCTAGTTACCCTAATTAACCTAGTTAAGCCTTTAAATGTCACTTTAAGCTGTATAGAAGTGTCTTGAAAAATATCTAGTCAAATATTATTTACTGTCATTATGTCAAAGATAAAATAAATCAGTTATTAGAGATGAGTTATTAAAACTATTGTTTAGAAATGTGTTTAGAAAAAAATCTTCTCTCTGTTAAACAGAAATTGGAGAAAAAAATAAACGGGGCTAATAATTCGGGGGGGCTAATAATTCTGACTTCAACTGTATATCACCTTTGAATCACAATTTTGAAAAACAGTGTAAGGGTTGACCAAAAAAAAAGTACAGAAATATAAAACTGTTATCTGTTTACTAATCAAGTTTTTTTTAAGTAAATTAATATGTTTATAAATATTATAATAATTATAATAATCATAATGCAATAATAATAATAATAATAATAAAAACTTATTTATATTTAAAAGCTAATTTAATAAAAACATTATGTTTTTCAAATTTATATTCCAAAATGTAAAATGTGTCCATGTTTGAGAATTGTTATAATTTATTTAGAATTTGGGGCAAACTAAAAGCAGGAAACAAAAGTATTTAATATGAATCATTATATACAGTAGTCAACATTTGACGTGGATCATAACCTATTAGTGAAGTGGCCCTAAAACTAATCAACAAAACCCATTCTTGTCTTTTTTCTTTTTTGATCGGCTTCAAATGTTGACAACTGTACATTGTTTTCTAAGCTATTACTATTATTAACACATCACATGACTATTTAAAAAAATATATATATAAAAAGCAATACATTAACATATTTTAAAACCGATGTAACTAACATAATTCAACAAGTAATAATTTTACTTTTGAATGTACTCTGGCAGACTTTTAGGATTTAAATGTCAAATATATTTGTGTATGATTTCTCCATGTGTGATGTATCAAACCTTGAGCAGTAGCTTGCAGATCTCGTATTTGCCCTTTGCTGCAGCTTCGTGTAGTGGTGTGAACTTCCAAAGATCGGCCACGTTCACAGACGCTCCGTGTCTCACCAGCAGCTCCGCCACCTCGTAGTGACCATACGAACATGCATTGTGAAGAGGAACCAGACCCCTGATGAAGAGAGCCGGTCAGATAATACCAACACAGAGCAACGCAGGGGTCTTATGATAGTACATGTAATTGTGCTGAACACATTCGGTACGGGACATTTGGTAAGCTGCAGCATGTATACAGAATGCAACCGAAATGAGCATACACAGTTCCAATATGAGCTCCCATAAGAATATGTTAACTGTAAACACTCAGTACAAAGCCTAAATAAATAATATATTCAAAAGTCAATATAATTTTCATCCACATAGCAAAGAGCTTGCATGATTGAAATATCCTTAATTTTAATATACATATATATTTACATTTATATTAATTTAAGTAAGAGTTATTTATTTCGTAACATTTTATTTTCATTCTATCTCTGATGTTAAACTGTAAAAATGTTTTATATAAACCCCTTTTGTTAGTATTTGATGCTGTGTTTTTTTGCAAAACTACATATTTATTATTTTTATTATTACTTTATTATTCATTTATTATTACTAGTATTTTTTTATGTATGCATGTATGTTGGTCTTTTTTTTGTGGTACTAGTTGCCCTGTAATTGTATTCTCTGTTATTTAAAAATGTAAAACTAAAAGAAATATAATAATTTTTAAAAAGTAACTTATTTTATTCAAAATCTAACAAAAAGTGCTTAGGGCTAGCCTAAGTAATGTATTGGTGCTCTTAGGGCAAGGGATTTATCAGAATAAACAGCAAAAGTTAGTTCAAGGCACTCAAGAAATGTGGAAAAAATATTAAAAAGCCTGTCTTGACATGGCTATACCACAAAACTGTGCCTACTCGTTTCAGCAAACACTTGCCTTTATTAGGGTAACCCGGCCACAAAATTATATATAGAAAATAATTGACAAACAGATTTTCAATGAATCAATGAATCAAATAAGATAGCAAAAGTCAGTCCAAGGCACTCAAAAAATTGAAAAGCCTTTATTGACATGGCTGTTTCTCAAAAAAAAAAAATCTGTTTTTTTTATATTTTGTCAGCTTGGAATTATAAGGTTCTATCAGCGTTCTGAATGATTTTGAGATATTGAGCTTCAAAGTTTTTGCATTTCATAGCAAACAGTATGGCAGTACGTCCGAAACCGCATGCTTCCATACTATACAGTATGCGAGCCGAGTAGTATGCCCGAATTCATAGAATTTGAAAATCAGTATGCGAGAAGTACCCGGATGACTTACTACTTCCGGCGAGATTCTGAAGTGCGCATCCCATGCACGCTGCGCTATCCCATGATGCCCCATGAAAGAATTCATGAATGGGAGTGAATTGACATAACTGACGCAGATAGGTCACATGACCATGACAAAATGGCAGATGTAGTATGTCCGAATTTCAATCATACTTCTCTCATTCATACTGTATAGAACGTACTATTGTAACGGACGAGTAGTACGTTTAAATTCAAATGCAGTACCTACTGAGCAGTAGGCGGTTTCGGACGCAGTGCAAGTGTGTAACATTTGTTTTTTTTAAAATAGAAAGTATTAAAATGTAAACAACTTATAAAAAAAAATCATCCCATAATGTAAATAAGTTGTCATTTAATAAGAAAATGTCAACTCAATTTTGACAAAAATGTCAGATAGAACCTTATAAATCTAAGGTGACGATATATATATATATATATATTTTTTTTTATAACTGTTGATGTTCACAAATGTTAACAATAAAAAAATAAAATCTTGATTCTGAATGAGATGCTTGATTCTTTTGAACACGAAAAAAGATAATTAGAAAAATGCTATAATCCCTACTAAGGAAGTCAATGGTTACAGGTTTCTAACATTCTTCAAAATAACTTATTTTGTGTTCAACAGAAAAAAAAACCTCAAATGTTTGAAACCACTTGTGGAAAAGTAAATTGATGTTTAGATGAACTACCCTTTATAAAACTGACACCATGTCCTAACAAGACATGATACAACGCTGCAACATGCAATAAAATGTATCTTTTTCATGCTTTTGTTTTGTTTTTGTCCTAACCATCTACAACAGTGATGCACAAAATTTCTTTTTTAAAAATGTTTTCTATTTTCACAAAGGCAAAATATCGGCATATACTGCTATGACAATGATCACCTCAGGGTGTATATTATGTGCTTTATTCAGTGTTAAATGCTCCCAATAAGTTTAAATACCATTTTACATGACATGTATTGCCAAACTACTGAAAGCAGCAGCATATAGTTTACCTTAGATCTTTAAAAATAAAATAACTAGCAGACGATTCAAAAATTAAAGTCAGAACTGTGACTCCAACAACATCAGTCACTCCGTAGCCTATTAATAATGTTAAAGACGTTTAATATGTATTACCTACATTAATAGTCTTTGCCATTTCATTGGGAGTGCAGTAGATGCTATTTAAATGTTTCTGTCACATCGCGTTTGGTGCAAACAGACAAACTGCTTGTCTCTAGAATCTTGTCGCCTAGTATGTTATTAGGACACGGGTGTGAGATGTCATGCTAATGAAAATGATCCTACCCTTTATCTTTAGCGTGCACATCGGCCCCGTGATGAAGGAGATACTCCACCACAGCTACGCGGTTGTAGCCAGCGGCGAAGTGCAGCGGTGTGGAGTGCCGGCCCTCCAGATCCCGACAGTTCACGTTCTGAGGAGAGCACAGTTGCTGAAGGAGACACAAACAAAACATTTTAATCACAAATCAGGCCTAAAGAACACTTTATTTCTGTCAATTTTGTCAGAGGATCCTAAAAATAGTGTGATTTAGAATACTTTCATAAGAAACACCATGTGCATATTGTTGCGTTTTTGCTCTTGTATTATCCAGGGTGCCTGCAGGTTTTCAAGAGTTATTTTAAATACTCTTTAAGACCTTTTTAATGCCACACAGAATGAAATTTAAAGAAACTAACTGTACAATATAATAACTACCTATATAAATACTACCCTTAACACTGTACATTTTTTAAAAAGAAAGAAAAAATATATATATCTGTAGATTCTGGTACTTGGGTGGTCAATCTGTTCATCTCTAGTTCTTTATTTGTTAATGTATGGGTTGGCTCAGCTGTTATAAATCCCCGCAAACTCCGTTTACGTGAGCGAAATCCCAGCTAACGTTAATTAAGTACACGAAATCCCTGCAAGCAGGTGGAAATCAATGGCTACCAGTTTCAAACATTCTTCAAAATATCTTCTTTTGTGTTCAACAGAATAAATAAATACATAAATGTTTGAAACAAGTAAAGGGAGAGCTAATGATGGCAGAAATTTTTTAAATGGCGTATTCGTTTGAGTCACATTGCAGAAGTGATACTGATTTCAAACACATTGATTTATTTAAGCATCTAAACTCTGATAACCTCCTTTACCTTCACTGTATCGAGGTCTCCAGCTTTAGCAGCTTCGAGCAAGCGGTAATCCACATCTGAATTACGGGGAGGAATGTTCTCTGGAGAAATTAACACAAGACAATCATTACAGATTCAGTGTTTGGTGTTCTTTGGAAAATTTTATAGATAATTAATTAATAATCTAGTGATAAGACTCAGAGTAACATAAAGCCAAAGTTTTTAAAAAGTATTTTCCAAGTGTTTAGTAAGAGAGAAATGATTTTAACACTTTTTTGAACATAATAGTTTTAAGAACTAATTTTTGCACTTGGTTCACTTGGGTGAAGGTTTGCACTTGACATTGGTGTGGACGGCTGAAAAAAATTAAAATAAAGAAAAAGAATGTGTGTGTGTGTGTGTGTGTGTGTGTGTGTGTGTGTACACAGTTGAAGTCAGATTTATTAACCTTTAAATTTTTTTTTCTTTTTTACAGTATTTCCTAAATGATGTTTAATAGAGCAAGGACATTTTCACAGTATGTCTGATAATATTTTTTGTTTCTGAAAAACTTATTGTTTTATTTAGGCTAGAATAAAAGCAGTTTTAAGTTTTTTAAGAACTATTTTATGGTCAAAATTATTAGGCTCTTTAAGCTCTTTTTTTTGATAGTCCACAGAACAAACCATCCTTATACAATGACTTGGCTAATTACCCTAACCTGCCTAGTTAACCTAATTAACCTAGTTAAGCCTTTAAATGTCACTTTAAGCTGTATAGAAGTGTCTTGAAAAATATCTAGTCAAATATTTTTTACTGTCATCATGACAAAGATAAAATAAATCAGTTATTAGAAATGAGTTATTAAAACTATTATGTTTAGAAATGTGTTGAAAAAAAATCTCTGTTTAACAGAAATTGGGGGAAAAAATAAACAGG
>CAIGQZ010000427.1:32289173-32299293 GCA_903798205.1 Danio tinwini
CCACACTGTACCAGTCAGTGGAAACGAGCCATATCTGAACAGTCGCATCATTGACGACGTAAGCATGCTCTGGCTCGGAAGGTAAAAATGCAGTGTGAGTGCAGGCCGAGGGGAAGAGGGGAGAGGGGGACAATCAGGCTAGGGCAGGGTTCAAGATAACCGTGCCTAGTGCGAGTACACCCTGAGTATAGAGTATAAGGGTGCTTATACAACTGTAGTTCGCTTTACTTGGTCCAGACCAAGGGCAATTAATGATACATTGTAGCATTTTCTGCCGCCTTTGCGCTGCTTTAACACCACACTGATTGCTTTAGTCCAAACCAGTTGAAAAAAAAAAAACCAAAATGCAGTCATGTGACAAAATCCACATCGCTCATTGGCCAGATGTTGTTGAACAAATTTCCTAAACTGCTTTTCGATTGGTCAGAATTCACGTGAAGGAAAATGCCAATGGAACTCCCCCAAATAAACAAACCGGCAGACACAAAATGACGCTTTTCACTATGGAGGGACGACTGCGCTGGCTGATTGTATCCCTGCTCATAGTATACTATATAGCTTGTATACATCACTTAGGCGAATATACATTTCGAGAATGAAGTGTGGCTATGGTTGGAAAACAATGTTTTAAGGCATTGCAAACAGCAAAGGTGTATTGTACGTCACTTCGGGAGGAGGCGTGAATTAATTTAGCTAAACTGCAAGATGGTCATCTACCGAAAATATTACCAACGATCCATTAGGTAATGTTTTCCTCCTCTCTCTCTCTCTTTTGGTAAAGCGCTGTCAACAAATACTTTTCCTCCACATTCCATAATGCACAGAGCACCGGCCTACGACAGCTGGATTAGTCTAAAAAGGCACAGTGCTTTTTGCGGTTGGGTCTGTTTTAGTTCAAACCATGTTCTCACCACAAACTATCTGCTCCAGGGTTCGTTTGAAAGTGTACCAAGACCACCTCTTCAAGGAGGTCTCGGTACGCTTTTTTGGTCCGCATTTGGTGCACAATCGAGTACTATTGCTACATTCACACCTGCCCAAATGAACCGTACCAAAAGGGAAAACGAACTCTAGTGCGATTCAACCGAACTAAATAAGGCAGGTGTGAAAGCACCCTAAAAGTTTCACAGGAGGGCTAATAAGTTTGACTTCAGCTGTATGTACTGTAATACTGTAATAGTACCATTGAGGATTTGCTGAACGGCTTCATTCCCCATCTGTGATGCTGTGAAGCCCTGCAGTGAGACGATTGAAGGATCTGCTCCGTAACTCAGCAATAATCTGCAGGTCTGGATGTGTCCAGCAAGAGCTGCCCTGTGCAGAGCTGTCTGACCCAGTGTGTCCACAGCATTCACCTGAACACAAACACAAAAACTCAGTTAAAGAGATTTATGAAGACCGGAGAAGTCTGCTTTTTCATTACAGAAATATATTACATTTAAAAACCCTCAAATGAAAAACCAAGTACCGTTTTACTGCATTTAAATGTATCAATCAAAGGGAAGCTTCACAAGCATAATAGACTTCTTTGAGAAACACAGAAAATGTAATGTAACGACCCCAAATCTTCTGAATTGTATCTTACAGTTTTTTCTGAATGCTTAAGCACATTTTTTGTAACTATTGGCTTTTTTTGCAAAACTCTACACACCAATAAGAAAACCCTTCACCAAATCTGCAAAACATTTTAGTTCTCTTGCAAAAGCTAATAAACCTTGCTAAACTATACAAACCTTCGTAAAGGTTGTATTTTTGTATCAAACATTTAACACAAGCCATCACATTAATAAGCACACAATGTGCCAACTACACACTGATGGAATGAATAAAAAGTACATCTGACTTTTGCCTTCTCTGAGCACAAGCTAGGTTATGTCAGTTTGAAGTCATACCTTTCTCATAGTTCTGTAAACCTACAGGGATCCAAACTTCAAGTACTGGTGTTTATTTACACACATCAAAACAAAAACAAGTGTTTTTCCAAGTCAAAACACAAAATAGTAATTTTACTGAGAAAAAAAATCTGACTACATTGTGTCGTCTCTCTGGGTCCGGCTACAAAATTTCATCTACATCACATGCAATGTCCTCTGGTATAAAGGAACCGTGGAAAATATCTGTTTGCAAAGTAAACTAATTATCTATCTGCATATAATAATAATTATTAATATAATTAAATGTAATTAGAATTATTATAATTACATATAATTACTATAATTATGAATAATTGTATTAATAATTATTATTAATAATGACTAAATCACAAAATTCTGGCCTTTTGTCCAGCATTTATTTGCATTTTAGAAAAAAGTATAAAACACTAAAATGATATCAATAAAAACTGTTTCCCCCCAAATTACACAGACGAGACACATAATATAGTAAATAACAGAGATTTTTATGAAATTGTAGTACATGACGATTTAATAAATTTGACTTCATAATAAGAATTAAAAGACGACTTGCAGAATACCAATACATCACATTTAAATTATTTGGTGCTAATTTTTATATGCTTAAACTATAGTCAAAAAGTCGTTGAAGATATCGGTACCTTTGCTCCATGTTTCTGCAGGACTTCAAGCACATCGTTATGACCTCGTTCAGCTGCTACGTGAAATGGAGTCATGAAACTACAAGGAAGGACAATAAAATAATGTGAGAAACAGCAACCAGGGGAACAAGAGTATCTAACATATAGCGAACAGTATCTAGATATATACACTTACATTAAACTGAACAGAACTGTGACAACTCAAATGAAGCTATTTTAATTTCCCAGAACTTCATCTATGTTAAGCTGCCTTGACATATTCTACATGGTAAACAGTTCTATAGAAATAAAGATGAATTCATTTGAATATAACAAACAGTATCTAACAGGGTTCCCACTTTAAGGCAATTATCAAAATCCCTGACTTTTATTGAATAAAAAGTTTTTTTCATGACATCTAATGAAGGTAAAAAGATGCTGCTTATATATGTTAAATTAAAAACATAATATTAAATTGTTTTTCGCTTGAATATAATTTTGCATGACTTTAAAAGCCACCATGAGAACAACAACAGATAATTTACTTCAGATTTCTGTGAAGAGCTTCCTCTCCCTAGTTTTACAAACATTTTATTTAACTTTTCTGTCATCTACTTTTTAACACCCAGTTTTAAAAGTGGTCATTTTGAAGCAGAAATCCAGCTCATTAGTCAAAAATACCAACAGGGCTCGAAATTGCGACCGTTTAAGTCGCATATGCGCCCGAAATTTTATCTATGCGACCTCAATATGTATTTGGGAGCCAGTTTTCACAGCAAAATGTTCACCACAATCACGGAATTAGGAGGCATTCACGCATTAAGCATCTTTGCACCTAAAAACACCAAACGCAGCGCTCAGAAATGGTTTAAAACAGTTGACATGTCAACTTGCTGCAATAAACAAAGCCCACAATGCCTGCCCCGCCTTCAAGCTCTTCTTATTGGCCCACTGCGCTAGAACAGAACGCAAATGGATTGGTTAATATCAGCTGTCAATCACTCAGTTCCGATGACAGGGAGCTACAGCCACGAAAACGTAAAGGTTTGTTTTAAAAATGAGATGGAGTTTTCAGGTAACCACGTTTGCCACTGAATCTAAACATTTTAAGCATGAGATGTTCTAACGTTATTTAATCCTTCATTTATCTAACAGGGTTCCCACTTTAAGGCAATTATCAAAATCCCTTACTTTTATTGAATAAAAAGTTTTTTTTCATGACATCTAATGAAGGTAAAAAGATGCTGCTTATATATTACTGATACCATTTTAAAATAATATGTTAAATTAAAAACAATATTAAATTGTTTTTCGCTTTAATAATTTTGCACGACCTTAAAAGCCACCATGAGAACAACAACAGAAAATTTACTTCAGATTTCTGTGAAGAGCTTCCTCTCCCTAGTTTTACAAACATTTTATTTAGCTTTTCTGTCATCTACTTTTTAACACCCAGTTTTTAAAGTGGTCATTTTGAAGCAGAAATCCAGCTCATTAGTCAAAAATACCAACAGGGCTCGAAATTTCGACCGTTTAAGTCGCATATGCGCCCGAAATTTTATCTATGCAACCTCAATATGTATTTGGGAGCATTGGTGCGAGAGCATAAAATTGAAATTGTGCAACCAGTTTTCACAGCAAAATGTTCACCACAATCGCGGAATTAGGAGGCATTCACGCATTAAGCATCTTTGCACCTAAAAACACCAAACATAGCGCTCAGAAATGGTTTAAAACAGTTGACATGTCAACTTGCTGCAATAAACAAAGCCCACAATGCCTGCCCCGCCTTCAAGCTCTTCTTATTGGCCCACTTCGCTAGAACAGAACGCGAATGGATTGGTTAATATCAGCTGTCAATCACTCAGTTCCGATGACAGGGAGCTACAGCCACGAAAACGTAAAGGTTTGTTTTAAAAATGGAATGGAGTTTTCAGGTAACCACGTTTGCCACTGAATCTACACATTTTAAGCATGAGATGTTCTAACGTTATTTAATCCTCCATTTAATCGTCACGATGCTGTCAGTCGTGTGACTGACACCGGGTTCGCCATCGCTAAAGAGCATGCATTCACCGAGATTAAACTAATATTGCAGCTCATGAAAAGACCGTAATTGCTATTAAGATGACGTATTCAAATAATAAGTTATCTCGATATCATCTGTGCAATATCAGACAGCACCCGTGAGAACAGCACAGTTATTATTGTTAATTCAGTTCATCTCATTCACGCCAAGCAGTGCGTGCAGGGCCGGTGAGCGCATGCAGATTTTAGTGTATTTGTTAGTTGTGATTAGAGTGTTAATATATAATAGAATCTGTTAATATAAAACGTGTAGTAACGGTGCTCATAATTTTTGATGGGTGCGACTAAATTTTGTGTGGTGCGCCTAAATTTTTGAAGTTATGAACACCGGTGCTACTAAGAAAAAAGGTTAGTTTCGAGCCCTGACCAAGTAAGTTTAGTTGATGTATTTGTGGTGGAGTTTATTCAAGCTGTACTGCAACGATGAGTCACACACAAATGCCATTACAAAGTTTGCCGTACAGACACACATGCGTTTACTGACACTATGCAGACCTGGTGCAGTGCAATCTGAGTTGCATCCAATGCTTTTTAATGTGCTCACCTAACCCCACCCCTAACCCTACCCGTCACAGTGACATCACTCACTCCATTGAGTGCATTGTGTCTGACATTGCATCGCTGAGTGATGCAATTTCAGCTTGCATCATAAAGGCTGCATCCAGATACTATTGCACTATGCGGCTGTGGTGATTCCAGCGGTTATGAATTACATAGCGGTCTTACCATTGTAACTTAACTACAAACATGGTCTGTTTTAAAAAGGGTTTGAACTTGTAAAACTCATTCGGGTCAACGAGTTCGCGCAGCTCTAAACCCCGCCCACAGTTGTCAGCGATACCAAGCCGACCAATCACAGAGCTTGCGCTACATGTCGTTGCGAGGTGTAATTACATTTTTAAAAGGTGCACATCAGCGTTGGCCATGGCGAGGGCTATGCAACCATGCATAGGCTGCGGCGGAGCATACGCATGCACTTGACGCAGATGTATAAATCAGCTTTAAGTCACATTGCGGACGGCCTCAAAATCACTAGGATTTAGATTCTATTGTAACAGCCTATTTTAAAAAGAGACTTATTGTGTTTATATTACTATGGTATGACTGTGGACACACTATACTGGCACTATACTGTTCTGTCCAAACAGCTTCAACAAGTTCACTTTGCATCATAGGTGATCTTTTAAATATATGTTTTCCCAACATGGCTTTTTTTACCAGTCTGGTGACTGCATTTAATGTTTGTGGTTGTCTGTCTGTTTTCTGTGGATTTGTTGGAAAGCACATTGACCAACAGAAGCTGTGAAAATTGTGTTATATACATAAAATTGTCATTGTCATTTGACAAACTGTAAGTGTAAAAACAATAAAATGGAGCTGAAAAATAGCCTAGCCATAACAACAGGCGTGAAATAACAAAAACAAATATACAGCTGAAATCAGAATTATTAGTCCTCCTGAATATTTTTCCCCCAATTACTGTTTAACGGAGAAGATTTTTTTCAGCACATTTCTAAACATAGTTTTAATAACTCATCTCTAATAACTGATTTCTTTTATCTTTGCCATGATGACAGTACATAATATTTGACTAATAATAATATTAATATCTAATATCTAATAATAATATTAATAATTATAATACATTTTATTTTTTGCGCGCTTTTCTCAGACCCAAAGCGCTACAATCAAACAGTAACAAAGCAGAACAATAAAAACAGTAAAAAAGAAACACAATAAAACAATAAAATATAAACAATTCAATACTATTGGATGATTAAATTAACAAAAATAATCAACCTAAGTTAAAAGCAATGGTAAAAAGGTGAGTCCTGGCAAGTTTCTTAAAACAGTACAGAAAAGCGGCATTCCTGATGCTGATGGGTAGGCCATTCCATAGCTTAGGCGCACTGTACGAAAAAGCTCAACCACCCATAGTCTTTAGTTTACAATGTGGCTGATACAGGGTAAGTCCAGATGAAGAACGAAGACTGCGGATGGGAGTGCAAGAGTTACCAAGTCACAGATGTAGTCAGGTGCTAGCCCATGCACTGCTTTATACGGCTTCTTTCCACTGCTTAACTAAGTCAATTAGGCAAGTTTAGGTTAATTAGGCAAGTCATTGTATAATAATGGTTTCTTCTGTAGACAATCAAAAAAAAATATTGCTTAAGGAGGCTAATAATTTTGACCTTAAAATGATTTCTAAAAAATTAAAAACTGCTTTTATTCTAGCTGAAATAAAACAAATAAGACTTTCTCCACAAGAAAAAATATTATAGGAAATACTGTGAAAAATTCCTTGTTCTGTTAAACATAATTTGGGAAATATATGAAAAAAGTATTAATAATAATTTTGACTTAAATTTGACTTGATAAATAGAAATAAATTTAAAATGACAAATATGAATCCTTGATTTTCCATTACCTGGACCAAATATAATAATAATAATAATAATAATAATAATAATAATAATAATAATTTTCTGACTCTTAGGCCCAATCCCAATTCTACCCCTTACCCCTCGTTTTGCGCGTTCCCGTCAAGGGCTAGAGGTGTCCCAATTCTCTTTAGCTTGAAGGCCTAGGGCTAAGGGCAAGGGGTATACACCCCTTTGAACAAAGATTTTTCAGGAGCACACTTAAAACGAAGGGGTAAGAAGTTTCCCATAATACACCTGCCACAACGACAGTATTGCTGAACCCGGAAGTAAGGAGATCCACAAATTTGTATTTTTTGTTATTATTACAAATCTTTACGACAAACAAACACGTTTTAATATATTCATAACTGCGTTCGTGTTTTACAGTCATGCTTTAAAAAACCCCCCCGCAAAAAACAAACGCTAAATTTCACGATCTATAATCCATAATCATAACTCCTGTACAGCAGATCCACAACATTCTGACACTCGAATACCCTGTCAGAAAAGTCTAGAGGCTGAGATTGAGCATTTTACAGTGTCTGCAACATTAAATGTTGTTAATGTTGTTTTCGACTGTTTACATCGATGAATATGGCCACTGTGTAAATACACAGTATAGTTACGATCTTATTGCCACATTCGATTGTTATGATAACATAATATATGCCTTCAGTGATTTCCTGACGATAAATACCAAAAAATAACACAACTGGAATAACTACAGCAGTCGCCATCGTCTGATCTCATATGAAGCAAGAGATCGCGATGACGTATGATCAAGTGTGCAGGTGTTGAAGTGCTGTCCCAATTCTTAGGGGTAAATTTTGAAGCCCTTCCCCTTAACCCTCGGTTGTAAGGGCCAAGGGGAAGGGGTACAAAAATAGAATTGGGATTGGGCCTTAGTGTCTGGAATACAGCTTTTAAAATTCCATGATGTTCCAGTAATTCCATGACCCGTGGGAACCCTGATCCAACATAAAATTAAAGACCTACTCCTTGTTCTTCTCGTGAATGTTGGCACCTTTCCTCAGCAGTAACTCTGTGACTTGTTTGCGTTTGGGATGAGGAGAGGCTACGGCGCAGTGCTGTGAACAAAAACAGATGGAGAGAAATTTTAATAAAGATCTAATCTAAAGATCTAAATAATCACAGGCTGTGTTTACATCCAGAGATGCTAATTAAATTTATGGGCAAAACTGTAATATGGCATAAAATATTTGCATATAAAGCAGCGTTTCCATGCAAAGAGAACCAAATCATCACTTCCTGAAAAACTGTCACCTAATATCAAAAAGGAATTTTCTGTAGTAGGTGAAGCCACTGTGAGCCTTTTTTAAAATATAATACAATACTTGTGCCCCAGAAGACAAAGACGTGGCTTTTGGAGGCGTGAGACAATAATAAAAAAATATAATAATTATTATAATAATGAACCACTGTGATGATGGACTTTGGCTGAGGGGTTTTAGAAAGACCAAAACAACATTTCAGATGTCTGCTGGTTTGTTCATTATTGCCCATTTTTATCATTACATGATCTCATAAAACAAAATCACATGACTTTAATGCGCATATTGAAATTTGTTTGGGAAAAAATGTGCTTCCATCATAATTTATGCACATTTTTTCTTATAGGATAGAAAGTGAAAAGGATACGAAGAGATGATGCCAACCCATCGAAGACAACATATATACTTAATACACAAATTCTCTTCATTGAACATGCACACATAGACATCGCCTATATGATAAAAAATGCAGCTTTAATATAATAATATTGCATGTTTAGATATAATGACTTATATTTAATTGTAACTTCAACTTAAGTTGATTGTATTGCAATTATGTGCACTTTCTGTAAAGCTGCTTTGAAACAATAATTATTGTAAAAAGTGCTATACAAATAAAGTTGAATTGAATTGAAAAAGTTTATCCTACGCATTTTCAAAATGTAAACGCATCTTGGCGCTTCCATCAAGCATTTATGCAAAATCCCAAAATGTGCATAAAAACGGGTTGTTGGAAGCATTGCTACTAAAATCCTGAAGTTTAAGAGAAAACAGTGTTCTTGCGCTCACCAGAGCAGAGTCGTGCGAGTGCGGGTGTTTGAAGCTGATGATTTCTTGAGCTGTTTTCTTGACCTTCGCCATGTCTGCCTCACGGGCAGCTTGCAGAAGTGAGTGTCCTTTAAATTCATCTGGATGAAGGAAATCACAGAAGCTCAAATAACTGAAATTGGGGCACCTTACACAGGCTTGTGTTTTAGTTCAGTTCTAAGCTAGATTGCATTCAATTCTGAGTATTCAGAATAGACATCAGGTAAAGTTGTGTTTTCACAGGAAAAAAAAATCTAATTGCTGTCGCAAACTCAGTTAGTGGATTATAATAATATTAAAAAGGTATAACTGACAACTGAGTTTTATACATCCATATTTATCAAGGTCATGACTAGGTCCACACGGAATCTGCGCTCACAGAATCTGCGCTCACAGATTTCCGCAGATTTTTAGCCCATCATAGAGTCAATTTAATTGTGTAAATCTGTGTAAATTGATATTATTATTATTGATATATTATATTTTAATTATTTTCAGTAATATTACTGACTAATATGAAAATCCTCAAATGATTTATTCACAATACAGTTTGTAAAGTAGTAGTTTCTGTCTTTCAGTAGATATATTATATGAGACTTGCTTTGTTTACCAAAAAAGTGGATCTAACTGTATTTGGATTGTAAACATTAAATTAAAGTTTATAAGGTATTATTCTTTACTTCATATATAAAGTTTTTAGTTATGATACTCCCAGAATCATTCTGCATAAATATGCAGATTTTTTTTTGGACAAAATTCTCTGCAGAAATAGCAAAAAAGTTAATTTTGTAACCAAAAATAAGAAAGATTAACTGAAATTAAAACTAAATAAGTATATAAGCATATATACATAAGCATATATTTCATGAATATAAACTTATTTTATTTCAGTTATTTTATTACAATAACTAAAATAAAAATGAAATAAACGTGTGTGTGTGTGTGTGTGTGTGTGTGTGTGTGTGTGTGTGTGTGTG
>CAIGQZ010000427.1:32301658-32316836 GCA_903798205.1 Danio tinwini
ACATTATTTGCCTAAAGACTTTTATTTTGTTGACAAGTCTACTTTATTAAAAAAAAGGGAAAAAAAGATAAAATCTGCCATTTTATTAATGTTATTCAATGTGGACGTTTCTATCTTCAAAAGGGGAATATTTAATCCCAGTGCTATTTAATTAAAAACATTATTTGCCAAAAGGCTTTTATTTGGTTGACAAGTCTACTTTATAAAAAATAATAATAATAATAATAATAAATAAAAAAGGTAAAATCTGTCATTTTTAATGTTATTCAATGAGGACATCTCTTTTTTCAAAAAGGGGATTATTTAATTTCAGTGCCATTTAAAGAAAAAAAAAACATTATTTGTCAAAAGGCTTTTATTTTGTTGACAAGTCTACTTTATAAAAAAAGGAAAAAAAAATATAAAATCTGTTATTGTATTAATGATATGCAATGTGGACGTTTCTATCTTCAAAAGGGGAATATTTAATCCCAGTGCCATTTAAAGAAAAAAAAATACATTATTTGTCAAAAGGCTTTTATTTTGTTGACAAGTCTATTTTTTAAAAAGGTACATTTTGGTACATTTAAATAAAGTTTGGCATGTGGAGCAGATACTTTATAACAATATTTACCATAATTACAATTGAATAGCCATCTCTGGAGTTTTTGTGATGTCGACATAAAGGGACAGCTCATCCAAAAATGTAAACACAGTTATCATTAAAATCACTCTCGTTTCAACCCTTTAGGAGTTTCCTTCTTCTGATGAACACAAAACGAGATGTTTTAAAATAAGCTGGAAATCTACAACAATTGACCTTCCATAGTATTTGTTTTTTTTTACTATGGAAGTCAGTGGTTACAGGTTTTCAGCTTTCTTCAAAACATCTTCTTTCGTATTTTACAGAAGAAAAAAAACCTATAAAGGGTTGAAACCACTTGAGGGGGAGAAAACAGTGAGAAAATCTTGGGTGAACATTCCCTTTAAGATGGCCTGATGGCACCTTTCAAAAAATGTAACTCCATGTCACAAGCATGCGGAAAGCAAGGTCTGTGATTGGCCGGCTAGGTAGCTGTAACAAGTGTGGATGGGGCCTGTTGGAGCAGATGGACTATCTAACAAGTCCAGAGTTTTCTTTTTGTTTTGTGTTTACTTTGTTTAAACATGTTTGCTGGTTTCCCTATCTTTCTTTCTTGAATGAGTGAGCACAAAAGCATTAAATTGGGCCTGTTATCCCCATTTTTACAAGATGTAAAATAAATCTCTGATGTTCCTATAGTGTGTATGTGAAGTTTCAGCTCAAAATACCACACAAATAATGTTTTATAACTCCTTGGATCTGACCCTTTTTTAGGCTTTGATTTTAATTGTGGCGTTTTGGTGACTGTCGCTTTAAATTCAAATGAGATTATGCTTTTTTCAAAACAGGGAGGAGTTACCAATGCCTAATGGCCGTTTCCACTGAGTGGTACGGTACAGTTTGGTATGCTTTTATGGCTGTTTCCACTGTCAAAAGACGTACCGAACAGTACCGTACCACTTTTTTGGCAAAGGTACCAAACACAAGAAAATGTACCAAAAGGTGGAGCTACACGTGCAGCTAAACGCTGTTGGTTACAGAGATACATCACAAGCTCCTAGAGCTAGCCAGAATGAAAACAAAGGAACCACCATGTTTTAAATACACAGCCAAGACATTACATCGTAATACTACATGCATACAATAACGAGCCATGGATGACCCAAGCTCAAACCTTGTTGTTGTCTTGATGTACAGCCACAAAGCCAAAAAGAACAAAATCTGTCGTGTCCTGTTGTTGTTTTACGAGGCCATCTAAAAGTGCGAGCGGTTTTCGCTTTCTCCAGAGAGCTCGCATATATAGTTGATATAACAAACTTCTTGAGCTGATGATAATAACGTGTGCGTGATTATTGAAGTGTCTCCGACATCTGATCCATTCATTAAAGAAAAAGACAAACGCGAGAGTGAAGCGCGAAAAACAAAGGAGAAGCCCGACAAAACACAGGAGCAAACTGTTTCAGCAACCTAAATCACGAACAAACTGCCATGTTTATCATCGCCTTTTGGGCTATTATGAACTGGGAATGACAGAATTACTCTCTAGCAGAGGTTACATGTGCTGGTGAAGATTACAGACACAGATGAGAGGTTTGCACTGACTGTGGGCTATATTTTGTGTTGTTTTTGAACTCAAATAAGGACCAAATGTATGCTGTGTGTAGTTTATTTGTAATTGGTAACATATCGGAGACTGTAAGAGTCTGTATGTGTTCATATATGTTGATTTATTTATTTATTCTATATAATTACAGACGTTACAGTAGGCTTTTTCGGCATTGATCTGCAGTTATAATCAAATTATGTTCATAGTAAAGTTAGCAATAAACATTTATAAGCAAGTATTTATATGTATAAAGCATGTGTGTTTTGAGAAGTGCTTCTCATATATGTGAACGACCTGTACGGCTTTACTATAGACATTTATTCGAGCGAGAATGACATCGACTGAAACTCTGTCATACACCACACCCACCAAAAGGGTACCCTTGGTAGTGGAAACACAAGCCTGATAAAGGTGACCCATACCGACCCGTGCCGTACCATACCGTACCAGTCAATGGAAACGGGCCATAAGTGTCAGCATACTGGCAGATTCAAAAACAAGACTAACTTCCTGTGCAAATGAGGGAGAGATCATCAATCAAAGTGTTTCTGCAGACTGTTTTTATCAAGTGTAAATATAAAAAATAAAATACATTTTCACCATTAGAAGCTGCTTATATCCACACACTGTTGCCACACAACTGTGTTTAAAACCCTTATAAAAGTGATTTTTGCATAAAAGGTTTAATGCTTACAATAGCAGCATCAAAATGCAAGGTCATATAGCACGTAAATCATGCTTTAAGACGACGGCATTTGTTTGCTGCAAAAGCAAAACCACTCTAAATGCACTTCATAAGGATGAGGACTCAGACTTGAATTGATTTGTTAAAACCACTGATCATATGACTGTGCTAAGAAGCCTCTGGAGTTGAAATTCAGGCACAGTTTAAAGAGAGACAGACAGAAGTAGGCGCTCCTCACCCTTTGTCTTTGGCATGGACATCTGCACCGTACTGCAGCAATAACTGCACAATACGCACACGATTATACCCAGCGGCCAGGTGAAGTGGAGTGGACTGCAAAAGAAGACAGTAGTATTAAACACCTGTGTGAAATGTAAACGGTTCACTTAATCAAGCTAAATTAATGATCATTAATAATGCTCGTTGCACATTACCACCAACCCAGCCTCAAACTTAATTTTGTAAACCTGCTTGCAAACCATCCCGTCATTAATTTAATCACTATGATGGCTAATATAAGCTTTTCTGTGTAATGCGTTTCAGTTTTAAAACAATGTTTAAAGTGGTTTTTGTTTAACAAATGGAGAAGCAGTTACCCTAAAGTCTACATTTTGAATTGTAAAACATATTGTCATAGTTAAACATCTTAAAGGCCTACTCACACCAAGGAGAACAATCACAAAAGATAAGTCTCTTCACACCACAGCAAAATAAAAAGAACATGAGTCAAACTACATGCTAAAAGGGTCCTATTGTGGTATTTACACTCAACTAATCATTAGAGCCCAATGGTGCCGTTTCTGCATGAAATCTGCTGTTACAAAATCACTCCAAATTAGTTAGGGGCCGGTCACACACAATTTTTCCTTTCCAATGCGACACTTTTCTACTGTTTTTCCATGTAAACACATGCTTGGCAGAGGTGTGACCATTACGTTTGCGTCATATCTTTTGAAGCATCATGCTCGCAAGTGGTGCAGTATTTATGCACCGTGTCAAGAAGAAAAAAAAAGTCAATTTTTACATGCAGGGTTTCTGCAGATATCGTAATGTCAAATTTAAGACTTTTTAAGACCATTAAGTATTAAATTTAAGACCTATATCACAATATCAAAAACACGCAAACACATGAACAGAAAATACAAAATCACAAAATTTGTGGTAAAATAAATGTATTTAAATTGAACAGTACTAAAGACAGGTTGGATGCACCAAAAAAAAAAAACATCTTCTTAAGTCTGATTTATAGTTTCGCCTGGCGCCACATAGCACACCTCACAAAACGGACGAGGCTTTTATACTTGATGCGTTGGCCATTGAGATATTCTTTTAAATGACAGAAGGCGGTTTAAAAAAACAGACAGTAAAATCAGACGGATAAACAGAGAAGTAGAAAGTTTCCGGAACTGGTCATATCATTAATATCATTCAAGATAATTGTTTGATTATTTAAAAAATTTATTATAAAGAGTTTTATAACCATTCAAGATTTTAATTCAAATTTTTTTTAAATCTAAATGATGCATCACTTGCTTTTGTTCATATCTCAGACAGTTCTACCTATTAAAGTTAAATATTAATAGCAACAGAACTTGGGTTGCTCTACAATAATATTTTTATTATGGCAAGAATAAAAACAAAAACATACAATATATGATCACGCATGGACGGATCATAAAGAAGATGTGTGTACAGACATACCCGTTTCAGACAAAATCTCAATCTCAAAGTGTTTCATATTCAACTCAAATCAAACGCGGCGCCGCACGAACTGTTCACTCGAGTCACAAAGCATTACATGAGCTCCGCCAGCCGAAACCATGTCGTGCGCACCCAAAGCGAACGTCCGCAAACACAGCGATGACATCACATTCGCCACGCGCACGGAGTTCAATAGCAGAGAGATGATTGGCTATTGCATGTCGGCCTCATTTGTAGTTGTGATACCGCAAATTACAATTGGACTAGTGAAATGAAGAACTACAACACCACGAAAACCAAACAACCGCAACACAAAAGAATTTAAATCAGCGTTAGATATAGCGTTACATAGACATCGGAAAATTAAGACCTGTGCAAAAATATTAAAGACCTAAAACAGCGAATTTAAGACTTTTTAAGGCCTTAAACTTCGATTTTTAAATTTTAGACTTTTAAAGACTTTTTAAGACCCCGCAGAAACCCTGTACATGCATCGCTAATCCAAAGCAGTGGACCAATCAGAAGAGCTCAGAGGTGGGGCAACTGTTTCAGTTTTCCGTTTACAGGCACTCAAACTATTTCGAATTGTTGCGTCTTGCGTTTTTAGAAGCAAAAGACGCATTCGGTGTGAATGAGCCTTTACACCATAGGTCTCAAACTCAGCTGATCCAACTAATGAAGGCGTTCATGACTCTTGAACACCTCGATTATTTGGATCAGCTGTGTTTGATAGGGTTGGAGCAAGATTGTGCAGAGCTGTGGCCATCCAGGAATTGAGTTTGAGACATATGGCTAACAAATTTAAGTAGTTTGCACTTTAACAAAGTTGTCCTCCCCCCCAAAAAAATCTCAAGAATTGTTTTGTATCTCCCTTAGAATAAGTGGTTTGAACAAGCAGCAAAAAAATAAGGGATTATTAATAAGGACTTAATAACGTCAAAGCAGAAATCCCTACAAGCCAAAATACAGCAATCCCTTATTAATCGTGGGAGTTACGATTTAAAAATAACCAGCAACAGGCAAATCCGCATAGTAGTCAGCCTAATTTTTCAATTATTATAGATAATGGGTGTAAAACCAAATGTAACGAACCAAAGATTCATTCCTTAATGGCGCCATACAGCCACTTAACTTTTACCTTCCCTTAAGTCCAAAAGTCCCACTTTTTGTGCAATGTTTAGCATCTTCCACTGCCTTTTGGGTGCTACTGCGGGTGCCTTTGACGGTACAGAATGTTTCGTCGACATTATGGGATTTGTTGGGGAGAAAACTTGCAAACATACAGTACTGCACTTCAGAGTCACACTGCTAGTGGTCTAAATTTGACAAGCTGAATGCAATCTGTACTGTAGGAGACACAGCACGGAAAAGATTGATTGATAATGGTCTACAGCCAATAAGGACGCAGAACACAATGACAAAAAGCATGTCAAATTGAAATAAAAAAACCCTGCGAAACTGCAAGACTGCGAAAGGTGAACTGCATTATAGCCAAGGACCATTGTATTACATTTTTTTATAATTTCTGCCAAAGGCATACCCAAGGGTGCAGAAGTGGTTGAGTGTTGTTGGTGCTGCTTCACAGGTCTAATTTACTGATACACATTTCTGTTTACATTCACAGACATAAACAAAATTAGGCTCACTTGTTATTTTATGTTGAGTCTGACATAACCTAGTGTGTATTTGACAGTGAACTAAGTCACTTAGCATATTACTCAACAGATGTGGTTCCTGACAGATGGCTTTCTGTGCACACTCATTGCGCTCTTACAAAACCATATGGTAACACTTCAGAATTTTTTTTGCCATTTATTTTGAAGTGTTATTGACCATATGTCCAAATTTTACTGAAAAAGGGGGGCAGGGAGCAGCAACTCATTTGCATTTAAAGAGACATATGCAAAAACTGAATGTTTTGGCGCATTTACAGGCAGATTTACAGCATGGCGACACCCAAGACTTCAAGATCATATATTGAAAAGAAGCCATAATAAAACCCCTTTAAAAAGTCGACTTGTGAGATACTTTTTTAGTCAATATACAGAGAGTGCAGAATTATTAAGCAAGTTGTATTTTTGAGGATTAATTTTATTATTGAACAACAACCATGTTCTCAATGAACCCAAAAAACTCATTAATATCAAAGCTGAATATTTCTGGAAGTAGTTTTGAGTTTGTTTTAGTTTTAGCTATTTTAGGAGTAATATGTGTGTGCAGGTGACTATTACTGTGCATAATTATTAGGCAACTTAACAAAAAACAAATATATACCCATTTCAATGATTTTTTTTCATCAGTGAAACCAATTTAACATCTCAGCATTCACAAATATACATTTCTGACATTCAAAAACAAAACAAAAACAAATCAGTGACCAATATAGCCACCTTTCTTTGCAAGGACACTCAAAAGCCTGCCATCCATGGATTCTGTCAGTGTTTTATTCTGTTCACCATCAACATTGCGTGCAGCAGCAACCACAGCCTCCCAGACACTGTTCAGAGAGGTGTACTGTTTTCCCTCCTTGTAAATCTCACATGATGATGGACCACAAGTTCTCTACGGGGTTCAGATCAAGTGAACAAGGAGGCCATGTCATTAGTTTTTCTTCTTTTAGACCCTTTCTTGCCAGCCACGCTGTGGAGTACTTGGACGCGTGTGACTGAGCATTGTCCTGCATAAAAATCCTATTTTTCTTGAAGGATGCAGACTTCTTCCTGTACCACTGCTTGAAGAAGGTGTCTTCCAGAAACTGGCAGTAGGACTGGGAGTTGAGCTTGACTCCATCCTCAACCCGAAAAGGCCCCACAAGCTCATCTTTGATGATACCAGCCCAAACCAGTACTCCACCTCCACCTTGCTGGCGTCTGAGTCGGACTGGAGCTCTCTGCCCTTTACCGATCCAGCCACAGGCCCATCCATCTGGCCCATCAAGACTCACTCTCATTTCATCAGTCCATAAAACCTGAGAAAAATCAGTCTTGAGATATTTCTTGGCCCAGTCTTAACGTTTCAGCATGTGCGTCTTGTTCAGTGGTGGTCGTTTTTCAGCCTTTCTTACCTTGGCCATGTCTCTGAGTATTGCACACCTTGTGCTTTTGGGCACTCCAGTGATGTTGCAGCTCTGAAATATGGCAAAACTGGTGGCAAGTGGCATCTTGGCAGCTGCACGCTTGACTTTTCTCAGTTTATGAGCAGTTATTTTACGCCTTGGTTTTTCCACACGTTTCTTGCGAGCCTGTTGACTATTTTGAATGAAACGCTTGATTGTTCGATGATCACGCTTCAGAAGCTTTGAGTTAAGATTTTAAGAGTGCTGCATGCTGCTATGCAAGATATCTCACTATTTTTGACTTTTCGGAGCCTGTCAAGTCCTTCTTTTGACCCATTTTGCCAAAGGAAAGAAAGTTGCCTAATAATTATGCACACCTGATATAGGGTGTTGATGTCATTAGACCACAAAAAATATTCATTTGCCTAATAATTCTGCACTCCCTGTACATATGCGTCTGTAAATGCTGAAAGTTAGTTTCGCTACATATAATCCTGAAGACAAATACATGAAATCAAAAAAATAATTGCTATTATCATGAAAATAGAAATAAAGATGCTCAAAAGATTGAAGCACCAACAACAACAAATAGTCCGTTAATTTGAACTAATTAAAATTAGAAATACATTGGTTTCATGACTCATATATCACACCACTATTTTTACTATATTATACCCTGTATTAAAAAAAAAAAAAAAAAAAAAAAAAAAAAAAAAAAAATCGCTGTTAATTAACAGTTTTCATACTTTGTGATTCACAAGCGTTTTCTGTTTATTTACGGTTGTGAATTGCATTATGGGATTTTAACCTCTGCTCTGTCGACTTTTGATGTTAAAAATTCAACTCTACAGTTTAACAAAGTGTCTTTCAGTGACATTTTAGTAGTTTGAATTAATATAATGTACAGAAAATAATTAATGAAGTGTGTAAAAAAAACAGGAAATGTGCTGCCAGTTTATTATAAGCAGGGCTCGAAATTGCGACCATTTTGGTTGCATATGCGCTTGAAATTTAAGCTATGCGACCTCATAATATATTTGGGAGCATTTGTGCGAATGCACATAATGGTTGTAGTGCGACTGGTTTAGATTTTTTTCCCTAAAAACGTGCTGAATCGGTCTTCCCTGCCGCTATGTTGGTTCATATTAGCTGTCAATCACTCAAGGCTTTCTGCTGTCAGATGACAGTGAGCTTTTGTGACTGCGGGAAATGCAAACTTTGAATCTCGATGCGTTGCATTCACTGCGTGTTCAGCGCAAATGTCTGCTAAATGTAAAATCTAACACTGTACACACCATCACCAAAAGAGGCTCACCTTTACTAAGTTTAAACTGATGCGGCTTATAACAAAGAACGGTATTGCGCCGGTGGTCATTGCAAGAATCCTGCTCTCGCCTGCTTTTCCACAAAAACAGAAAAATGTAAATCAGCGCATAATGAGACTGAGCATTTAAAATGAAACCAAACCAAAACCAAAACTTGTAAAAGTGACACTTCTACTTTCTTTTGTCTATTCTTTCTTGAGATGTATATTATTTTTCTATTTTATTACTGATGACTGCTTTGCAGCTTTCAGCCTTGAATTGAATGATTTATTATAATCTTTCGTTTGTTTAGCAGAAAAGGTATTTATTAAATTGACATGCATATACAAATGCATGTACAAAATTTATATTCTTTACTGCAATGCTTCATTTGTGTTTGATGCAAACCATAAATTTGTTTTTCATAAAGTAACAGTAGGACTGTTTTGTAGCACATAACTTACATTCAAGCACATTCAAGGCACATGATGATGAGAAATGTAATTCATTGTTAGTATTATTGTCATCATCGTCATAATTTTTGTTTTATAATTATTAGACATTCATTTTGGAATTATTGCACAAATATTAAGTCATCACAGCATTAGTTAAATAGTTGTTTCTGGTTTTTGGTTGTCATATTTGATGTTTTCAAATACAATAAATCCCTTAATATACAATTTGCAGCAGTACTCATTCATTTTTGGTGGGTGCTCCAAAATATTTTCTACTGCTCTTAAAATTTTTCTGGTGCTCCTAAATATTTGAAGTTGGAAGCACCAGTGCTACCAAGTAAAAAAAAGTTAATTTTGAGCCCTGATAAGGGCTTTGTACTGTAATATACAACACCAACCCAGACAATACATCACTTTAAACTGTTAAAAATGTTCATAAAAGCCACTTTTTCTAACTTTATTGAAAGTTTTCTAATATTAATATACATTCTCAAAAGAAAGACTTTGGCTATCTGATCAGTTCCCGGCCCAATGAAATAATTGATTGGGAAACAGTGTGGGATAATGCATACCATGCTTCCACAAACCCTAATCACCAGTTTATTCACTTCAAAATTATTCAAAGGGCACATTTATCTACATATATACAACATATAGGTTATTCTCCACGTCCTTATTGTAAGTTCTGTGAACCAGAGCATCCAAATACCTTTTTACATATGATGTGGGAATGTCCGGAGGTGCAAAAACGTTGAGATTCTGTGCTGGACATTTTATTTAAAGTCACAAAAATGTGTTTCCCCAAAGATCCTGTATTATTATTGTTGAATGATGGCTCTCAATTTCCATTAAATGCAAATGTCTGTAAATTTTGCTTAAACTGTAAGAAAGAAAATGGTACAGAGGTGGAAACCCCCTCATGATCTCTCTGTTAAGGCACTGGGTGCATTCACCATTGGAAATACTGTACCTAGAACTGTCATCAGCATGGATCAACCATGCTAAACTGGACATTTTGACTATATTTGATCTATATATGCAACATCAAAGAAATCTTAGATACTTAACCCTCATCTGATACTATGAAAGTCAAATTTAATGTAATTTACTCCCTTGCTTGGTCTAAACGACAGGTATCCTGTGTTTCCTCATGTGCATATAACGGTGTGGGTGTGGGGATCTATATACCGGGTAATAGTTGTTAAAAATACTTTTTTATTTGATTGTAAAAAAATTATATATTCATTTTGGAAATAAAATTGAATTACAAAAATATTATTTTGAAAGTTATTGGAAGAAAGATCAAGGTCCCATAATGCAATTCAAAAGCATAAATAAACAGGGAAAACAAATATAAAAACATGAATCACAAAATACGGAAAACTGCTAATTTATGGATTTCTTTTTTACAGTATAGACCAGTATGTCTGTCAAAGCAACTTGGCAAAGCTCATGACTTGGATCCCTTTATTGGACATTTATTTTGAAAAGAGAAAATGAAGGGATTAAAGTAGTTAGCAATATTGCATCTTGGTGCAAATAGGCCTTTATTCTGAATGACTTTAAAAGAGATGATTACAAGTGACCAGTAATAGTAATGTAAACTAATCGAAGCACAAAAACGTTACAAAATTCGTTCCCATTTCATGCAGTGAATACTGATGACATGCCATTTACGATAGCCTGAACACAACCACAGCAAACAATCAGCATGACAACATATCTCAACATCCTAATGAAGATCTGCCTTGAAATTATGATGCATTCTCTGAGAGTATTATTCAGTGCAGGATGGAGAGGCAACATTCATGTTCATATCACTATTAATGAGGGCTAAAAATAAAATACAGCACAAGCAATGGGCAACAGTGCAACATTTCTGGCACACACACACACACACACACACACACACACACACACACACGCACACGCACACGCACACGCACACGCACACACGCACACGCACAATGGAACTAAACAGGATAGAATGTCAATCAGAAATCAGGAGTTAAACACCATATTTGTGGAGAGCATGCGTGCTGATCACAACAAATCAAACAAATGGTTTCAAGAACGTGAGATAGGATGCGTGGATGTGCGGTTTAGAGCTGGAAACATGGTGGAGCTCTTGCAAAGACAGACAATTTAGAGAAGTATTGTAGTAGAAGAGCAAAATAGTTAAAGGAAGATAAATGAAAGCCTTGTTTTCAGAACCTGCAGGAGCCATTGAAACGTTAGCGGAGCTATTGGTTGATTGATGGATTGTGACCAGCAGAAAATAAGGCAGGTTTCGGTGCATTTTAAAGTGTGAACCAGCGTATGGATGGATTTTTAGGGACAAAAAAATGAACAAAAATGAATACAAAATTCATAAAGTAAATAAAATCACAGAAAACCAAATAAAACTAATTTCTGTTTCACAAAATAAACTTACCAGCATTTTTTGTGATGTTGACTGAATGTCGCCAGAACAAAAAACAAAACAAAACAAAAATTAGCTATAAACTAGCATATTAGCCCACTGTGGTGCTTGAAAACTAATAACTGAGCGTGCATAAAGGACTAAAGTATGCACAATATAATTTAAATGACTTTAGTTCTATACCTACTTTAATTCTGAAAAGTGTGTGTCTGACAAAAGTCTTGTCGTCGATCCCAGTTGTAAGAGCAAAAAATAATAACTTGACTTCTAGTTGATCATTTAGAAAAGTGGCAGAAGGTCGATTTTTCTGATGAATCATCTGTTGAACTGCATCCCAATCATCACAAATACTGCAGATGACCTATTGGACCCACAATGGACCCAAGATTCTCAAAGAAATCAGTCAAGTTTGGTGAAGGAAAACTCATGTTTTTGGATTACATTTAGTATGGGGGCATGCAAGAAATCTGCAGAGAGCATGGCAACATCAACAGTCTGAGGTATCAAGACAATTGCGCTGCCCATTACATTACAAACCACAGGAGAGGGCAAATTCTTCAGCAGGATAGCGCTCCTTATACTTCAGGCTCCACATCAAAGTTCCTGCTAGCAAAGAAGGTCAAGGTGCTCCAGGATTGGCCAGCCCAGTCACCAGACATGAACATTATTGAGCATGTCTGGGGTAAGATGAAGGAGGAGGCATTGAAGATGAATCCAAAGAATCTTGATGAACTCTGCGAGTCCTGCAAGAACGCTTTCTTTGCCATTCCAGATGACTTTATTAATACGTTATATTATTATTAATAACTGGATGAAGTCCTCCAAGCTCATGGGAGTCACACAATATTAATTCTTCCACTGCACCATGACTTTATAATCTATACTGTACATTGTTTCTGTTAAGTGACAAGACTTTTGTCTAAGCAAAGTCAGACCTTACTGTCCTAATTAAATAATTAAAAATCAAGGCATGATTATAATTTATTTTGGTAAAATAAGCGTAATCTAGAGGCTTTTGCCTTTCATATAAGCCACTTCTGATACCAAATGATCAACTAGAAGTCAAGTTATTATTTGTTGTTCCTAAACTTACTTGGATAGGCGACAAGACTTTTGTAAGGTAGTGTATACTCTCATTCTGGTGTAACAATAAAGGAGCTTTGCTGCCTTTCTGTGGCTGCAGCAGATCAAATATGTATTTACGCCTGAAAATAGTTCCCAGCTAGGTAACAGCACTTTAGTAATTATAAAAACTCTGCTAATGGTCTAATTCGATTCAATGATTTATGCTAAACTAAGCTAAAAGGGCTCCCTCCAGAACCATAGATAGGTCCAATGTGGACAATACTATTTGTGCTACAAATAGAAGATAACTTTACTACAGAACGTTTCACAGAATATAATACAGAATCTGAAGTCTATAAGAGGAAAATTACACAGTGAACTCGTTCCTAAAAAGCCCTTCTATTATAAAGACCCAGAGTTCTAGAGGGAAATCTGACGTATGAAGTGACCTGAAATCATTAGGGATTTAAAGGGAAGATTGAGGTCCTGCTATTATGTTGTGATTAGAGAAAGAAAGGGATCACAAAAGCTTTGAGCTAAAACTTCATGAAGGTCAGATGTGCATCCGATGGGAAACAATAATCCATAGAAATGACCCTTTTGAAAATTACTAACTTCTAAAAGCAGCACAGGGTGAATAAAGGGGCAGTTAAGCCTCTAAACAAACATTTTAAAATGACATCAACCATACGTTGTCCAGACATAAACTCATTATAGGAAGAAAAATCTGGGTCAGAGCCGTTTCCTCTAAAACATAGTATTACAGAAAGAGAACACTCACATGGGGGATTTGGGATTGTCTTGACCTACATCGATATCATTTACACAACCAATGAAATACATAAAATCACATCCTGTGTTTGGGATTGAACCCAATTTAGAAACAATGTCAGACATTTTGGGCGTTTACGACTTTCCAAATATATTAAATATTAAATTTGTCTTTATTTCTATAGTGATTTTTACAATGTATACTGCATCAAAGCGGCTTAACATGGATAAATGTTCATTATATTTCAAATTGTAGATCATTCCAGTATGTAAAATAGAAATTAAAACATTAAGGTCAATATGATTAACGCAGATTATAAAAAATAATTCTGATCTGTTACCTTGCGTCCATCACTGGCATGACAGTTGACGTTAAGCGGGGTCAAAAGAGCCATCAGTTTTTCCTCATTTCCACTCCTAAATAGCAAAATGGAGACAACAAATTTGTTAATTAAGGATCAGTCTGAAAATTACAACACTCTTAAAAAGGACCACAACATCTTTTGGGTTGTGCATGGTTGTGCAGCCTTTCACCCTTAACGTATTGTTATACATGTATGCAGAGGTTTACATATTTGATTATATATGTTTTTTACATATGAGTATATTTTTAATATGCGCATAAATATATGTATGTATTTGTATGTGTAAATTGTACTAAAAGCCACTTTTATTCACATTTTATTCACACTCATTATTTGTGTGAGTTGTATATGCATTTCTGATTAGGCCTGTCATGAAATCTATTTTTTGTCATTCAATATATTGCATCAAAATATATTGTGATAAACGATATTATTGTCATTTTATGCCATTCACTATATATAATGCCAGAATGACAATATAATATCATCACAATGCAAGTACACACTTCCAAAGAACAGATAATATTTTATACTTAAGAATATTTCATTTAATTATAGCCATTTTAACAATTTAACAATGAGGCTTTAAATGTGAAAATGCATATGCTAAATAAATAATGATAAATATTAACAAAAAAGCGCAAGGTAAAAGAGGCTGCGATATTGCTTACCACATCTATTTTCAGCTGTCAGGCACCCAAATGAAATTATACTATATTAATTTATAGTAAATACTATAGTGTTTTTTTAACCATACTGACACTGACAACAACTCATTTTGTTTGTTTTTAACAGCATTTCCATTTCATGGTCTGAAAAAGTATACTGGAGATAAAGATTATATTAAAGTTTGCTCAAAACTCTAAACCTGTATTTGGACTAACACAACAGTGTTAAGAATCAAGTTCAAATGAATGAACTGAATAAAATGAAATCCAGGATTAAAACGCAGGATTAAAGCCAACACAATCCAATAAAACACGCTTCATAGTTAAAATGCTTCTACAAATAGAGCATGTGGGAGGATCTTTTTCGAAGTATTGAAAATTTGTGTGTAATTTATAGAAGTTTCTTTTACCAACATTATGGCTAATTTCATGAAGTTTATACACACACACACACACACACACACACACATTCTATATATATATATATATATATATATATATATATATATATATATATAT
>CAIGQZ010000427.1:32336918-32349555 GCA_903798205.1 Danio tinwini
TCTATCTATCTATCTATCTATCTATCTATCTATCTATCTATCTATCTGTCTATCTGTCTGTCTGTCTGTCTGCCTATTTGTCTATCTCTATATTTGTCTGTATTTCTATCTAGCTCTCTGTCTGTCTGTCCCTCTCTCTTTCTCTCTGTCGGTCCATCTGTCTATCTGTTTCTGTGTTTTTCTATCTACATATCTTTCTATTTATTGGTCTGTCCATGTGTCTGTTTGTCCATCTATCTCTTTAGTGCAGTTGTCTGAGTGAACACTAAACTGAATCAGTGTTCAGAATCGTTTGTCTGTTTTGTGACTCACCTTTCTACTCATTCAAACTGTGGTTCTGTCAGCTTTATGGGGCCCTGTTACTATGGAAACAACAACAAAAACCTCCTGTTGCAGTAGATCAGGAACACACAGGTTGTTTGATTACAAATCTTTAAAGCATTTTATTAGATGAAGGAATTCAGGCTGAGATTTTTGGGGGTGTTTAGATGTAAAAGACTATAAGCTTTGCTTGTGTTTTAGTGAACTGTGTTGTTAATATGTAGTTGTGGAGATGTCTGTTTCCCCTCGCACTTCAGAGACCGATGGAAAGCAGGATTCCTACTTGAAGAGGTGAGTTATGCTTTTGTAGCTGCACAGTTTAAAGATTTAACCAATTTTAATAGTTGTGATGCATAAATAGTTTTCATTATAATCAAATTTGGGTGTCCGGTTGGTATGTAAATGGGAGCCAGGCAAGTTTTTAAGGATTTATGTGTGTTATAAATGATGGTGCTGTATGTGTTATAGTTACAATGAGCTGTAAATGATATAATTTTACTGTGTATTCACAGGTATTACAAAACCCTTCCTGAGGAGAAAAGATTGATGATGGAAAAGTCTCTAATGGTATGCTGCATACAAAATAATATTATTCACACACACACACACACATTAAAAAGCTGCAGTTGTTATCTGTTATTGTTTGAATTGAATGTAAGTATCGAGAGATTCAATGAAGTGAAATGTATCAGTGTATGTTTTTTTTGTAGTGTAACAATATGTAGCATTAAAGCAGGGGTGTCCAAACTCGGACCTGGAGGGCCAGTGTCCTGGAGAGTTTAGCTCCAACCCTAATCAAACACACCTGAACCAGCTAATCAAGCTCTTAATAGATATATTAGAAACGTCCAGGCAGGTGTGGTGAAGCAAGTTGGAGCTAAACTCAGCAGGACACTGGCCTCCAGGACAGAGTTTGGACACAGCTGCATTAAAGGGTCACGAAACACCAAAATACATTTTTTGAGCTGTTGACAGTCATATATGTGTCCCACGCTGTTATAAACACTATTAGGACACCTATATTTCACTAAAAAGTAAAAAAAATAGTTTGTTTTTGCGTTGTTTTGAGCAAATTTGTTCTTCCGGTTTGAAACAAATTTTTGAAGCTGTGTCATGGCGATTAGATACTTGTGTGTATTCCAGCTTGGAGAGTGGATGTCTGACCTGCGAGTGCATCGTGACGTCTCTGAGTGTGCGGCATTAATTCATGAGAAAGACTTGGTTCAAACCAATCAGTGTGCTCTATTGTGTATGCGGTGCAACTTCATTACAGTTTTTCTCAGTGGCTTTGGGGCATTTCTCACAACACTATTTACATTTGCACAACAGTTCATGCATTTCTCAAAACAATTAGTCATTTGTGCACATCATAGTAGCAGTTTCTCATTCCTTCCAACAAAGTGCAAATGGTTTTGGACATGCATTAATTGCTTTCATACAACTCTCTGCTGTTTTATAACATTATCATTTGCTTATGTCATGTCAGTCAAAATTAACTAAACTTGTGAATGCTGAATAGTCATTCCATATTAAACTAATAGTCCTCATTTCATTACTTGAGTCATTACATACACAAATGTTGAACTAGTTGTCAAAATATGTCAAGCTCATTTTATTTTAAAAAAATTTTATCTTTTTTTTCTGAAAATGTCTTCTAAATTGAACAATTTGATGAATGATTTACAGACCCGTGTATGTTGTAGATTCAGTCCCGTACTGCAATATTGTTTACAGTTGTGCACAGCTCAAGCAAGTGACACGCTTTTACAGGTTATCCACTAGGTTTTGCAGTTTGTACTAATTGTTTTGAGAAATGCATTAACTGTTGTGCAAATGTAAATAGTGTTGTGAGAAATGCATCAAAGCGACTGAGAAAAACTGTAACATGCATGACAGCTTCGAAGACTTTTTTCCTGTTACAGTGTTCAGACGACAAAGAGACGACACGTTGTGTTGCCAAAACAAGTGAAAGAATGAGAATTTGGAAACATGGGTCATCAGTGTTGCATTTATTATTGTGCTGCAACGAAGGTTTTGTTTTAATTTTCCCGCTATGAGAGCTCTGCTGGACTCAAGTGTGGCATATAGTGGACGCGATACAAATGCGTTTGTAAGGAACATTTTTACCCGAGAGCTTTTCGCATCTGGAAATAGTGAAATCGGGATTTGCTGCTCGTCTCCTTTTAAAAAAGCTACGGCTCCAGTTTGTGTTGATTGTCCTGTCGCTACAGATTTGGTAAGTGTGTGTGATCAGTGCCCTTTATTTGTTCATTTAGATGGCAAAGCTAGTTTGTATCGTCAGCAGTGCTCTTTCAAGTTTTTAAAGACATACCATAGTCAAAATGATTTAGTTACGAAGTTTACAGTATGTTACAGTTTTTCTCCATTGGTTTGGCTCAGTTCTTGAAACAGGAATTACATTCTCAATACTCTTAAGATTGTTTTGCAAAACAGTTTTACAGTTCAGCACAACACTAATGCTCATTCGCAAAAGCTCATATCTTTCCCAAAACTGTTCGCTCATGTGTCAAAACTAAATTTCCTTCTCATTTAAACAGTCAGTGCCCCCAAAATCCTTTGTCCCTTTGGTATTGCGTAAGCATTGCAAGTAAAAATGTTTAGATGTTTTGTCACTATGACAGAGGACCATTGAAATATCCCTCATGTCCACCTTTCAGTCTTAGCCCAGTTTTAGAAAATGGTTACTGAACTGTTTTTGTCTTTTGACAGAATGCAGTTGTATAAAAAATTTATAAAATAAATGTATAAGATTTAAAAAAATTCTAAGAAATAAGGATTTTCAGTCTGATCGCATGAGGGAACGTAACTATTTTACGTTTTGTCAGCTCAGTGGCTAATTTGTACGTGTTCAGTCGTACGAAAATGTACAATTTTAAAAAAGAGGCGTGGCACCCAACCCCACCCCTAAACCCAACTGTGGCGAGGGGGCGTGGCCGAGAGCCGTGGGAGCGAAACGAGGCCCGCCACAGATGAGATACACCTGTGGCACGCACCTCCAATCCCACGGAAGGAGCTCTGGACTATAAGAGGAGGAATGATGGCAGAGGAGAGAGAGAGAGGACCGGGCCCCGACATATTGTTTTACTTTTGCTTTCAGTTTGACCGCAGTCTCCATGAGGAGCTGCCGTCCGTTTGATTTGGTTTAGCTTTTATTAATAAATATTTCTTTAAAACAGCGTCGGTTCTCCCCCTCCTTCTTCCCGGTGGCCAGGTGGCCGTAAATTTTATTACAGTGGTGCCGAAAACCCGGGAGAAGGAGGGACACGTCGTCCAGTTGCCCTCGCCGCTGAGAGGGAGGGCGAGTGTTCGGGAGTTAACCCGAGTGGGGGAGAAACCCGTTCGTCTGCCAGAGTGAAGGGGCGGCCTGAGGCTGGCGAGGAAGGATCTGCCTGCTGCCATCTCCCAGCGTGGGGAGGAGCAGGGGACGTGGGACTCCCCACCGGATGGGAAAGAGCTGAAGGGAGCCATCCCAGAGAGCCCGGGGGGAGTCGCCGTGATCCGCCATGATGCCGAAGCCTGCGTCCTCTACCGAAGCGGGAGTGGAGCAGGAGACCAGAAATGCCGCCAGCCAGCCAGGAGAACCGCTGCCGGACACCAGAAGATGGACGGGTGGATAGATTCCTCCTTCTCCGTGAGGAGCTGCCGTCCCTTTTATTAATAAATATTTCTTTAAAACAGCGTCGGTTCTCCGCCTCCTTCCCGGCGGCCAGGTGGCCGTAAATTTTATTACACAAACCATCATTGGGGGATAAGCAAATCATTCTAAATTGTATGAATGAGATCATACAAATTCATCCGAACTAGCCACTAAATCAAAAAGTTACCAACTGCCGTGAGATAGTGTTGGAATTTTAGGTTAAGAGTAGCCTCCAAGGTTTGACATCATACTGTAGCTATATTGCACCCATACTGCCAATGAAATTGTAACTATTATCAATCACACACATAAAGTAATTAACATACAAGCTGACACATTTTGCAACGAATAACCATTGAACTAAGAATCAACAATCAGTTTAGATCAACTAGATCTATTTACTTGGAAATTGTGCTAAATGTAGGCTAGATGTACTTAGACATTTGCAATTTGATTAAATGAATGAGAAAAATCTATTCTGTTGTGAACAATTGCCAAGTGGTTTGGAGGTTTGTCCATGTTGTTTTAAGAATGTAATTCCTGTTTCAAGAAATGAGCCAAACCGATGCAGAAAAACTGTAATATCACTGCAATATTATAGTACAATGTTATAGACTGAAAGATCCACTGTAATTGCTGCTCTCTGAATGTAAACATGTTAACACCGCAATCAAACTATTACTGTCGTGTAGAATTTTCGCCGCATTGTGTGACAGAATAGTTTATACACACACGGCTTTCTGACGCTGCCTACCGAGTGCATCTAAGTTACTGAGAAATGCGGAGGATTATTTCCCCCATTCGCCGTGCGGTATCAAACACTCCATTAAAACTCTCTCCAGCAGTTCCTCGCTTTAATATCTCGTTTGTCATGGGGGACATGCAGGAAATGTTCCTGAATAAAAAGTGAAAGTGCCAAACTGCAGTTAAAGTCGACAAATTAAGAATTTGGCAAATAATTTGATTACTGATGTCCATGTAAACACAGTCACTGTCTTTCTCCCCTGCGTCTGTGTGTTTGTTTTGCCTCGCCTCAGTGAAAATCAGCGCATGCCCAAATGGAAACTCCCATATTTGCAAATCCTTCCCTCTTTCCCTCCCCCGATACTCCCACCTAAACAGAGCTGGACAAACCCACTTTCCTGACTTTTTCCAAACTAGAGGTGTGAAAACACCCTGCTCAGACATTATCATGTCTAATAAAAATAGGTTTAGACAGATTGTATTTAGTATTACAGATTTCTCAGTGGCTTTACATTTCTCAGATCAGAATTGAAATTGAACTCCCTGTTCAATCTTTAGATCGGTGTGTCACTTGTGCACATCAAAAAAGCAGCTTCTCATTTCTTTGAACAAGTTGCAAATGCTTTTGTATATCCATGCAAATGATTATGTGCTGTTTCCTACATTATCAACTGCTTATGTCATGTTGATCAAAATGTATTATAATGGTCTCTGTTGAACAGTCTTACCCCCCACAGCATGTAATCATTTGTTCATAGTATAAGCGAAGTCTCAAGAATACGCAAGACGTGTCACTCCTATAGTTTTGAATGGGGAAAAGTGTAACGGTCAATATGGTAAATAAAGCCCCGCCTACTAGTGGAGGAGCCAATCATCGATCGCTATAGACTGACGATAGTCTGGGGGCGGGGCTTGGACCAGATGTGAGTTTCTGCAGATTTTGTGTGATCCATGTCACACACACCAGTTGCCGATCACGGCTGATAAGACACATACAGCTGAGAATTGTGATAACTGATCATTCAGACTATTTATACACCACACATACACCAGTTTAGCGTGGAGTCTTTAATGTACGTTTGCATGGTTCTTTGTTTTGCCTGGTTCTTTTTGACCTTAGTCTTGTTTAGTTTGATCCTGTTTTGCCGCCTATTTCAACCTTATGCCTGTTTTTTGACTTCGATTTGGATTGTCCTCAAGTACCAGCCACTCCTGTTTTGACCGTGTTTGCCTGCTTGAATAATCTTATTAAACTGCAATTGGGTTATACCCAGGGCCAGATGGAATCTATAAACGTTTTTTGCTATTTCTGCGGAGAATTTTGGTAAAAATCTGTGGATTTCTGCAGAATTATTTTAGGAGTATCATAACTAAAACCTTAAAATGTGAAATAAAAAATAATATCTTTTTAACTTTTATTTAATGTTTAAAATGCAAATCCAATTAGATTAACAGTAAATAGTTAACTGTAAGTAAATAAACAGAATTAATGATGGGCTAAAAATCTGCGGAAATCTGCGGAAAATCTGCGAAAAATCTGCGGAATTCTGCGCACGCAGATCAGTGTGGGCCTAGTTATACCTATGTTGTCCCACGACTTGCTTCCGTTCATGATCCTTTTAAGAACATTTTAAAAATGTAAAGAATAAATGCTGACACCATGGTTTTTTTTTCAGGATGCAGATAATAATGAGCAAGCACACACCAGTAGTCTAAATAAGGATATTTTCTCAAAAGGTGAGACATAAAAAACACAGAGATCCAAATAAATGAAAAGTCAATGATCAGATGTGTGTATAAAGTCAATGTATGTCTTTGTGTGTGTATTTCCAGATCCTAAAAAAGAGCACATTAAACACAGAAAGGCTGAAGATTCTGAAGACAATGATACCAAAAAGGATAAAAAATCTTCCACATGCATTGTGTTATAACACTTCATACACAAGCATATTCATCATTACCTCTCTTTGCCATGTCTTGTATTAGCAGTATTATTTTATATTCATGCTTTAAGGAATATTATTCTTTATATAATAGGAGGTTTTGTGGGAATTTATTATAAAAAAAAAAACTAAAGCTAAGCGACAACGTCTTAACTCATGAGGCCAGATTTGGTCATTATTATGAATGGAAAATATGAATCTATATTTTGCCCAATTCAATACAGCAAAAAAAGAAAATATTTGGGAAATATATTTAAAACAGCATGCATTACAGCATGGAAATGCAACAGACACACAAACCCACATGAGTTTTACCCATAATGCCTTGTGCATGAGCAAATGGTGCAGCTGAGTGTCATAAAAGCAGTCAACAACATAATAAAAATGTAAACACAATGCAGCTTCAGTTTACCTGCTCTCAACAGCCGAGGTCAAACAGAAATGTCACATATTGTTGCCTTTTGCTTGTTTCTTGCTTTTAATACATTATAATTTTTCATTATAATTTAATACAAGTTTTCTCAAGTATACACTGATGACATAAACCTAATATTAAGTGAAAAAACACATGGTTAGTATGGTTAAAGCTCCTTTGAAATGTGCATTTTTATACAGAATTTGACCATCTCAACTGAAACACAATGACAAGGCAGGACATAGAGTATCTCCTCGCCTTTTGAAAGGAACAGCCAATAGAATTTAGTTTTTTATCACAGCTCTGCCAGTGAGAGTGGTTGAGCTCAAGCGCGACCGGAAGTGCGACATATGCACATCAATATAGCAGCATTTTTTATGACACTGTATAACAATAGTTAATAGTTTTACAGTACTGTGATGGTTGGGTTTAGGGTTGGGGTGTGGGTAGGCGGTAAAAAATACAATTAATTAGGTAATTTAATAGATAACATAAATAATAATCAGTACAACTACTGTTTTTACGCTACTGAGACGGTAGGGTTTAGGGTTGGGGTGGGGGTAGACGTTAATAAAATACAATAAACGGGAAATTGAATAAATAATATAAATAATTCTCGTTAACATCCGGCGGCAACCGTATCCAATCTAGCAACAACCGCATCAAATGTGACGTATCTTGAGGGGGGCGGGGTATGTCAGATACTAGAGAGCATCTGATTGGTCAATAATATGAGGTGACGTGAAAAGAATCGTTGATCCATTAAGCAGACAAACTGCATGATTTGGGTGTTTATATCAGGTTTATGTCTTCTAAACGTGTATTTTGTCAGTGTTATGGAGCACAGTAGCTTATAGATCTTATTAAGGCTAACATATTAATATTAACATCTAAAAAACGCTATTTTCATTTGACGGGACCTTTAACATCTGCCACTAATAATGTGCAGAGCCAGCCTGATCTCACGAGGAAACTTAAGTATTTTACGTTTTGTCAGTTTAGTGGCTAATTCGTATGAATTCGTAATGTACAATTTTAAAAAAGGAGGCGTGACACCTAACCCCACCCCTAACCCCAACCGTCATTGGGTGATGAGCAAATCAGAATTAGATCGTACGAATTCATACGAATTAGCCACTAAATCAAAAAGTTACGAATTGCCGTGAGATTGCGTTGGCAATTAAATACTGTATATATTGCATAACTAAAGGCATATTAAGGTCCCGTTTGTCAAAAAGAACTAACAATTAACATATAATTTGTTGGCATTTTTTATTTTGTTTAGGCCTAATATACAATTTTAGCAATGCAGAAAAAAGCAGGAAAATGTACCAAAAGAATTAAGGAGAGATGTTGTAAATATAAACTGTATACGCAGCTATATACATTATACTTTCACATCATTCAGTGCATGGCATTATGCAAAGAAAGATAAAATAAATACAATTAAATAAAATGAAATGCAACACAATACAACAAAGCCAAACGAGTGAGAATTACGATTTACTTAGCTGAGGATTTGTTAGCATTTTAAAAATCTTTGTTTATGTTAGTTCACAACTGTTAATTATACTGTAGCTCATGTCCAAAATATCTTAATTTGTATTCCAAATATGGAAAAAGGAGTTTGGAGCGACATAAGGGTGAGTAATTGATAAAATAATCACATTTTTGGGTGAACCAACCCTTTAAATATTACACTGCTCGATTGGTCAATCACGACATGGTCTGTAATTCAAAATAACTGCTGAAACTAATAACATGGACTCATCTATGCATCTATTTACAAACCATTGTAAAGGTTAATGAGTATATTCATAAGCTATGTAGGTAATGATATATTTATTCATATGCTTTTATTCACGCTGCTGTTCTTGACTGTTTGGCGCCATCTTATGATGGTTGTTGTAGGCCAATGTTTTGTGTCAAATTTAGTTTTGTGGCAAGCAGCCGTATTTTCACAGAACGAAGCCCTTAAATCTTACACAACAGCTGCTGATTAGCCTGTATGGCCTTTTTACCTGTCAGAACAACTGACTACCTATTTTAAATACAGTTGCAATCAGAATTATTAAACTTTTTATTTATTTTTTATTTTTTTTTTATATTTCCCAAATGATGTTTAACAGAACAAGGAAATGTTCACAGTATGTCTGATAATATTTTTTTCTTCTGGAGAAAGTCTTATTTGTTTTATTTTGGCTAGAATAAAAGCAGTTTTTAATTTTTAAAACCCATTTTAAGGTCAAAATTATTAACCCCTTTAAGCTATTTATTTTTTGATAGTCTACAGAACAAACCATCATTATACAATAACTTGCCTAATTACCCTAACCTGCCTAGTTAACCTAATTAACCTAGTTAAGCCTTTAAATGTCACTTTAAGCTGTATAGAAGTGTCTTGAAAAATAGTCAAATATTATTTACTGTCATCATGGCAAAGATAAAATAAATCAGTTATTAAAAACTAGTTATTAAAACTATTATGTTTAGAAATGTGTTGAAAAAATCTCTCCGTTAAACAGAAATTGGGGAAAAAAATAATCAGGGGGGCTAATAAATCAGGGGGTTGAATAATTCTGATTGCAACTGTATAACTAGTTGAACAATTAACCGTATTTTTTCATTGTTAGTTCATGTTAACTGAACTAGTCCTAACAAATGTAAACTTATTGTGAAGTGTTACAGAAAATACTTATTAGCCTATAAAAACGACCAATTCGATTTTACTCATTTCCATAATTAGGCTATTAAGGTAGGCTATTAACCATAATTAGGGGCGGATTTAGTGATTTAGGGGTCCTATGCAATTCCAGTCATGGAGCCCAAAAAGCTTGGATTTTAATTTATTCTTAATTGATTTATTTAGCTGTTTTTGCTTATATCACTCAATCTCCTTTTCTAAATTTTGTCTTAATGCAAAATAATAATAACAACATGTAAAACTTCTCATAAAACTTTTTAAATTATTTTTCTTAAAATGAAATCACAACTAAAATAATATTTAAACTATTTTTTAATAGTTTTAATTACAGTTGAATAGTTGTAATCATTCATTCATTCAATTTAATCCGCTTTTTCTGGGGCCGGGTCAGGGGCAGTAGTCTCAAGAGAGAACCCAGATTTCCCTTTTCCCAGACACATCCTCCAGGGGGATGCCGAGGTGTTTCCAGTCCTGGGTCTTCCCCGAGGCCTCCTCCCAGTGGGACATGCCTGAAACACCTCCCTAGTTAGGCATCCAGGAGGCATCCAAATGCCCGAGCCACCTCAGCTGACTTCTCTCGATGTGGAGGAGCAGCGGTTCTACTCTGAGCTCCTCACACTATCTATAAGCGTGCACCCTGTGAACCCTAACACCCTTTTTAACACCTTTTTTTTTTTTTTTTTTTTTTTTTGGTTAATTACGTTTTTAAAACTAAATCTTTTTTTGAGCCTTGTCATACAAAATATGATAGAAAATGATGTTATATATAATTTATAGGTATAATTTATACTTTTAGGTATTTATTTGGGGGCCCTCAGATTTCCTGGGGCCCTAAGCAGCCTTGCTTATTGGTCAAATCCACCCCTGACTATGATATTAAACACATCTGACAAAAAAGCATTAAAAACCACAAAGATTTATTTGCTCTGGGAAATAAATTAGCACACACGGAAATGAATGTTAACCCCAAACACCAATTTACAATTGCGTCCTTTAAAACATCAATTAAATGCTGAAGTTTTTTCAACTAATATCATTTCTGACAAATCTCTTCACAGAAAAGCAGTGCATCTTATGCCAAACTGGGATATAATAAAGCATTTGCATTTCCATTCATATCCCTCTATACACTACATGACAAAAGTCTTGTCGTCGATTCCAGTTGTAAGAACAACAAATAATAACTTGACTTCTAGTTGATCATTTGGAAAAGTGGCAGAAGGTCGATTTTTCACATGAATCATCTGTTGAACTGTATCCCAATCATCACAAATACTGCAGAAGACCTATTGGACCCAAGATTCTCACAGAAATCAGTCAAGTTTGGTAAAGGAAAACTGATAGTTTGGGGCTACATTCAGGGGGCGTGCGAGAGATCTGCAGAGTGGATGGCAACATCAACAGTCTGAGGTATCAAGACATTTGTGCAGCCCATTACATTACAAACCACAGGAGAGGGCAAATTCTTCAGCAGGATAGCGCTCCTCATACTTCAGCCTCCACATCAATGATCCTGAAAGCAAAGAAGGTCAAGGTGCTCGAGGATTGGCCAGCCCAGTCACCAGACAAACATTATTGAGCATGTCTGGGGTAAGATGAAGGAGGCATTGAAGATGAATCCAAAGACTCTTGATGAACTCTAAGAGTCCTGCACAAACGCTTTCTTTGCCATTCCAGATGACTTTATTAATAAGTGATTTGAGTCATTGCAGAGATGTGTGGATGCAGTCCTCCAAGCTCATGGGAGTCATACACAATATTAACTCTGTTTCCGCTGCAGCATGACTTTATATTCTATACTGTACATTATTTCTGTTAAGTGACAAGACTTTTGTCTAAGCAAAGTCAGACCTTACTGTCCTAGTTAAATAACTAAAAATCAAGGCATGATCATGTTTTATTTTGTTCAAATCAGCGTAATCTAGAGGCCTTTGCCTTTCATATAAGCCACTTCTGGTACCAAATGATCAACTAGAAGTCAAATTATTATTTGTTGTTTCTAAAACTTGGATAGGTGATAAGACTTTTGTCAGGTAGTGTAGTTAATAAATATATTTATTTATATTAGCAGCAATATAAACAGTCTGTTTAGTACATTTTTAAGTTATTTATTTTCTCCACAATATCAAGCAACACTGAATCTGAAATTACAATTCTGTGCTTTTTTTTTAAATGACAAAAAATACTAAACAAAAAATTATATTAATGAAATGCAAAAGCTTTTTCACCCAATTAATTAACTCTCAACTCTTCACAGAAAAGCAGTGCAGCCCACATTAATCTGGGATCTACAGCATATGCAATTAATCTTTTCGTTTCATTCATATTTAATACCTTTCGACTGTATATTCTGGTATAAATAGTGTTCAGTCGCTGCTGTCTTCACCCACCACCATATGGCTGTACTTCTTCTGCTGTTGTTCTTTGAACGAATCCTTCACCTTTGCCCTCTTTAGACCCCCATCCCTGTAAAACACACAGATAAAAAAAAAAAACTTTAACTTCAATTCAATCAATTGAATCAGACTGCTGAAGACAAACGCATTCACACACCAGGCCAAGTCCACTAAACCTCCTTGTTGAGCAATAGTTGACTTCACCCGGTTGGCAAACTGCACAGCATCCTCTCCTTCCTGTGCACACAGGAAATGAGGAAGTGTCATCAGTCATATAAATATTCACACATTCACAAAAACACGTTTTGGCATTAAAGGCTCTGAAATGTGCATTTGTATTCAATGTTTGATGTAATCTCAAATGAAACATGAAGAGAGGGTGGGACATAATGTAGCTCCTCCCCTTTAAAAAAATTAGATTAGATTAGATTAGATTCAACTTTATTGTCATCACAC
>CAIGQZ010000427.1:32354555-32400651 GCA_903798205.1 Danio tinwini
AGAGACGCCGAGCCTCGCGATGTGTACGCGCCGCCATCTTGGTCTTATAAAAAATAAAACAGCCAATTGCTTTTTGTTTTCTCACAGCTCTGCCAGTAACTGTGCGTTCACACCGAAGGCGGCGAGAGTGTCAAAGTTCGCTCTGGCCACCCTGGTGACAACACTGTCTGCCTTCACAGCTCCGGTGGCGAGAGCGTCAAAACGTGATACATTGATCTCGTATTTAAGGGGGCCGTTACAGCATATCAGCAAATACCTTACATCACCTTATTAAAACATAGCGCGAAAATGTTTTGCGCCTTTTATCAAATTCATTCAACTATGGAAAATCAAGTTGTTGCGTGTGCTGTGGCTGAGCTCGAAGTATCCAATATGTCCATATGTCTGAAATACTCTAAAGCAGCAATAGTGTTTTGTACTGTCGTTATAGTTAGCATGAGATTCCTGCTTTAAACATATATAGCATTAATGCACATCAGTGACTCGCAAGTAACTTTTTTATTTATGTCTAGGCCCACACGGAATCTGCGCACGCAGAATTCAGCAGATTTTCCACAGAATTCCACAGATTTTTTGCCCATCATTAATTCTGTTTATTAAATAAATAGTAATATGTGTAAATCTGAATTTATTCAGTTTTTAAATTACACATATTTCACATATTAAGGTTTTAGTTATGAGACTTCCAAAATAATTCTGCAGAAATCTGCAGATTTTTACCAAAATTCTCCGCAGAAATTGCAAAAAACGTCCGCAGATTCCGTCTGGCCCTATTTATGTCCCTGTAAGAAAACAGCATTTTTAATAATGCGACTGCATTATTAAAACCCTTGGGAACAACTGAAGTTGGAACCAAAGTTTACAGGAGTGTGTTCTCTGGAATGCTCACAAGCAGTGGACTTGACGCTGAACTGCGTCATAGCTCATTATCAGGAATTGACGTTAACTTTTTTGATCATCAGCCACTGTGGCTAGTAGTTTTCCACTGTTACTAGCCACTCGCCATTTTCACTAGCCACAATTTTGTTGTTGGGAAAATATATTTTATACGCATAAATTAGACTTTGGCATGCTAAATTTACTTCATTTAGATTTTGTGTTTTTTCCACTTGCCTCCTCGTTCATTTAACTGTTTTTTGTTTATGGGCTTACTCAATAAGCATGAGCAAATGGGTTATGCTTTCATAAAAAAGTGTCGCATTGCAATTCGTTTTCTTTCACAGGACTTTTCAGAGCTCAACACTATAAGGATTTACCTTTGTTTTCTCTGGCCACACCAAACTAATTATTTCCTTGCCACAATTTTTAAATAATGTGTCAAAACAACCAAAATACTGCTGTATACGTACACTTTTTATTCAACAAAATAGCTGACAATTTCAAATATATATATTCTCACGCATCTAAAACTATGCACAGTGGTCTGTTCTGGCTCCCAGATCACCAGTTAACTAGGCATACAACAACATATTAAAGCAATATTATTGTAAAGATTATTAAACTATATTAACAAAAGTAACAGCAAGCAAAAGAAATCGGGTAAAAACATTCCGTGCGCGATAATGAAAGGATGATGCTGCGCACATGGTTAATGTTAGGCCAAATAATAATCTGTTTAAAGCAGGGGTGCTCAACCCTGTTTCTGGTGATCGACCTTCCTGCAGTTTTCAGTTGCTGCCCATATCAAACACACCTGCCTGTAATTATCAAGTGCTCCTCAGGTTCAGGTGTGTTTGATCAGGGTTGGATCTGAAATCTGCAGGAAGATCGATCGCCAGGAACAGAGTTGGTCACCCATGGTTAAAAGAATGGTTAAAGGGAAAGCGACAACAACTGCTGCTGCTTACAAAGAATCTCGAGCCCTTGAAGGACTGTGGGTGCATGAGCATTGCACTAGTTTCATTTCCAGGCCCATTTGCTTCGAGTGAGGAAATGGCACAGGAGCTTTTACACACTTGTGCGCATCAAATCATCTGTGCCCAAGCGAAACTAGAGCCCTCGTCAGTGAGTGAGGAAAGCCTGTCTCACCGTGCGCGTGATCCTCTCATTCGTTATTCACTTGCTTTCTCATGCTCGCACAAAAAGCTGTTTTTGTCATTCGTGCTGCTTTTCAATTTTAAGATCACAAATGCATATAGACAAACAGTCATAAACTAACAGTCTAATCCAGGGATGGGCAAAGTTGATCCTGGAGGGCCAGTGTCCCTGCAGACTTTTGCTCCAACACTAGTCAAACACACCTGAACACACTAATCAGTGTCTTCAAGATCACTAGAAAGCTGCAGGCAGGTGTGTTTGATTAGGGTTTGAGCAAAAGTCTGCAGGGACACCGGCCCTCCAGGATCAACTTTGCCCATCCCTGGTCTAATCTGTAGTGACAACGAGCCAGCACTGGCAATTTAAAAATGAGTTTCAGCTAGCCAAAGTGGCTATTGGCAGTGACTGTCTTACCCGCCACAACCGAAATCTACCCACATTTGGCCGGTTGGCGGGTGTTAATGTGAAGCCCTGCTCATTACCATAAAGTTGACTTGGGCTGCGTCCAAAATCGTCTACTACTCAGTAGGTACTGCATTTGAATGTACTGCTCGACGGTTTGAAGATTATGGGTAAAGTCTAGAATGGATATGCGGCCGACCGGAAGTGCGATATGCACATTAATATAGCTGAATTTTTTTATGACACTGTATAACAATAGTTAATATTTTACAGTACTGTGACGGTTGGGTTTAGGGTTGGGGTGGGGGGTAGGCGTTAAAAAATACAATTTATTGGGTAATTTAATAGTTAACATAAATAATACTTTGTACAACTACTGTTTTTAGGTCACTGTGACGGTCGGGTTTAGGGTTGGGGTGGAGGTAGACGATAATAAAATACAATAAATGGTAAAATTAATAAATAACATAAATAATTATATTTAACTTCCGGTCGCAAACGTATCTGTTCTAGCAACAACTGTAAAAATGTTCTATACAGTATGAATGAGAGCAGTATGAATGGAACTCGGACGTTCTACATCTGCCATTTTGTCATGATCACGTGACCTACCCACGTTATTTGCGTTTAACTCCTATTCATGAATTCTCTCGCAGGGCATCATGGGATATCGTAGCATCCATCCATCCGTGGTAATCTGGGTACTTCTCGAATACTGTTTTTCGAATTCTATGAATTCGGACGTTCTACTCGGCTCGCATACTGTTTTTAGCGTACTATATAGTATGCAATTTTAGACGCAGCCTTGATTTCAACTCTCCTCGCCACCCACACCGGCAAAGACGCACCACGCCGATCCTCGCTGCTGGCTCCCATTGAAAATGAATGACTTCCGGCTACTTTGACCCTCTCACTGCCTTTGGTGTAAACGCATAGTGACAGTGGTTGAGATAAAATGTGTCATATGTGAAGTGTCTTGATGGGGGCGGGGCATGTTAGACACTAGAGAGCATTTGATTGGTCAGAAGATTTGATGAGACACTGACGTATGAGGTGACGTGAATAGAACCATTTACATCCGTTTAGGCTGAAGTAACAAAATATCAGTATCAGCAAATATTTATATCAGTTTTTTATCTCCTAAACACAAGTTTTGTCACTGTTCTGGTGCGCACTAGCTCATAGATATCCTAAAAGCTAGCAATACTGATACTAACATCTAAAAACTTTGGGACCTTTAAAGTCTGTTTGAAATCTTTATTTTGCTAGTGCACATTCTTAATCTTTAGGTGAACAATTAATCGATATCAGTTAATTCACTGAAAATAAACGTTTGTTTCACATGCTGTGCGCTGCTCGATCGCTCACCTCATGTGTCATTGGAGGCAGATACCAGACGTTGCACACAATGGCCCAGCTGGTCATCATCCGCAGCAGATAACTCATATAACTATATTTGCTGCTGTTCCAGAACGCATCTCCAAACTGAGGATCATACTAAATATAACACAGAGACACTGCATGAAGATCAGAAGGACAACACACACAAACACACACACATTCTTCAGGGGTCGCCACAGTAGAATGAACCGCCAACTTATCCAGAATAAATATTACACAGTGGATGCCCTTCCAGCTGCAACCCAGTACTGGGAAACATCTATACACGACAGACAATTTAGCTTACCCAATTCACCTATAGCACATGTCTTTGGACTGTGGGGGAAACTGGAGCACCTGAAGGAAACCCACGCCAACATGGGGAGAACAACTGACCCAACCGGGACTCAAACCAGCGACCTTCTTGCTGTGAGGCGACAGTGCTACCCACTGAGCCACCGTGCCACCCTTATATAAGAATTTCTTGAACATATTACAAACACTATATTATACATTATGTATAATTACAATGTTATTATTTTGTACATCATTTTATATATTCTAAATTTAATTGTATATTCATTCATTCATTCATTTTCTTTTCGGTTAGCCCCTTTATTAATTTGGGGTCACCACAGCGGAATGAACAACCAACTTATCCAGCATATGTTTTTAGGCAGCGGATGCCCTTCCAGCTGCAACCCATCACTGGGAAACATCCATACACACTCATTCCACACTCATACACTACAGACAATTTAGCTTACCCAATTCACCTATAGCGCATGTCTTTGGACTTGTGGGGGAAACCGGAGCACCCGGAGGAAACCCACGCCAACACAGGGAAAACATGCAAACTCCACACAGAAACGCCAACTGATCCAGCCGAGGCTCAAACCAGCGACCTTCTTGCTGTGAAGCGAATGTGCTACCCATTGCGCCATCGTGCAGCCCTTAACTGTATATATATTTATATTATATAACAAATATTATATGAACATTTTAAAATGTTTTTATGAATAAATTTATCATCTATAATACACTACCTGACAAAAGTCTTGTCGCTTATCCAAGTTTTAAGAACAGCAAAAATTAACTTGACTTCTAGTTGATCATTTGTTATCAGAAGTGGCTTATATGAAAGGCAAAGGCCTCTAGATTACGCTTATTTTACCAAAATAAAACATGATCATGCCTTGATTTTTAGTTTTTTAATTAGGACAGTAAGGTCTGACTTTGCTTAGACAAAAGTCTTGACACTTAACGGAATTGATGTACAGTATAGAATATAAAGTCATGGTGCAGTGGAAACAGAGTTAATATTGTGTATGACTCCCATGAGCTTGGAGGACTGCATCCACACATCTCTGCAATGACTCAAATCACTTATTAAAAAGTCATCTGGAATGGCAAAGAAAGCATTCGTGCAGGACTTCAAGAGTTTATCAAGATTCTTTGGATTCATCTTCAATGCCTCCTCCATCTTACCCCAGACATGCTCAATAATGTTCATGTCTGGTGACTGGGCTGGCCAATCCTGGAGCACCTTGACCTTCTTTGCTTTCAGGAACTTTGATGTGGAGGCTGAAGTATGAGAAGGAGCGCTATCCTGCTGAAGAATTTGCCCTCTCCTGTGGTTTGTAATGTAATGGGCAGCACAAATGTCCTGATACCTAATACCTAATACCTGATACTAAATGTAACTCCAAACCATGAGTTTTCTTTCACTAAACTTGACAGATTTTTGTGGAAATCTTGGGTTCATGTTGGTTCCAATAGGTCTTCTGCAGTATTTGTGATGATTGGGATGCAGTTCAACAGATGATTCATCAGAAAAAAATTTCTGCCACTTTTCCAAATGATCAACTAGAAGTCAAGTTATTATTTGTTACTCTTACAACTGGGATCAACGACAAGACTTTTGTCAGGTAGTGTATATATACACATTATGTTTAATTAGAATTATTAGATTTTAAATTCATATAGATTCAACATACTTAAAGGCTACAAGTTTTACCGTTTCAATACACACACACATAAAAAAATCATATCACGATATGCCTATAATATTTAGATCTTTCTTTTTTAATGTACTAATGTATGTATATCCTTTTAAAATGTATTAATAATTTGTCATGATTTTTTTACATGTTTGTTTAGATATTATATGTTTAAATAGATCTTATAGATTACTCATGTCACAAAGTTCGAAACTTTAATACATACTACATATTTACTCAAATATTTAATACATATGATAATACATACATCATTTATACAATTAAGTTTCAAGATAAGAATAAGTTTCAAGTTTTTGAGAAACAAATCTATTTTTGAAAAATTCAACCTTTAGGTTCAACCTTAAATTCCCAAAATGTCCTCACTAGATTGCATGTCAAACATGAATTCAAAACTGAGCTGATCACCCTATAATTTGCTTTATAATAAGAATGCAAATAAAGACAAGCATTGAAAACTTACCTTTATAGCCACGGGGTAAATAGTTCCTCCAATTTCGAAACTTCCCTTTTTAAACATCATTACTGATGTATTATTGATGCAAGTTCCTACAGGGGCAACCAGGTGCAAGTGTTAAAATGTCAGGCTTGACCTGAAATACCTCCGAAACTGAATCTCACTGTTTCTCACTGTCATTATGCTCTTACCCTCGGGGAAGATGAGTATTGGCAGCTTTGTTTTGGCATTTACGTGATCTTTTAACCTGTGAATCATGAGAAAACAAGAACTCAGTGAACAATGCTGAGAGAAAATTGAATGCACTGCCAAAAATACTTTCTTACTTAGATTTTTTGTCTTGTTTCTAGTCCAAATATCTAAATATTCTTATTTCAAGAAGCATTTTCTTGTCAAGCTAAATATATGGGCTTGTTTTAAGAAATAATAAATTAAAACAAAGTGAGTTTTTCTATAAAACAAACAAAACAATCTGCCAATGGGGTAAGCAAGATAATGTTGTTTTTCCTTTTGACATAAGGTAATTTTGCTTACACCATTGGCAGATTATTTTGCTTTATTATTTTTAGAGCTTCTATTTGGTTAAAGCAGCTTTTTCACTGAACATTAAAAGCTGAATTGCGCACTTAACTTTGAGTTAAATCTATCGACTACTGTGACAAAGTTCAGCTCCTGTTCTTTTAATTAGCATTACGTCACTGTGTGAAAACAAATGGGAAAGAAATTGTGTATATCCTGAGCCTGACCCTGTGTGGATTAGTTAGATCAATCTACAGTTGAAGTCTAAAATATTAGCCCTCCTGAATGATTAGCCCTCCTCTACATTTTTTCCCCCAATTTTTGTTTAATGAAGAGAAGATTTTTTTCAAGACATTTCTAAACATAATAGTTTTAATAACTCATTTCTAATAACTGATTTAATAATATTTCATAATATTTGGCTAGACATTTTTCAGGGCACTAGTATTCAGCTTAAAGTGACATTTAAAGGCTTTACTAGGTAAATTAGGCAAGTTAGGGTAATTAGGCAAGTCATTGTATAAAGATGATTTGTTCTGTAGACAATCGAAAACAAATATTTCTTAAGGGGGCTAATAATATTGACCTAAACATGGTTTTATTTTTTAACTGCTTTTATTCTAGCTAAAGTTGAGCGGCTGCAGATCGCTGGTAAACACACAGATGGACTACAAATCCTCTATTATATGGACTTCAAGTTCTAGTCATGCACCGCTCACACACACCTGTTCCAAGTTCCATTCATTCATTACAAGGACTATAAATACAGTGCGCACACACACACACACAATCAGGGTTCAGTCAGTTTTGTGAACATTACGACGCATTTTTCCTTGCCTTACCTTGTTTTTGACCCTTGCCTTTTTTATGTTGTCTGCTGCCTGTCCGTACTGAACAATCGCCCATGCATTTAAATACGACTCTGGATTTGCCTGCATACATCTGTTTGCTCCTGTCACGGTTGTGGATCTATCTGTTCTTCTTGCATGTGTGTGTGTGGGAAGTGGGAGTGTTTGTTTGGGTTTATCTTTACCGCGTGGTGTGTGTGTTTACATTCATCAGCTGGGTTGTCACGTGTCTTGTTACCACTCATATCTCTCAGCTGTTTTCTATCAGTCACAGCTGTTGCGCCTTACCGCGCACCTTTATATGTTCAGTGTTTTGTAGATATCGTTATCAGTCCGTTGTTTGTTCACTCCTGTGTCTGCTTCCTGTTAGGTGCTCTCGCTCGATCTGGTGGTGGTGTTTCGCCATAAGTCTGCTATATTTTGACCTTATGCACGTGTCCGTTTCATTGATGTTGTTACAACTGCCTGCACTGATGACAACATTTTCAGTGAGAGACTTCATCCTGAATCCGCTACTCTGATGAACTTTACCACTGGTATACGTGACGATTTCCTTGAGAGTTGCTCCATAGCGCTAACCTTCCCCTTCCCTCGATGTCTGGTGAGATATCAGTGAGAGACTTCACTTCGGCTCTGTTTCTCGGATGTACTATTACCGCTGTTTAGCGTGTTTAATTCCTGGTGTGAGCACCCTTGCTCCACACTATATCTGGTGAGATCTATACCAGTTGTGACTCTTTAATAAATCATCTTGCATTCACTTGCATTTGGGTCTCCTGTGTATATCATTGTGACAGCTCCTGTTTGTGACCGTTGCTTGCCTGACCATTCTCAATAAACCTGCATTTGGATCTGCACTCCGTTGTTAGTGTCCACTTCAAATTACACTCCAGAAGAAAAAATATAATAGGAAATACTGTGAAAAATTCCTTGCTCTGTTAAACATCATTTGGGAAATATAAAAAAAAAAAAATTCACTGGAGAGCGAATAATTTTGACTTTAACTCTACATACATCACAGCTGACAGATTTTATTGGCTTACTGTATGTTATTGAAACGACAAATAGTTTTGGATATTCTCATTTAAGCTGGCAGGAGCTGTACTGACACGACTTTAGAAGAGCTGCCTGGGGCACTGCTGAACGGAGCTCACTCATTTTAAAGACATAGTTCATGCACAAATTTACATTTAATCAACATCTATTGATCCTCAAGTGATTCATTTGTCTATTGAACACAAAAGAAGGAAACAGCCAGCCACTGACATCCTGGGAAAAATGTCAAGTCAAAAAATTAAAGTCCATGGTTACAGGGTTCTATTCTTCTAACTTCTTTCCAGGTTTGGTCAAGTGAAAAGTTCATTTTTGGGTGAACTATCCCTTTAAAGGGCACCTATGACTCAACTCTCAACTCTCTGAGATCAGCTGCAACTCAAGAATGAGTTTTACAAGTTTAAAATGATTTTAAAGGGCACCTATTTTACCCCTTTTTTAAGATTTAATATAAGTCTTTTGTGTCTCCAGAATGTGTCTGCAAAGTTTCAGCTCAAAGCACCCATCAGATTATTTAATATATCTTTCTCCCTGCCCACCGTTCCCATGTGCCTGTCAGAGTGTGCCTGAGTCTCATAATTGTACTGACACGCGGCTGTGGTGATGAAGTAAAGCTGAAGTAAATCGCTGTAATTCATCACACACATGCACTGTTTTAAAAATGTTTTAAACTTGTAAAACTCACTCTTGATCACATTTGATGATGATTGATGATCACAGAGAGCTGAACAGATCTTTTAATCATAGTTGCTTTGTACACGTCCTGTCTTGTTGATATGATTATACATGTTACTACTGAGACGTGTTAATTCGCAGCTGTCAATCAATTCAGTGGGCGGGGAAACCACACTCCTACATAAAGTTGCGGTCGACCTCAAAATGAGAGGGATTTGGATCCTATTTTAATGTCAGGAAGTTTAAAAAAAAAAGACTTATTGTGTTTCTATCACCCTGATATGACTGTGGACACACTATACCTGCACTCAGTTCTGTCCAAACAGCTTACAAAAGATGATTTTCATTATAGGTGCCGTTTAAAACAGAGCATGTTTGTAATAAAGACGGTAAAATCGCTATGTTATTCATAAGCTAGAATCACCACAGCTGCATAGTGATAGTAAATGCGTGTGTGTGTGTGTGTGTGTGTGTACTGCAAACTTTGTAACAGCATTTGTGTGTGACTCTTCATCCACATAAATACACCAAAACACACTGTCTTGCATGAAAATCTTAATTTGAAAAATGCATGACAGTTTCATTTGCAGTCACTTGATACTCCTTTTTCGTGTGGACAAACAGTGAAAAATGTGCTTTGAAATTACGTATGTTCGTGTGGACAGGGCCTTAATCATTAAAAAGTAATTTCTGATCTACTTATCTTATTCTTAAGCAGGTGCAGAGCTTATTCTTATAAGCGGGCTTATTCTTATTAGAGGGCACAGCCATACGCTTATTTCACGCGACTGCCATTTTAAAACACGAAAGCAAGGCTGAGGTTGAAGATACCCAGAAGTATAGGATCAGCACTGTAAACATTGCAAAAACATGCTGTGTACTACAAACGTCCAGCTGTTGCCACGATTTCAAAATGCAGAAATGGTGTAAACATCACTTTAATATCATTCAGTTCAGCTTAATTTAAACAATTAAAAGCATATTAGGCATCAAACAACATCACAATCTTTTTAAGAGTGATATGCTTAAGTGTCTTCCTAGACTTCAGTTCATGGCAGCAGGTAAACACTGTGGGAAGGCTTCCCTGCTTCAGCCTATGTAACACGGTGAGCGATAAAACAATGCAGTCCTCTGTAGCACACCCTCGTGTCGTCTGTAACAGTACTGAAGTTTTAAAAACGTCCATTTCCCGCTAACATTGAAGCGCCGCTGAACGCGCTCATAAACAGCTGATTTGCTATAGTGTTCACCAGTGCTCAACAGAAATAACTGTGATTGGCTGTGAAGGTCATCAATTCACTGCTCTTCACAGATTGAAAACACACACAGATGGACATTGGAGCGTTTTAAAGCCGTGAAAATCAGTCAATTCATCACCAGATCGCTCATCTGTGCTTGCACTAAACAGCGGTGAGTTTGGTGAACTGATGACCTTCACGGCCAATCATAGTGATTTCTGTTGAGCACGTGAACACCATGGCCAATCAGAGCTGTTTAAGAACGACATCAACAGTGCTTAAATGTTAACGGGAAATGGACGGGGTTTTTTTTCAGTAACAAAATTTTGTATCGTGACAAGTTTAATATAGTGAAAAGATCTGTTCATTAACTTGAGTGTGTTTGGGAAAGAAAACATTAGCTAAGTAGTGCCATTTCCCTTAACTTAGCTGAAAATGAGGTCAAATATCCCTTTTTATTTTCACTATTCATTCAGAACGGACCTTCGGGTCACTCGGAAGGCGGTGAAATTATAAATTTGTGTCACTTTCTCTTCACTGATAAGATATACAGCCAGGTACACAACAGTCCTGTGTGATTCAGGCGATACTTCCGGGTTTCTTCCCACTGCAGCCTCGATTTTTGCAATTTAAAATGGCGGCCGCGTGAAATCAGTCTATAGGAATCTTTTTGGTTCGAGATCTCCTCTCTCATTTACTTTTATTCATTTTTAAATGTTAAAAACAGTTCGTTTTGCTGCTTGATGTTGCAATCTGATATTTTCTTATTGTATTAGTCTGCTTTGTCTGTATAGTTATCAGTGGTGTAAAGTAACTAATTACAAATACTCAAATTACTACAAATGAGTAGTTTTTTTTAAGGAATTGTAATTTATTGAATAGTTTTAAAAATGTGCACTTTTACTTTTCCTTGAGTACATTTTTAGTGCAGTATCTGTACTTTTACTCCACTACTTTTCAACCTGCAGCCACTTCTTTATTTTTCTTGTCCATGGGGATTAGAAAAATCAGTCCTGAGATTCCTGTCCAATCAAATCACACATACTGTAGAAGGTAAATCACATCATAATGAACTACCTCAAGGCGTGTGCACTTTATAATTGCAGCAAACTGTTTGGAAGTATTTAAAGTGTCCAAGATGTTCAAAATATTTATGTGCATTGACCCAGAGACTGTTTAGATGCATGTCACTGATGAGAAGATGACGGATGTTTACTGTATAATGACCGAAATGCCCTTAAACACCCAGCAGGTACAGGACGTCAACATGACGTCATATTGACGTTGAACCCTAACATCATGGGGACTTTGCATTTGTTTGGAAATGAAATCGGGTTGACGTCAGAACTCACCGTCAGGCCAATGTCAATGTTCAACCTAAAACCAACCAAATATCAACATCTAATGATGTTACAGCTTGACATTGTGTGAACGTTACCCCTATGACATCTATCAGACAGATTTTGTTTGCCGTACCTGATGAATAAATGTCAGTATTTGACGTCATATATGACGTTGGTTTAAGATGTTGGCTCAACGTTGGATTTTGGTCACTTTCTAACAACCTAAAATCAACCAAATATCAATGTCATTTGACGTCATTATTGGACATCAAAATAATGTTGTCCTTAGCTGCTAGCTTGACAATTAATTTTGGTCACCTGACATTACAACCTAAATCTAACCTAATATTAATGTCTCATGATGTTGTGTTCCTGCTGGGCAATAACTAAATGCACAACAGAATGTTACGTTTACACACACATGCACAAATTACATGTAAACACATCAGCTTTTGACAGCATAATACTCACTACTCACTACTCTTAAGTACTTTTAAAAGGGCTACTTTTTACTTATACTTTGAGTAATATTTACAACAGATACTTTTACTCTACTTGCACTACATTTTAGGCAAGTAATGATACTTTTACTTGAGTATGATTTTCAGTACTCTTTCCACCACTGATAGTTATGCAAACACTGGTTTGTAGAGCAAGTAGTTTGACCGTATTCTACCGTTTATTATTACTAGTCAATTTTTCCACAGGCAACTTAATCAGAAGTTTTAAAACAATCGCAAATCGAGCGTACTTTCGCATTGAAGAATAAGGCCAATAGGATGAACGTAAACAAAATTAGGATCTTTTAAAATAAGGAACACTTTAAGGACTGAGTCCTACTTTTGACACCCTCGCCATGTACAAAAATAAACATATTGAGTACATTAGTGTGGCAGTAACTTCCAATGCAACTTTAGTCTTCAATGCATGTCAGAACATTGTGTGTTGTTTTAAATAAACGTGTTTCTGTTGTGCTGTGAGGCACATAGCAGCTGACTCAGACTGACATGTCCCAGCATGCAACCGGGAGAAATTATGTTTGCAAATATGCATGTCTTTTACATATATGCAGTTTTATGGCGTACAAAATAACACGAAAGAGAGATTTTAAAAACAAAAGCATGAACATTTTTTTTATAGGAATTTCTAACTGATTAACAGCAATCTGGTATTTTATTGCTGTTTTACCTCTGTGTCACCAGGTGGCGATCTCTCATCTCTGATCTCTCGAACCAGATATGAGGGCAGGATCGCTCCATGGCTCGCTGGAGAATTCCCATTAAACCACCATGAACCTGTCCCACCTGTTTGGCAACAAAATGGTTAGTCATTGTCAGCAATTAGTTCCACCTCTGAAATACAGTGGCAATCAGACAAAGAATTAAATCCTTTGTGACTAATGGAGCAGCTCTCAGATGTTCATTTGGGTTACAAATGTAAAAACACACATTAATGAATTTAATTAATATTTTCAACAGCAATAACCCACAATATATAGAGTTATGTTATTATTACAATTTGTAAATGTGAAAAGTTTAGATGCAAAAGCCTCTTAGTGCTTTCTGAAATGTTCTTTTTAAATGAAGCTTTTTTCAGGCTTCTGTGTGTAGGTTCAATTAGAAATAGGGCAAGAAATAGGTTCTTTTCATTGCCTATAAAGTGAAATAACTGAACATAAACAGGGGTCTGAGAAATTAGCTAATTTTAAAAGAAACACCTAAAAGGCTGTTGCATCTAAACTACTCATTCATTCGTTCATTTTCTATTTGGCTTAGTCCTTTTATTAATCAGGGGTCGCCACAGCGGAATGAACCGCCAACTTATCCAGCATATGTTTTACACATCGGATGCCCTTCGAGCCGCAACCCAGCACTGGGAAACATCCATACACTCTTGCATTCACACCCACTCATACACTACAGCCAATTTAGCTCACCCAATTCACCTATGTCTTAGGACTGTGGGGCAAACCGCAGCACCCAGAGAAAACCCACGCCAACACGGGGAGAACACGCACACAGAAATGCCAACTGACTCAGCCGGGGATCGAACCAGCGACCTTCTTGCTGTAAGGTGACAGCGCTACCCACTGTGCCACCGTGTCTTTTATTTATTTAATGTGTATTTTTAAATGATAAAAAAATATACTAGATAAATTATGTTTGTTGGAAATAAATACACAACAAAAATTTTAAATATGCAGGCCCGGCGCCAGGACGTCATAACTGAGGGGGCATTTTAATCCTATAGGGGGGCACTAGACCTGGTGACTGATTTTGGTCGCTCTTGTTCCTTTCATTTAGGCTATTTTTTCACTAATTAATTATAACTTCGCATTACTGCCTAAGTTACTGACTTAAGGCAGTAGTACTTTTTATTGTAAAAATAATAATATGCACAGTTTCGCTATTACTGATTTTATCAATGAAGGTTATGCAACGATACAGTTTACATAAACGCAGACAGATCATGGCTTCACCACCAAACGAGTGCTTTAAATCATATTTTTTTCTCCTTATTTCTTTCTGTTTTAATTTTAAATAATATAAATGTTTAAAGTTTAAGGTGAAGACGAGAAACTATGCCCACACATGAGAGCTAACCCACAATTAGCCTTTCTATAACTGGTAAATAAATATAGCCTAGTGAAATTAGCATAACCGAGTTAACCCGCTTCACGTAGTCTTACCCAACCAATATCGGTGTTAGGAAAAAGTTAAATGTTACAATCTAATGTTATTTAAAAAAAATAGTAGCTAAATGTGTAACTTAGTTACATTTTAAGGCATTAGTGTAGCCAGAAAAATACCTAAAAAATATACCTAAATACAGAGTTATTACCATGAAAATTGGTTAAATTTTGGCATGGATAACACGCAACTCAATAGGCTATATAACTTTCTTTCATAACTTTAAAGGTAAAAATAAAGATTTAAGTTAGGCTATCATAAGTGATGGGTTTTTTTTCGTGATATTGTCTGGTTGGCATTTGTAAAAACTCCATAACATAAACATAAACCATTAGGCTAATATTATTTAGTCATTTTATTTATTTATTTAGCCTATTTTAATAACTGTTTTCAGGTTTCATTTTCATTCTTTAGAGTCATGAGCTACAAGTCAAAACAAAATTGATATGCTAACTGTATTTTTATCTGTTAAAATAGGCCTACAATATATTTTCTGGTGTTTAATTTTGCATGAGCAAGCAGTATAGCCTATTACATATTTTTAAAAGATTATCATTGAGCCTACCTGCAGCGCATGTGAGAGGCTTATCCGCCGCAAATCCACTTAATCACGCACTATATATTTCATTTATAAGACTTCGCAGGTCGATCATCTTTAAACTCAAAAGGCATTTTAAAGTGTCCTAACTTGAGACTGCTGCTGCTGCTGTATAATAGGATGTTTCTTTTCACACTGTAAAAGGGAGCTTTATTGATTTGAAAATAAAAGCAAACATTCTAAAGGGTTCTGCGTTTTGTCAATTTTAGCTGAATTTTAATAATATAAATAATAATCAATATAATAAATTCTAATAATATTAATTATAGTGTAGACTACTGTGAAACTGTGCAATGTGCAATTAAACATTTTATTACGCTACTCTAATATTAACCCCTAACTGAAAAACTAATGTAAAAATTAATGACAGTTTTATTAAAAAATTAATTTAATGGCAGATTTCTTTTGCGTTTCTTCCTTTAAGAGCTCAAGAGAGCTGTATTTCAAGAATTAGTTAACCAAAACATGTAATGAATTAGGATAGTCGCCTTTATCTTATCCACTAGTTTTCTCCCGTTTCAGTTTAGTGTGCCGCCGCCGCCGCTTGTGCGTTTTAAAGGCTATATATGGGCGCCCCCTGACCTGACGCGGGGACCAGATCTCTGGACTATAGACCTAGCTTTCAAGAGTTCACACTTAGATAATGCTTGATTATGTTAGCTGGTTTGGCATGCTGTCCCGGGAGAGAACCCTGAGCTCAGAGATAGATGAGCCCAAGGCTCCCGCCTGGTCAATAAGCATTTGGAGGGATACGAGATCAGGAAGTTCTCGATAACTTCCCGAGAATAGACCACCAATTATGCCGGTTTGTACTTTAGTTGCATGTTTTTGAGTGTGGGAGGAAACCGGAGTACCCGGGGAAAACCCACGCAAACACGGGGAGAACATGCAAACTCCGCGCAGACTGTCGACTGGTTCAGCTAGCATTGAACCAACTTGACTTTCTTGCTGTGGTGCAACAGTGTTAACCACTGAACCACCGTGTCACCCAAAATCAAAAACTGAGGAGGAGGGAGAAGGGATGGATGGGGGTGGGTTTCCGAAACGAAGATGAGGAATGAAGTTTAGGCTGGATATTTATATTCAATTTAGTGGCTAGTTAGTGAATAGTGATGAGGATCAGCTGTAGTCAATCCTATCACGTGCTCCTCTCGAAATTAGTTTGTGAAACTTCACTTAATTTCACTATTTTCATAATTTAATTGCTATTTCATATTATAAAATGTCAAAATGTGTGTTCTGAAGGTTAGGATGACGAAAGTGTTAGTTGTTAATGACAGAAAGAGTTTTCAGTTTTAAGTGAACAATCCTTCAAGGCAATGCCCCCTTTTGCTCCCCCTAGCGCCGGGCCTGTAAATATGTAAAAATGCTATTGTTAAAAAAATGTTATGTTTAAAATATTCAAATATTGAAAGAGTTTCAAATATGACTCTTAAAATATTCTAAAACTAAATAATGAATAATGAACAATTATTTAAAACATTTTACTTTCAGTTTTTTTTTTCAGCTTCATCTAATTTTAACACAATAGCCCCTTTCAAACAGCAATACCGGTAAATATTCGAAAACGGAACGACTTTACCGGTAAAATTCAAAACAGCACTGTTCACACAGGCAAGGAAGTTCCGAAAATTTTCCAGAAAAGACTGGTAAATTCTGACATCATCAACCAGAGATGGTCTCTAGATGGCTGCACTTGTATTTGTAAACATAGAAGGGGTCAGTCAGGCTTTTGTTTATTATTTCACTTTTATTTAAAGCTTTAGCATTCATGCAGCTGTTTGTCCCAGATACATCCAAAGGCAGAAGCGCGAATCGCAGCTAAATGTTTACACATTTGACGACATTACAAATTCTGTGGATGGATAAGTGTTGTGAACAACTTTGATGAAAACATATGGGAGGAACCTACATTTGTTTGTGTGCTAGCACTCACTGGAGCACTTCACGTGCACACGCGTCAAGCGACTTAAGCAGAGCTTGAAGGTAAACAAACATTGGTTTATCATAAGCATTTTATAATTTTTTGTACTCAGTTGGCATTAAGAAGGAACATAGAAGTGTTATCTGACTAACATCTAGCAGCTAAATGTGTCTGGAAAAATATTCGAAGGCTTTTATTTTCATAAACAGCATGGATGTGAATGTGTCTGAATGTTCTAATTGGCTGGAGTAGACGTCTCATGTCAGCGAGTTCTAAGCGTGAACGCGCTCTTTCTGGCTATTTTTCTTCTGCGTTCACACAGAGCAGCATTCCGGCAAATTACCAGTAATTTCTCTTTCCGGAAAACTGGAACTAATTTACCGGTATTTTCAAAAAGGGCCTGTTCACACATGATCCCTTTCTAGAAAATTACCGCCAATTTGTCTGTATGTGCGAAAGGGGCTAATGAAATTATAAATATTTATACTGGAAGACAAAAAAAAAATTTATAAATGAAGTATTCCAAAATCACTCTGCATTTATTTCTGCATTTTTATGAATTTTAATATGACTAATAATGGAAATAATAATGCAGTATTTAAATATGGATCTTATAACATCCTGAAAATTTTTAAATTAGAACATTATTTGGGCCATTTTCTATCAGTTTTTTTTTTAGCTTTATTTGTTGTATATATTAAAGAAGAAAGAAAAAACTGAACAATAGTAACATATTAAGCATTCCAAAATAAGTTTATTAATTTATTGTATATAAATATCAAGTGATGAAAGTTGGTGTTAAATCTGTCTCACTCACCATGGCGTAACAGCCGTCATTAGCCAGAATAACGACGTCAATTGGCGAAGTGTGATTAGCCACACAGATGCCGCCTTTCTTAGGTCTGTTCTGTCTGAAAAAATCATTAGCATTGGAGTTAGACTCATTTCAATTACACATTTGTCAACAAGTTATTTTTAGCAGATGCTAGAATTACTCCATCATAGGTAAATAATGCAATTATTTCCATTGACATTTATTCAAAAATAGTCCTTTACTATAATAAATTACACCAACAAGCAATTGGCGAGCCATAATAATAGTACACAAAAATGCCATTAAATTATAAGTAGATGCTTATTCAGTGAGTGCTTCAAAACTTCAAATAGAGCATTCATGGTCACATGATATTTACAGCTCATGTGATTGGCTATAAAACATAAAACACGACAGCTGCAAAACAACTGCAATGGAAATTCAAAATAGACAAAGAAAACTAACAAATATTTGGACCACTGTTTCCCAACTGGTGGGCACTATGACAAAGATCCTATTTCAAGTTTATTTCACGGTAAGTATATATTTTTTAAGGTATAGTTATTTAAATAGGCAGTTATTTCAGAAAATAAACAAAAGGGGCTATAATAAATAAACTTCCAAAAAGAAAAATATTTTTTCTCTTTTATTTGGACCATTTGATCTATCATATCATAATATTTTAACAGCCTTAATTGGTGGGTTGCTGAGTGTTAATGATGCACACAAGTTAAAAGTTTAATATAGGGCTGGGCAATAAAATTGATATTTGTATTTATTGACCGAACACCATTGTCAATATCGATACAAAAAAAAAGTTTTATATGAAGATTTGGTATGAAGGCTATAGTTGTATTAAAATGTGGCTGCTGAGCACGTGCCCTGGAAGCAATGCCAATAAGCTTAGGGTGTAAGTTTGTCACTTCCAATGGAGGTGCACAACTTGCACGCGCATATGGGAGCGATGCGCACATGTTGTGCAAGCGGCGCACACGTGACGCGCTCACATTTTTCAGGCACACCTAGTTGAAAACATTGCAACTTTTCCAAATGCTGTGAGCGCACCACGATTCATGTAAGTAGAACTAACCAATCTGCTTCACCCTTTGTATGGAACATACACATTTTAGTAATAAAGGTAGACTAATTACCTCAGACAAACACAGCGCATCCAAACACTGCAGTGCTTTTTACTTTTCTCTATAAACTTGAGCTGCAGCAATGGTTTGTTTGTTTGTCATCCTCTGAGAAAATGGTTGATGGCCTCCTAGTTACGGAAAGACAGCAGGGGGGCGTAAGCGCAAAGCGCATTAAAAATGGTGAAGGAAACCATGTACTCGTGCTTGTCACTTCAGGTCAGAATAACAACATTTGAAAATGGGTGTGAGGGGATTGTAAATAAAAAAGGATATAAGGATGTCGCCAGAGTGGCTTTTTGGTTTCTTTTCTTGTGCGTCCCAGCCACTAGCTCCCCATCTGAAAGTTTTTAGTAATGTAGTCATCCAATTTCACAATTTGTAATGGTGCAGTATGTATTTGACTAATGATTGCTGGTTCCTTTACTTGAAAGCTCAGATTTGATCATAATTTGTTTTGTTTACAGAGTTTGAGGTGTACTGTATCATTAATATTGACACCTCACAGATGTTGATCTACCATTACCATTGCACACACTTTGTAACATTTTATTGATCAAGTTTAAGAGTCGCTTTAACACTTATGTTTATTTTATTATAAAGAGATCAGATATTTAGTTAAAATATTTTGGTTTTTGACTATTAAAACCATTTGCCTTAGCAATGTTGGTTAATAAAATATCGTGGTTAAAAGTCCTAATATTCCTAAATGAATTGTTAAAAAATATTCAATAATTATCGATACCGAATGATATGAAACATAATATTATGACTTAGTTTTTTTTTTGAATATCGCCCAGACCTATATGATACTAATCCCTATTTTGAAACAAATGACTCTCAAAGCTTTTCAAAGCTCCTCGAAACACCCTTTACTAATTACGAGGTGTTATTTAATTCCAGACACCACCTCTGTCTGAAAGCAGCCGCTTTTGTAGAAAGTACACTCAAAAAAGATATGTTGCTGCTTGTTCAAACTACTTATTAAAAATGAGCTGAAACAACATAATTCTTAAGATTTTTTGGGACAACTTATTTGTTTTAGGTTGAATCCACTTAAATTTGTTAACCTAATTTGTGTTGGGTCAACATGAATGAATTAGGTGGAACCCTGCATTTATTTTTACTTTATAGACAACAAGCCTGTCTGTTGTGTTTTGGAACAGAGCCTCCGTGTCTGAACAAGGCTAAATCGTAATATTTGAATGGTTGTTAATTGAAACTCACTTGTTGTGGAAGTGAATTGTAGCTGAAAGGCCTCTTGCACAGATCCTGTAGCACATCAGGTGGACCAGCTCACTCAACCAATTCTTCACTCTGAAACAACAAACGGCTGGCATGAATATGATTAGGATTACGTAACCCTTTGATGGATAAAACCAGATAAAAAACACTCATAGATATGGACAAACAGGTGCAGCAGGGGTTGTAATAAAAAACAGTTCGTATGAAAGGTTTTTTGAATATATCTTGCCGTTTTTTATAACATAGTCGGCAAAGCTCTTAATTAAAAAAGTGCATGACAAATAAAGACATTGTAATATATGGTAAATATTTAATTAGTATAAGAAGGAGTTTATATTTCCTACTTCAACATAATCAAAGTAATATATTTGCATAATTTCCACCTGTCTGTGACATACTTAAATGGATGTTTCATTTCAGATACGGAATAGAAACAAATAGATCAATCAATAGATTTGGCCAGCTGACCAATCAGTGCAGAGTTGGCTTAAAGAAGGGAGGGGCTTACAAACTTTAAACATTGGATTGATTAAAATGAACCAAAATCAAAATCACTGCAAAATGTTTCTAATATTAACAGCAAATTCTGAGAAAATTGCAATGTTTTCTGACCTAAGATGTATTTTTAATTTAATTCACCTTTATTTGTATAGCGCTTATACAATGTAGATTGTGTCAAAGCAGCTTCACATTCAAGATTATAGTAAATTGAAACAGTGTCAGTTTGATTTTTAGAGTTTCAGATCAGTTCAGTTTAGCTCAGTTCAGTGTGGGTTAATAATCACTACTGAGAGTCCAAACACTGAAGAGCAATTCCATCGATGCGCAGCTCTACAGATCCCGAACCATGCAAGCCAGTGGCGACAGCGGCGAGGAAAAAACTTCAACAATTGGTGAAAGTGAAGAATTTAAAAAACCTCGAGAGAAACCAGGGCATGACCATTTCTCCTATGGCCAAATGTCTTGCGCAGAGCTGCAGTCTAGGCGCCGGAAGCTGGAGAATGCTAGACCTCAGCAAAGACTCCAACACTATTTAGACTCCAACACTATATTAGGAAGCTTTAATATACCATGTGACTTGATATTTAAGAGCTGTTATGTATTTGTACAACATACAGTACTGTGCAAAAATTTCAGGCCAACATCTGTTGTTTTACTAATGGTATAATGGATATATGTAACCCTTTACCACAAAACCAGTCATAGGTGTACTTTTTTGTCAATTATTTTAAATTGACATTTATACAGAGTGAACAAATGATCTTTCAGTTGATGTATGGTTTGTTAGGATAGGAGTTTGGTTAGAGTTTAAATTAATTTGGTTAATTGTTTAAGACGTGTCAAAGACAATGTTGGAGAAAGGCTGTTTGTCCTGGTTTGAGCTGCATTTCTATCAGTGTTGTTAGCAATATTGTCTAAATAATCATATCACCCCAATTTTATCCTCTTTACACTGGCTGCCTGTTAAGTTTCGTATTGAATTTAAAATATTGCTTCTTACCTATAAAGCTTTAAATAATCTAGCTCCTGTTTATCTAACAACCTCCTGTCTGGCTACAATCCAACGCGCTCTTTAAGATCTCAAAACTCAGGGCTTCTGGTAGTACCTAGAATAGCAAAGTCGAGTATAGGAGGTCGAGCCTTCTCATTTATGGCCCCTAAACTCTGGAATAGCCTTCCTGATAATGTCCGAGGCTCAAACACACTCTCGCAATTCAAAACTAGATTAAAAACCTATCTTTTTAGCAAAGCATACACTCAGTGCATTACTTAGCGGTATGACACATGATTGTGCCCCACGCAGGTTTTTGCATCTCGTTTATATACACTATGAACAGCAGCTACGCTAATTATTCTCTTTATTCTCTATTTCCACCTGGGGGTTCTCATCCTGAGGCCCTCAGACTATGCAGCACCACTGATGCAATCCAAGTCTAGCAACGAGATGATCCCAAGGTCTTCATAATCATGGACCAGGCCGTATCCTGAGCAGCTGCTGTGGTGGTCATGGTGGAGTGAGAGCACAAGACTGATTCCTGTGACGCTCCAAGGACAGACGAGTCTTCGCTAAGGTCCAGCTTCAGGCGCCTAGACTGCATAGGACTGCCATAGGAATAATGGTCGTGCCCAACTGAGCCTGATTTCTCTCAAGGTTTTTTAAATCTTCACTTTCGCCAATTGGTGAAGTTTTTTCCTCGCCGCTGTCGCCACTGGTTTGCGTGGTTCGGGATCTGTAGAGCTGTGCATCGATGGAATTGCTCCACAGTGTTTGGACTCTCAGTAGTGATTATTAACCACACTACACTGAGCTAAACTGAACTGAACTTAAACTCTGAAAACTGAACTGACACTGTTTCAATTTACTATAATCTTCTATGTGAAGCTGCTTCGACACAATCTACATTGTATAAGCGCTATACAAATAAAGATGAATTGAATTGAATTAAATTGATTGAATTGCAAATGTTGAAAAGTACAGATTAGGTTATTATAGGTTATAATCAATTATGCCATTCCTTCAGGAAAGGACTTCAGTAATAATAGTGTTCATTTTCAGCATCATAATAATTCGCTAATTGCAGTGAAATCCTATTTGGAGAAAGAAAACACAGAGAGTCATGAAATGGCCTCCACAGGGTCCAGACCTGAATATTATAGAGGCTGTATGAGATCACCTGGACAGAAAAAGAAAGATATGGCTCTCTAAACCTTTGGAAAGTGCTAAAAGAAGACTGATATTACACAGCACGTTATTTCAGAAAATGTCAAATGTTTTGTCTATACATGCATTCACATGGGCCTCCTGTGACAAATTGTGTTCAGATTTCACTAAGACCTTTCTTTCTTATTATATTATTATTTCACTGAATGCATTCGTCCACATGAGTAATGGCAATCGGTCACTTATTAAGCAAAATTCACTTTTATAAGGGGTTTAAACACAGTTGTGTGGAAACAGTCTGTGAATATAACTGGTAGACATGGTTTCTAATGGTAGACGTATTAATTGTATTGTTTATAATCACACTTGATAAAAACAGTCTGCTGAAACACTTGGATTGACATTCTCCCTTTGTAAGTGTCATCAGAGGGAGAAAGCCCTGCCCACTAGTGACCCTCTTTCCCTCATTAGCATAGAATGTTAGTCTTGTTTTGAATCTGCCACTATGCTGAAACTTAGGCATTTGTAGCTCCACCCTTTTTTAAAAAGCGCTCAATATCATTTGATACTGCGCCACCGTGTCGCCCATCATTGATTGATATAAACATGAATAAGTGTGCAGTCGTGAATGATTCATGCATTTGTAAGTGTTATAATGTCACTAAAGCATTACCTGCAATTAGGGAGGAAACCCACCGTCGTTGTGCCGATTACCAACCAGGTCAGCCCTATAGTTGTAAGAGTAATCCTAGAGACAGGAGGACAGATGCATGACTTTCAGTGGAAAACAAACTCATAACTGCATAAAAAAATGACTTTTTATAACAAACACACCATGCCAATAAAATAACAAAGCACTGAAAATAACCAATAATACACTGGTGTTCATGGGTTTGGAGTTAATTCGGGGTTTTTTTATGTAGGGCTGTCACAATTCTGAAATATGGCTGACGATTAATTTTTTAAGGTGCCATAGAGTGGATCGATTCAATAACTAAAATTGTTCTCTTTTATCTACATAGCATATATTTATAATCTGTATATCCTGCATTTTGCATTCATTGCGTTCCATTTTGTTTTCAAAATAAGAGTCCCATATACATCGTAAGTTTAACATAACTTAGATAAACTTAAAAATAAGTGGAAAAAATTATTGTTGTAATCTCACTAAGAAAAGCTGTGGCCAATCAAACGCAGTGGATATTAATGATCCCATGTGTAACATAATAGTCTGTGTAACATAACAGATTGGCCTGTTTTTCACTCTGATTTTACACTCATACAATTTACATGAGAGTTAGGAAACAATGATCTACTTAACTGATTCTACTTGTACTACATTACAACATCGATGCTGTAAAAGGAATGTTATGAGATTTAAAATAGTCACATCAACCTTTTATTTGACATTAACCTTAAGTTTATAGCTGACTGAAAACAATAGCTGTGGATATACCCTATTGTCAGTTTTGGTGAGTTGACGATTTTTTGTTAAAAAGCTTGTCGCCGCCAATAGCCTTGTGGTTAGTGTGTCGACACATGGCACCAAGGTGTTCACGGCAACCTGAGTTCGATTCCCAGCTTGAAGTCCTTTGCCGACCCTACCCCTTTCTTTGCTCCCTATACTTTCCTGTCTCTAAATCGTCACTGTGGTATTACAATAGAGGTGAAAACCCCTTAAAAAAATTATTAAAAAAAGAAGCTCACTATACATGAAGTAGGGTTGCACAATATTTTGTTTCAGCATCGATATCGATAATGTGCGCATCCGCAATAGTCACATCGCAAAGATATGCAATGTTGAGTCCGAATTATAGTTGACCAGGAGCAATGATTTATGCAAAAAAAAAAAATCTTAGAATTCTTACTAGAATTTTTGTCCTTTTTCTAGCCCGAATATCTACATTTCAAAGCGAAAACAAGATGTTTTCACCCACCCCACTGGCAGACAATGTTCTTAATTTTGACTTATTTCATCTGATGGTGAAAACCAAACAATATTTTTATATTTGGACTAGAAACGAGACAAAACAAAGTAAGAAAAGCTTTTTTTGCATTGTGATTATTCAATTATTATTGGGGGTGTGACAAGACGCTCACTCCACGAGACGAGACATGAGATTGGGTTCACAAGAACGAGACAAGATTTTTACAGTATTTTTATGAAATCTTCAACAATGAAATATATGAATAGAAAATAGTCCTTTATTCAACAAAAATAAATAAATCACAAATTGCTAAACTATTTAGGTCTTTTTTTTAATTAGCTTATAATAAATGTTATTTCACTTCTATTTTTATGAATTCTATGCAGTAAAGGATATGAAAACACTAAAATATTTTGCTAATAGCCTATGTGCATGGAAAATTGTTATTTTATATATAATTTAAAATATTAGCTAAATATTTGTTAATATATGAATGGAAAATATTTTTTTTCAACTGAAAAAAAAAACCCAACTTGCTAAATAAAATTTAGGTGCTTTTTAAAAAATTCTAATGAGTGGTATTTTATTTCTATTTAAATGAATTCTATGCCATAAACGACATGCAAACACTGCAAAATATTTAGCTATAAACTCTACTGACTGGCTTCTCCCCTGTACAGTTTCACATGAGAAATCAATCTCCTTTCCACAAACTGAACCCAAAAAAAATTCATGTAATTTATGGTATTTAATTTTTAAGTTTCACTTTTATTTAGCTGTGTGTGTATGTCCTGTGGCAAAATGCATCTAAAAGTCCTTCACTATGTTAATAATTTTATTTCAGTCTTTACATGTCTGTACTGCACTTCAATAATGTGACTAAAACAGGAATACTCCACATGTCTTAAAGGTTTAAGACACCCTGGAGTACTTTTTTGAGATATTAACAGATTTGTGTGTGTTGAGCATCAGTTAAGACAACGTTAGCACCTGTTAGCTTTAATTGTGGGGAAAATGAATAATTTTGAGCTTTTCTCAGCTAATTTCATCTTCCGGGTTTAAAATCATTTTTAGGGCGGGCTGAAAATCAGTGATGTAGTGCGAATCTGCTAGTGGAGTGATGACGCATTGGTTTTTTAAATTATTAATCATAGTGGAGTTTTCTTATCCTATGAGAAGACCCTGCTTCTTAATTATTTATGAGAGCACGTGCTTTCGGAAGGTAGACCTGCCAAGCTGGGAGACAAAATGACTGGGTGAGACCGCGTCTGCGCACATCACAAGTTGTATGTGTTTCTTTCCATGATCCACAGGGTTTGTCACATGTTTTTCCTGTGATGCTGTCAGGGCCGATACAGCAAAGCTGTTGGTTTGCAGCAAGCATTTTTTTCGAGAGAGCTGTGTGAGAAGTAAAGAATGGCGGACTTTGTCTTTTATCAGTTGAGTTTGTTACCATTCAGACACATCACCTATATCCGTGCTGCTGTGTTCGTACATGTTTAAAACCCTCCAGATTACCGGCACTGCTATTGGTTGGAATAGACAGAGCAAGAGACCTGCAGCACTTCTATCCACTGTGTCAGCATTCAGACGCGGGGATTCAAATGGAGAGAAGTCCTCCTCATTTATAGTGTTTATGATATAACAAATTGTAGTTATGTATATATGAAATTACGAATACCAAATGTAGCAGTACATTAAAGTACTTACTGTTTATTTCTTAGCATTTTAACTTTGTAAACTGTAAAATCATGGGTCTCCTAACGGTTTGTGTCTCATTTTGTGAGCCAACTGACAACAGTTCTCACCCCTCTTTTTCCCCTGTGCTGTTGGCCGCGCCCACTCCTCCCTCTGCTCACAGAGCTCCACGCCCATCTCGCAGCATTTTTTGAAAAATTTCTGAGGTAGATTTGAACTGAAAGAGGGGGGTTTCATGGCCCATTAATTCCATTTGTGTTTACGATGATTATGACTTTCAGCATATTTGAAGTCCTATTCCATTGCATGGATACAAATTATAATGTCTGCGGCTGCAGTTGTAGCCTCTGTTGAACGCGGCAGCTGCTGAACTCTGGAACTCTCGCCTGCCCAACCGAGTGACATGCGCTACTTCGAGACCAGCTTGTGTTGCCAGGTGTGTGCAAAGAACTTGCAGTTCAAATCCAATCCTACCTTCAATCTTCAATGCTAATTTCCTCCTCACGCTCCATCATAATATCACAGCTCACAAGACAACTTTTCACCTCGATGAGAAATCTTATCGTGATTTAATCACGCGAGATCTCATCATAGATCTTGTCACACACCCCTACTGTTAGCCTCCCCAGAAAAGCGTCAAATAGAGCTATTCAAATCATCTTGTGAACTATCATATTTTTATCACATAATATCATATTTTTCCAATATTGTGCGGGCTCTAGCAAAAAGTATCATTAAAAATGTGACTTTACCGTAGAGGAAGAAGTATGCAGTATCTCATGACCACGCCAAACACCCACAGTACAGTGAGCCTGAGAGAAATGTACTGGAAGTTGTTGTTGGTTCGTGTGAGCAGGTTCCAGGACACCAGCTCTTCTGAGGTGAATCTCTGCGTCACATCGTCCTCCACGATACTCTCAAATCCTTTCCTGCTGAAGTACAGGACGTCGCTCAGAGTGAAGTCTCCACGCTCTGCAGACTTCGGCCTGTTTCGACGCAATTCTTCGATCTCCTGCTCCAATGACGAATTATCCCGCTGAATTAAACCTGAGTCACACAAACATGATTTAATTATTCGTTATAATAAAGTTATGAAAGCCTCGTATGGTCACAAAGGTTGTATTTGTTTAAGGAAAAATTAAGTAAAATAGTAATTTAGTAATAGTAATGCAGATGCAGGTGAGTTGGCTTGACAGCCACCTGTACGACACACTCCTCCTGTCTTAATGCACCAGACATTCAGTTAGAAACACTCCTATGCTTTACATGTTTGTTTATATAACTGCTATTTTCATTTATAGCACTACTTTTTGCATTGATATTTAATATCTCATGTTCAAATACACTATGAGCAGCAGCTACACTAGTTGTTTTCTTTGTTCTTTGTTTCCATCTGGGGATACTCATCCTGAGGCCTCTAGTGATTGTGCAGCGCTATTGATGTGATCCAAGTCCTGTGAAAAGACGTGCCAACCATAAAGGACTTCTAGAGGTGTCCATAATCCTGGACCAGGCCGTATCCTGAGCAGATGCTGTGGCGGTCATGGAGGAGCAGAGAGCATGAGACTGATTCCTGAAAGACAGTAACAGACGAGTCTCCGCATTGATCTCGTGGGCCAGCCTGAACACCCGCTGGTGCCCTACTCACAACTGCAGCTTCTCCACGATGGACGTCCAGCTTTCTCCAGCCTCCGCCGCCTAGACTGCCGCTCGGCACAAGAAGTTTTGCCAGAGGAGAAATGGTTGTGCCCAACTGAGCCTGGTTTCTCGTGAGGTTTCATTCCTTCACTTTCGTCAATTGGTGAAGTTTTTTTGTTCCTCGCCGCTGTCACCACTGGCTTACTTGGTTTGGGACTTGTAAAGCTGCGCATCGATAGATTTGCTCTTCAGTGTTTGGACTTTCAGCAGTGAAAATTAAACAACACTGAACCAAACCAAACCAAACCAAACTAAACTAAACTAAACTTTAACTCTGAAAACTGGACTGACACAGTTTTAATTTACTAGAACTTCTATGTTAAGCTGCTTTGACACAATCTACATTGTAAAAGCGCTTCAGAAATAAAAGATCAATTGAATTGAATTGAATAATATTGTAAAATGTGATGCTGGATTACAAACCAGTCATGAGGGTCTTTTTATTTATTTTTTTAAGTTTATCTGAAAGCTGAAAAAATAAGCTTTCTATTGATGTATGGTCAATTTTTTTCCAAGATACACATATTTGAAAATCTGACACTGGACCACAAAAGCAGTCTTTTATTTTTATTTTTAAGGTTTGAAAAGCTGAATAAATAAACTTTCCATTGGTTTATGATCAATATTTTTTGGAGAAACAAACATTTGAAAGATTTTGAAAAAAATGGCATTTAAAGTGGTCTAAATTACGTTCTTAGCAATGCATATTATTATTCAAAAATGACATTTTGATATGCTGATTGCAGGACATTTACAAATTGCTTAATGGAAGGTGATTTTTACATAATCAAATACTTTTTTATTATAATAGAAAATGTGAATTGACTTAGACAATGTTTTGTTGCATTCATACAAATATACTCTTGCAACATAACATAATATAATTTTGTGGTCCAGGGTCACAAATGTTTTTACATATTTAAAATAACAGTTTTCTATTTTTAATATGTTTTCAATTTTTTATTACTCCTGTGAATCAAAGCTGAATTTTCAGTGTCTTCAGTGTCACACTGTTTTTACATATTCTCATAAAAACCATGATACATTTTCTTTACATTATTTTATTCATGCGCAAAAAAGAACCACATTTATTTGAAATATGAATATTTTTGTATTGTTAAAAATGTGATATTTAATTCATCTCTGCTGAATTTTTTTTTACTTTCACAATTTATTTTAAATTAATTTGTGTAAAATTTTATTTTAAGCAGGGTGTCACGGTGGCACAGTGGGTAGCGCAATCGCCTCACAGCAAGAAGGTTGCTGGTTTGAGCCCCAGCTGAGTTAGTTGGCATTTCTGTATGGAGTTTGCATGTTCTCCCCGTTTCCCCCGATTGCTCCGGTTTCCCCCACAGTCCAAAGACATGCGCTATAGGTGAATTGAATAAGCTAAATTGGCCGTAGTGTATGTGTGTGAATGCAAGAGTGTATGGGTGTTTCCCAGTGTTAGGTTGCGGCTGGAAGGGCATCCGCTGCGTAAAACATATGCTGGATAAGTTGGTGGTTCTTTCCGCTGTGGCGACCCTTGATTAATAAAGGGACTTGTGGAGCTCTTCTGTGTTTAAACTTTCAGCAGTGAAAATTAAACCACACTGAACTAAACTAAACTGAACTACAGCTCTGAAATCTGGACTAATGCAGTTTCAATTTACTAGGAGTTCTCTGTGAAGCTGCTTTGACACAATCTACATTGTAAAAGCGCAATAGAATAAACATGAATTGAATTGACTAAACCGAAAAGAAAATGAAATGAATCATATTTTAAGCATACATAGAAAGCTCAGAAGAAAAGCTTTTATTTTAAACAGAACTATTTTGTAACATTATAATAAAACAATCTTTTGATAGGACAACACTGCAAAAATGACTCTTTGACACAATGAAAAGTAGTCAGTGTAAAGTTCGTTTATCAGTGTAAATTAATTGTCCCCTCAAAATAACTACAAATACAATAATAGCTGAACCCCTGGCAACAAAAATGAGTACACCCCTAAGTGAAAATGTACAAATTGAGCACAATTAGTCATTTTCCTTCCCTTGTGTCATGAGACTCATTGGTACTACACTGTCTCAGATGTCATCAGATAGCAAGTGAGTTAAATTTGATATTAAAGCTCTTCCACTCCCTCAACTTTGACACTGAAAGTTCAACATGGCACCTTATGGCAAACAACTCTTAGAAGACCTGAAAAAACAAGTTGTTGCTTTGCATAAAGATGGCCTAGGCTATAAGAAGATAGCCAACACTCTGAAACTGCGCTGCAGCACAGTGGCCAAGACCATCCAGCGCTTTAAGAGGACAGGTTCTTCTCGGAACAAGCCTCGCCATGGTCGGCCAAAGAAGATGAGTGCACATTTTCAACGTCACATCCAAAGATTGTCTTTGAAAAACAGACGGATGAGTGCTTCCAGCAATGCTGCAGAGATTGAAGGAATGAGAGGTCAGCCTGTCAGTTCTTAGACCGTACGCCGCACACTGCATCAAATTGGTCTGCATGGTTGTCGTCCTAGAAGGAAGCCTGTTCTAAAGACAATGCACAAGAAAGCTCACAAAGGACCAGGATTACTGGAACCATGTCCTGTGGTCTGATGCGACCAAGATAAACCTTTTTGGTTCAGATGGTGTCCAGTGTGTGTGGAGGCAACCAGGTGAGGAGTACAAAGACAAGTGTGTCTTGTCTACCGTTAAACATGGTGGTGGGAGTGTCATGATGTGGGGCTGCTGACATTGGAAAGCTACATTTCATTGAGGTAAAATGAATTCTAACATGCACTGTGACATACTAAAGCAGAGCATGATGCCCTCCCTCTGGAAACTGGGCCGCAAAGCAGTGTTCCAGCATGATAATGAGCCTTAACACACCTCCAAGATGACCACTGGCATGCTAAAGAGGCTCAGGGTGAAGGTGATGGACTGGCCAAGCATGTCTCCTGACCTAAACCCCATAGAACACCTCTGGGGCATCCTGAAAAGGATGGTGGAGGTGCTCAAGGCACCACCTCTGTGATGTTGTGATGTGGGGTGGAAGAGGATTCCAGTTGCAACCTGGGAAGCTCTGGTCAACTCCATGGCCAAGAGAATTAAAGCAGTGCTGGAAAATGATGGTGGCCACACAAAATATTAACATTTCAATTTTTTTCTTAGGGGTGTACTCACTTTTGTTGCCAGGGGTTCAGCTATTAATGGCTGTATTTGTAGTTATTTTGAGGGGACAATTAATTTACGCTGCTTAACGAACTTTACACTGACTACTTTTTAGTGTGTCAAAGAGTCATTTCTGCAGTGTTGTCCCATCAAAAGATATATTTAAATAAATATATATATATATATTTACTATCACTTTTGATCAACTTTTTGTGCCCTTTCTGATTAAAGCACTACATTTGTTTAAAAAATGCTTGTAGTAAAATAATGCTGAGTAAATCATGACAGGACTTTTAATTTGTAGCTAAGCTATGTGATGTAAAAAGAGCAAACACAGTGCCCATAGAAGCACATTCTTCATACTGTATGTCCAGGTATAAAGTATTCTTTAATCAACTGAGATGTTGATTAATCAGTGATGATCAGTAACGTATTGATAAAGTGTTTATAAATTTACTGAAAGGTGTAACTGATAAAGACGTGCTAAAGTCCAACATGAATACAGCAGAGAGCAGCTGTAGTCATTGTGTAACGTCTGATTGCTTGAGCAGTAGATAAGCAGAGAAATCTGCCTGTGTGATAACAATTTTGTTAATTTTATTCTTTTAAATGGTAAATTCTTTATCCACAAATGTAGACTTTCAACCCCCACCCCCTTTTTTATACAAGGTTTTTGGCAATGAACTTATTCTGTTAATAAAGTCTTTCAAAGCTGTTAAAAATGTAAAAGCTCTGTCTATTGTAAGCTATTATGAATCTGTTTTTGGAGTCTTGTGAATGCCTTCCATTTGTTTTTGTTTTTGTGTTTTATTTCAACTATGTTTGGAATTGTTTTTGTCACCTGTTTTTGCTGTATTTGTAAATTACTAATGCACAAAAAAACTAAAACTTTTATTTCAACTGTGAGCGCACAGAACGCAATGGCAAAAACGCGAGGCGCAAAGGGCGGTTAAAATGTGAGGCCTTGAAGGCGCGTAAGCAGTGCACAAAAGGCTTGCAGCCGTTAGTAAATCATTCAAAAATGACACCTCTCAATGCAAAAAGTGCGTTCAGTGTGATCGGCTGCTTAAACTGTCATTGTGTTTTAGTCTGTCAGTATACTCAAAAATGCTGGGTTTATTTAAACAAACATAGGGTTAAAAATGTCCTTTATACGATTGTTGTGAATGGTAGACGTGCAGACAGCTTTATTTAGAATGGTCAGGTAGGCAGGGTCCAAAACCAGCATAAACAATGTAGTAGACAATCCAAAAGCGTAATCCAAAAACAGGTTCAGGGCAGGCAGCAAAGAATCAAAACACGATAAAAGAAGTCCAAAGTCAAAAACACAGGAAACAAGGAAACCGCTTACATAATGACAGCAACAGCTAAACAATAGTCAGCAACATGTGTCTGAAACAGAGGGGTTTAAATAGTCCAATAATCAATAATCATGAGTTTCAGCTGTGTGTGTGTTTGTGTCCAAATAACTGTCAGCTGTGGCAGAAGTGGTTGGTGCAAAATCTTATGGGAAATGTAGTTCAGTAGGAAGTGATTTCCAATGGAGAAAACACAACTGGTGATTATAACAAACTACAGAAAGTAATCTCCAGCAGAGAGCACACAGAACAATCATTAAAGGTTTAAGACACCCTGGAGTACATTTTTTGAGATTTTAACAGATTTGTGTGTGTTGAGCATCAGTTAAGACAATGTTAGCACCTGTTAGCTTTAACTGTGGGGAAAACTGGATAATTTTGAGCTTTTGTCAGCTAATTTAATCTTTCGAGTTTAAAACTATTTTTGGGGCTGAATCAAAATCAGTTATGTAGCGCGAATCTGCTAGTATGGTAATTACGCATTGGTTTCTTATTATTATTCCTAGCAGAGTTTTCTTATCCTATGAGAAGACCCTGCTTCTTAATTACTCATGAGAGCACGTGTTTTCCGAAGGCAAGGCAGACCTGCCAAGCTGGGAGACCCAATGACTAGGTGAGACAGGGGTCGTATGTGTTTGTTTCCATGATCCACGGGATTTGATGCATGTTTTTCCCCGCAGTGCTGTCAGGGCCGATACAGCAAAGCTGTTGGTTTGCAGCAAGCACTTTTGTCAAAAAAGCTGTACGAGAATTGGAGAATGGCGGACTTTGTCTTTTATCAGTTGAGTTTGTTTATTTCTTTGCATTTTAACTTTGTAGACTGTAAAATCATGGGTCTCCTCATGGTTTGTGTCTCATTTTGTGAGCCAACTGACAACAGTTGTTCGCTCCCTTCTTTTTCCCCTGCACTGCCGGCCATGCCCACTCCTCCCTCTGCTCCCTGCTGCATATTTGATGTAATATTAGGCTAATACAACCCGTCAATTTTTTATTGTACTGCTCAAAGAATTGAGTTTAGTTTTTTTTTTTTTGCAAATTCGTTTTTTTTTCAAATATATTTTTGAAATGTATCACTGTTTCTAACATAAAAATATGTTTTTTTTAGCACCAAATAATCATCTGAAAAAAATTATAAATGACCATGTGAATAACTAAAATAAAACATTAAGTAAATAAACACCATAGTTATGATTGTTATATTTGAGGTGAGTAATTAACCCATGCATGCTAATAAATAAAAAAATAAATTGTTTTGGTAATCTTCAATGAAAGTCTGACCATTTGCTTTAGCATTTGGAGTGGTGGTCCTTCTGTTGATGTCAACCAGAGGGTTTCCATAGCAACTGCATTTTAATACCCTCTATTACCATTAGTGTGCTATGAGGAAATGATGTGCAAAAAGAAAGCCCCGGCCTCTACTCAATATTTCGTTTCAGTTGGAAGATGTCACAATCACCAGCGATCTAATCCTTGTAGATCGCTAGTAAACAAGCAGATCGCCATAGAACTACAAATCCGCCATTATATGGACTACAGATCCAGTCATGCACCACTCACACGCACCTGTTCGAGATTCTGCTGATTGCACACACACAGCCAAAGGATCATTACAGACTGATTACAAGGACTATTTATACAGCACACACACACACATCAGTGCTGAGTCTTGTTAAACTGTCATTGTGAACAATACTACACATTTTCCTTGCCTTGCCTTTCTGTGTTAGACCTTTGCTTTGTTGTTTTGTTTGTTTACGTTGCCTGCTGCCAGCCTGTACTGACCATTCGCCTGATATTTGACTGCGACTCTGGATTTTCTGTTTCCTGTTCCTGTTGCCTGACCATCTCTGTTTAATAAACCTGCATTTGGATCCGCACCTCTGTTGTCAGCGTCCCCCAATCACATTACAGAAGTATATCAACATACTGAAATAAAAGTCTCAGGAATTTTCAGTTCATGCTTTAAAAATACTATTATAAATAATATAATAAATAATATAAATATAATAAAATGATATAAATAAAAATTATAAAATAATATAATATTTTATAATATAATAATAGGCGGTTCATTCCGCTGTGGCGAACCCATATTAATAAAGGGACTAAGCCGAAAAGAAAATGAACGAATGAATAATATAATAATAAAATAAAAATAAAATAACTTATAAAATATATAAGAAAAAAAACTTTAATCTCCAAACATTTGAACAGTAGTCTAGATGTTTGGCAAATGTGCATGAATATGACTATGACAGATTTAATATTTTTAATTTAAATAGTTTTTGGTATAAAACATCTGTATCTAGATGTGTTTTGTGACTGTATGTGTGTAAACTCACCATTTGATGCAGACTCTTTCAGTATTTCCTCAGCTCGACTAGCCCTTTGGATTCTGTGTGTTGCCCACTGTAAAAAAAACACAAACACCAGACAAAACATAATATATTCTGCATGAATCCATTTCTTCCTGACTATAGGTGTTTAAATTGCATAATAAATCACAGGTCAAAGGACAGTTACTATAGTGATGATGACACGGCACATTTCAATTTGAGAAATATACAGTACGTCATCTGATTGAGCCACATTGTTCATTTGCCAACAAAATGGCTTCATTTCCCTTTGGTTAGTGTGTGCAATAGTCTATGTAAGATCTGTTTCACTCTGTATTGCTTAAGCTTTATAGTTTTATTATAAGTAATGCATAATATTGTGGGTAAAGCCATCAAATGGACTGGTTGAAGAAGGTTGCTGGTTTGCGTTCCAGCTGTGCCAGTTGGCATTTCTGCATGGAGTTCATCCAATTCACCTATAGTCTTTGGACTGTGGGACATGCAACACAATACACAGAAATGCCACCTGGCCCCGCCGGAACTCGAACCAGTGACCTACTTGCTGTAAGGTGATAGTGCTGACCACTGAGCCACCGTGCCACCCATTACAATTTTTATTATATTAAAATATATATTTTATAATAATAAGGTGACGCAGTGGCGCAGTAGGTAGTGCTGTCGCCTCACAGCAAGAAGATCGCTGGTTCGAGCCTCGGCTGGGTCAGTTGGTGTTTCTGTGTGGAGTTTGCATGTTCTCCCTGCGTTCGTGTGGGTTTGCTCCGGGTGCTTCGGTTTCCCCCACAGTCCAAAGACATGCGGTACAGGTGAATTGGGTAGGCTGAATTGTCCGTAGGGTATGAGTGTGAATGATAGCGTATGGATGTTTCCCAGAGATTGGTTGCAGCTGGTTGCATAAAACATGTGCTGGATAAGTTGGCGGTTCATTCTGCTGTGGCGACCCTGGATTATTAAAGGGACTAAGCCGAAAAGAAAATGAATGAATGAATTTTATAATATACAGTACACACACACACCCACACACACCCACACACACACACACACACACACACACACACACACACACACACAACATTACATATTTATTTTATTTTACCTTTACTCACAATAAAAAAACATCATACAGTACATACATACCTCTAAGGTTTTGATAAGGAGCTTCATGTAGGTCTCAGTGATGCCCAGCGAGATCCCAAACATGGCAGGCAACATGATTAGGACTATAACACAGCTGAACCAAACCTTCAGCACAGGGAACAAAACCGCCCAGTAGCCCTCCATGACCAGACCTTCACCACAACACTGGCCCAAAAGCACATCAAATGCATTTAGAAAACACTGTCATGCAGCAACTATTAACATTAGTGTAAAAAAAGCACTTAATAACCATAACACATGACATAAGATATAAAATGACAGATGATGTGATACAAAACAGTCTGAAAGTCTTTTAAATTTTAAATACCTTTTAACCATCTATCATTTAAAGCAACTTTAAGACATCCCACATGAAAAAAATCCCAAAATGTATAGCAATCACTGTAGTGTTTAAAGCGTACTATAGTAATGTCATAAATATCATTAGATGTCGCCTACCCTGATGTTGCCTATTGGAAGGAATGCGTCAATAGAGCCGCCATTTTAGTACAGGGTAGTGCTCCTTTGAAATGAATGCAGGACCAAGGTGCAATGGAAGACTGGCTATCCAGAGCCAGAGATATACACATATATACAAATATCTGTGATCGGGAGTTTTCCCCGGTGGTCAGTATGCAAATATATTTTTTAAATTGCGAAAATTATTATTTAATATCACTTTCCTACATCACTGGATAAGTGACCGCATGGGCATTGTCGACAAAGAGCGAGTGTTTGTGTGCTTGGAAATGTATTATCTCCCTCCCTGTTAAATTTGATCTAATCCATGTCCTGCAACACACCTCCTCGCCTGCTTTAATTTCTCATTCTAATGGAGGGAACGATTTGTTTGTGAATGAATTCCCGTTATGAACGACTCATTCACAAGTAGTTAGCCGACAATAATACACGTTTCTAGCACTGCAGCATCTTGCTGTCATATTTCTTTTTCATTGTTTGCTTATTTTATTCAACAAAACTGGTATTTAGTGCAAGTTGGTGTTACTTTCCCTTATGGTGAATGCAGTAAGTGACTGTATTATCATCAGTAACGTTACTTGTTTAGTACAAAAGTTCAAAACATACAAAAAAAATTTTAAAAACGAAGAAATGTTCTACCTTTGTGCTTTGTTTTCTTTGTTTGCTCGTTACTACACCCGTACACAGCGCTAAAGTCCAACATCTTCACATTGGCACACTGTCTTGACTAGTGCGGTTGAATGACATTTGTCCTGGGAGCACTGTACAAATGTGGCGGCGCTATTGACGCATGCTCAGGGTTCGTATGCAATATCTAGTGTATATATCTATGTAGTAACATACTTGATTTATTCTGTTGTGGTAATTCTATAGTTGCTATAATAATAAAATTATAGCAATATAAACAAAATTGTCCACGACTGTACTATGTTTTCTCCAATTATAGGGTATATTTTACAAAAATACACCACAGTTTGCAGTAGCAAAATCTAAAGTATACTACAATTCCGTTATAATATAATTTAGTAACGTGAGTTACTGTATATATGTATATTATAGAATTGATATACTAGAACCATAACTATTATACTATGCTGTAGAATTTATAACATTCTGCTATTGAATGCTACAGTATACCTGGTATTAACTGGTGAACTGTAATCAGTCTGTTGTGTAGCAAAAACTACAGTATACTACAGTATTTATTACCGTTTATAAGTTTACTATATTTAATACTACAGTAGGCAGTATATCATTTAATAACAAAGTGCTGTCAATTCTTTAATATATACAGTATAATTACTATTTTTACTTTGTCATATTTACTATAAATTACTATGGCATTTGTTCACTTTTTCAAAGTATACAGTAGTATTAACTGAAGTGAACTGTGGTAAACCTGTTGTGTAGCAAAAACTACAGTATACTACAGTATTTATTACAGTTTAACAGTTTAGTATATTTATTACTACAGTATGCAGTTAAGCATACAATAACAACGTCTTGTAAATTCTATCATATATACAGTATAATTATTTTGTTTGGTTCAAAAACACTTTCATATTTACTATAAATTATTATGGCTTTTGTTCACTTTACTGTAGTATTAATTGTAGTGAACCCTAATAAACCTGTTGTGTAGCAAAAACTACAGTATACTACAGTATTTATTACAGTCTACTATAGTTAATACTGCAGTAGCATTCTATAACAAATTCAATAATATATACAGTATAATTCGCTTTGTGCTTGAAAATAAAGCACTATTGTATTTGCTATAAATTGGCCTGCTTTGTAGGTTGTAGGTTGGTCTGCGTTGTCCATTCGTAGGCTCAAGCATTGGCATATCTTTGTTTACAAATCTATATTGGGTTTACTCACATCATATCTCCAGAATTACATTTGTAAAAAAATAACCTGTCCTTGGCTATGGCCTTCGGTCACAGGATATTTATTTACTGTCTGTTCCTAAAGTGCGGACTGAGATGGGAAAAAAGGCTTTTAAATGCAGCACCTTTTGCATGGAATAATCTACAAACAAAGTTGCAGTATAAAGAATTGATTTCACTTTTATAAAGGGTATAAATGATTTAGACATTGAAACACTGGCTTGTAGATGTTTTGAATAGTAGAGTTTGTTTGTCAATGTGTGATTGATGTTAATTGTTTTTTGTGTCTTGTCTATTAGACCCATGTGACATGTATACTGCCTAATCTTAACCAGGACGCTCTTGTAAAAGAGATTTTTAATATCAATGTGTATTTCCTGGTAAAATAAAGGTTATAATAGTATTAACTGTAGTGAACTGTAGTAAACTTGTTGTGTAGCAAAAACTATAGTATACTACAGTATTTATTACAGTTCACTGTAGTTAATATCACAGTATCATTCAATAAAGATGTGTTGTAAATTCTATATTATACAGTTGAAGTCAGAATTATTAGCCCCCCTGTTTATTTTTCCCCCAATTTCTGTTTCACGGAGAGCAGATGCTTTTTACACATTTCTAATCATAATAGTTTTATTAACTAATTTCAAATAACTGGTTTCTTTTATCTTTGCCATGATGACAGTAAATAATATTTTACTGGATATTTTCAAGACATTTCTATACAGCTTAAAGTGACATTTAAAGGCTTAACTAGGTTAATTAGGTTAACTAGGCAGGTTAGGGTAATTAGGCAAGTTATTCTATAACAATGGTTTGTATTATAAAAAAATAGCTTAAATGAGCTAATAATTTTGAGCTTAAAATGATTGTTAAAAAATTAAAAACTGCTTTTATTCTAGCCGAAGTAAACAAGTAAGATTTTTTTCCAAAAGATAAAATATTATCAGACATACCGTGAAAATTTCCTTGCTCTGTTAAACATCATTTGGGAAATATTTAAAAAAGAAAAAAAAATCAAAGGGGGGCTAATAATTCTGACTTCAACTGTATATATACATCGTATAATTCTCTTTGTTTGGTTAAAAAAACTATTTAGTATAGTAAATATAATCATATTTACTATAATTTACTACAGTATTTTATCACTTTTTCAAAGCATACTGTAGTATTAACTGTAGTGAACTGTAATAAACCTGTTGTGTAGCAAAAACTACAGTATACTACAGTATTTATTACAGTTTACTATAATCAACACTACATCATTCAATAACATGTTGTAAATTCTACACAGTATAATTCACTTTGGTTTTTCCAAAATTCGTATTCCCTATAAATTACTATGGCATTTGTTAGCTTTTTCAAAGCAATATATCACACAAACGAATACATAAAACTAAGCTTTCGTTTTCTCAAAGAATGAATCTCCAACTCACCTGGTTTCATGAACAGACAGCAGCTGTAGAGGACAGAACGCAGAAAATGCTTCTCTCTGTCATACTCCACTGACCCTTAACATGATTCTGCCACTGAAGGTGTTTAAAAGTCCGTTTGAGGAACTTCTGCAGCCTTTACACTATGATTGAGAAATAGCAATGCTGGAAGACATCCTAGACCTGTAAAAAAATGTAGAACAAAGTTCAGCGGGAACAATAGAAAGGTGCGCCATCTTGCGGTTGTATGGTGAACTTACGCACAATAATGGACTAACCGTAGCGTGAAGATGGTAAATGACGACATGAACTTTTCTCAACATCATCAACAGCTTAATATAAAACATTTCACGTTTACATTTACACATTTAGCAAACATTTTTTTATCCAGAACGGAACAATTTGACTCACAGAGCCTACAATATACCCACATGAAAGTGTTTTATCCCGCTTTAGCCTCGTGTATTTACACCATTTTGTTAATAAAGCTACAGCATACTGTGGTATTAACTGATAAACTATAAAAAATGCTGTAGTATACTTTAGATTTATGCTAATCCGTGGTGTATTGTAGTATGTTATACCTAGTTGTAGAAAACTTAGTACAGCATTGGGTAAATTGTTTATACTGTACTGTAGCCAGGGTGTGAAATACGGGGGGGTTGGGGGGGATTGACCCCCCTAATTAACGCTTGATCCCTCTTGAAGGACATCAAAACGGGATGGGGAGGGGGGGGGGGGGGGGGGTCATCTCTTTAATAGTAATAGTTTTCTCTGATCTCTGATCTATATCTTAAATATTAATAATTAAAACTGTATAATATAAATATACATTTGATCCCCCCCCTATAACGGTTTATACCATTGTGAATGCATAATGTGCCAATCAATGCTCGGAAAAATATCTCTCAACAGCCTGAAACTGGCAGTCCTAGACCACCGAAAGAGATTAGACACATAATTTGTATATTTTGACTTACAGTAACCTCACTAGTAACTAAATATCCTTTGAAACACTAAAAACGTATACATTTTATTAATAAACTAGATGTAATTTGAATACATTAATAAATATTATTCACTGAAGCATGTATTACCAAACTACTACTAAAAAAAGTTGACCCCGCCCCCTATCGTGAATGTGTAATCCGCACAGTGACATCTGTATTACAACACCAACTACAGAATCACCACACCAGATTAATTCAAGTTCTTTACTATAGTATGGTTCAAAAACACTAGTATTTACTATATTGTAGATTACTAAATATAATTTATAATAATTTTTATAAGGGGCAACACGGTGGCGTAGTGGGTAGCACTTTCAACTCACAGCAAGAAGGTCACTGGTTCGAGCCCCGGCTTGTTGGTGTGGGTTTCCTCCAGGTGCTCCGGTTTCCCCCACAGTCCAAAAACATGAGCTATAGGTGAATTGAATGTGTGGGTGTGAATGCAAGAGTGTATGTGTTTCCTAGTGTTGGGTTGTGGCTGGAAGGGCATTCGCTGTGTAAAATATATGCTGGATAAGTTGGCGGTTCTTTCCGCTGTGGCGACCCCTGATTAATAAAGGGTCTAAGCTGAAAAAAGAAAATGAATGAATAATTTTTATTATAACTTATTATTAGAATTTATAATCATTTTTCAGGTGGGTTTGTAGTTGTTAGTACTTGTGGTAGGCTAATCATGAGTTTTTTATTTATTTAGAAAAACTTTGGTTACATCAATGTTTAAATAGTATTTTGAATCACATACCTTTAAATGCTCACAAGTGTAGTACACAACGCAATTATTTACTGTACTTACTTACTACCAGGGCAATTTATATCGAAGTTGATATTTAGCACCATATTGGTGTTTCGTAACATCTAGTGTTTTTAGGTTGGTTGTTAGCCTAAAGCTCAGCCTTAACCTGGAGGACCAGGACATACACACATGCACTACAGAAAATTTAGCTTACCCAATTCACCTACAGCACATGTCTTTGGACTGTGGTGGAAACCGGAGCACCTGTAGGAAACCTACGATAACACAGTGAGAACATGCAAACTCCACACAGAAATGCCAAATGACCCAGCCGGGGCTCGAACCAGCAACCTTCTTGCTGTGAGGAGACAGTGCTACCTACTGTGCCACCGTGCTGCCCATAGAATGCAATTAGTTCACAGAAATCAACAATTCATTTTTGTAGTTCATTTAAAAGGTTAGTTCACCCCCAAATTAAATTAAATAATTTATATTACATTATCAAAAATCTTTGGAACAAAAATTAACTTTCTTTTAATCAAATCTGAGTGATTTCTGACCCTATTAATGAAAGTTTATCCAACTCTAACACTTCAGAATACTCATAAAGGACATAAAAATCCATATTAATAAAAAATCCATATAAATAAAGTCGTTAATTTTAAGCGTTCTGAAGAGATACGATTGCTTTACACACTAAAAATGCTTGTTTGTCGTAACCCAACGTTGAGTCAAATATTGCCAAACCCAACAGTAAGTTAATGTTTCTAATTAAATTAAAATTGCAAATAATCCAATGGTTGTGTTTGTCCATATTTGACCCAACGTCTGGTTATGAGAATCCATCATTTTTTAGAGTGTATGATAAACAACAGATTTAATTTTATTTTAAGATGCGACTAGAAAGCCCAACCTGCTGGACATGCAAGAACAAATCACATTGGTTCTTCTGGACCCTCAGACATCCTATGTGACATGCAAGAATGAACCTCATTGGTTCTCCAGCACCAAGCAGCATGTCTTCACCCAAAAAATCTCATTTATGTCATCATTTACCTGTAACAAAACAAAATTTCTTTCTTTTGTTAAAAACAAAAGAAGTTATTTTGAAGAATGCTGAAAACCTGTAACCATTGACTTCCATAGTATTTCAATGTCAATGTCAATGGTTACAGGTTTTCAGCATTCTTTAAAATATTTTCTTTTATGTTCAACAGAAGAATGAAACTCATAAAGGTTTGGAAACACTTGAGGGAGAGTAAATAGTGAGTAAATGTTCATTTATTGTGTGTGTGAACTGTCCCTTTAAACCCAGATTAATTATTGATGTGTACCCCTAAATACATTTTTGGAGATTATGAAATACATCCCAGGAGCTACGTTTTTTGCAGTTTTTGTTTTCGCGAATCCATCATGGGCCGATGTGTACGCCTTTTCAGAACTCAAATTTCTCTAGCGAGTAACATTCGTGCCTGCTGTTCTTGTGTAAGCCACCAGAGGCTGCTGTCGAGTGACTAACTGACTGACCGATCAACCCTCCCACCCCCTTCCCTAAACCCAATCGATAGTGTTTTCAAAAGCACAGATTGACCCGCCCATCCCCTTCCCTAAACCCAACTAATGATGTTTTCAAAAGCAATTCAGAAAAAGAAAAGCCCTTGCCTGATTTTTACCACTTTTTCTGATTTTACCACATTTTCACCCTGTATTTACTTGTTTATTTTATTTTTTGGGTTTTGTTTTTGATTTACCTGATTTCTAGAGCCATTCTTCGAACCCCATCATCGCGGCTCAACTCCATACCAACACGGGAAGAACATGCAAACTCCACACAGAAATGCCAACTGACCCAGCCGGGGCTCGAACCAGCGACCTTCTTGCTGTGAGGCGACAGTGCTAACCACTCAGCCACCATGCCACCTTTGTTGTTTCAACTCATTTTAAATAAGTAGTTTGAAAAAGCAGCAAAAGTCCTTTGTTGAGTGTGTGTATACTTTGTATCCCTTACATTGTCCCCACAGGTATAGCAATACTAGTAATTTTTTACCTTGTGGGGACATTTTTTGGTCCCTATGAGGAAAATGGCTCATAATTCATTCATTCATTCATTTTCTTTTTGGCTTAGTCATTTTATTAATCAGGGGTTGCCACAGCGGAATGAACCGCCAACTTTCCAGCATATGTTTTATGCGGCCGATGCCCTTCCAGCCGCAACCCAGTACTGGGAAACACCCATACACACTCACATTCTCACAGACACACACACACTACGGCCAATTTATCTTATTCAATTCATCTATACTGCATGTCTTTGGACTGTGGGGGAAACTGGAGCACCCGGAGGAAACCCACATCAACACAGGGAGAACATGCAAACTCCACACAGAAATGCCAACTGACCCAGCTGAGGCTCGAACCAGCAACCTTCTTGTTGTGCTAACCACTAAGCCACCATGCCATCCCCTTTCACAGCACTCACCACAAAAATAATGTGTAAAATTAAAGAGTATATGTAGTTAAGCATCGTTTTTATCATTTTTTAAGCATCGTTTTTATAGTTTTTAAACCCTTGCAACATCACAGTGACTCTGGCTATATGTGCAGGCTGTGTGACAGCATGTGTGATCCATATGGATAAGAAATCTATTCTAAAATTAGCCAGTCTTTAATTAAATAACTATATCAAGATGAGACAAAGAAACTCAACCTCAAAATAGTATCCCTCCCCCTCCCCAGTAAAAGCATGTTATTTAAAACAGAAGGTAATTTGCTTCTGGATATTAGTTGAATTGGTGACACTGTGGCTCAGTGGTTAGCACTGCTGCCTCACAGCAAGAAGGTTGCTGGTTCAAGTCCTGGTTGGTCCAGAAGGTATTTCTGTGCATGTTCTCCCCGTGTTGGCGGGGGTTTCCTCCAGGTGCTCCGATTTCCCCCACTGTCCAAAGACATGAGCTATAGGTAAATTGGATGAACAAAATTAGCCTTAGTGTATGTGTGTGAATGAGTGTGTATGGGTGTTTCTCAGTACTGGGTTGCAGCTGGAAGGGCATCTGCTGTGTAAAACATATGCTGAATAAGTTGGCGATTATCAAGTTGGTGGCAAGAAGGTTGCTGGTTCGAGCCTCAGCTGGGTCAGTTGGCATTTCTGTGTGGAGTTTGCATGTTCTCCCCGTGTTGGCGTGGGTTTCCTCCGGGTGCTCCGGTTTCCCCCACAGTCCAAACATGTGCTATAGGTAAATTGGGTAAGCTAAATTTGTGAATGAGAGTGTATAGATGTTTCCCAATGATGGGTTGCAGCTGGAAGGGCATCCACTGTGTAAAACATATGCTGGATAAGTTGGTGGTTTATTCCGCTGTGGTGACCCCAGATTAATAAACGTTACCTATAGTGTCTTTTGTACCCGCATTCTCCTCATCATAGATCTGTTTGAAGAAGGTGTGTGTATACATGGAACATGCCGCAATAAAGATGCATCCTCTTCTCTTTTTTTCTTGCATTTGTTAAATCCACTTGTCCACTCATTTTGATCTAGGACCACTACTACACTACAGTATGCCCAATTCAGCGCGGGTTATTACAAAACTGCCTTTTCCACCCTTGACCAATTACAGCATTCAGTTTAGTTAAAACAAAATAATGAAAAGCAATCTATGTGCTTTTTATTTATTATACATGATGTTATTTTCTGACAATTTAAATATAAAGATAATAACACATACAGTATATCGTGGCGACTATTTGCTAAGAGGAAAATATAGAGTTGTCTAAGCAATATGTGATTTTTTACAGAAAACAAGGCACCTTTAGATTAGATTAGATTCAATTTTATTGTCATCGCACATGTACAAGTACAAGGAAACGAAATGCAGTTTAGGTCTAACCAGGAGTGCAATAGCAGCAAGTGCAGGATACAGGTATAAGTTATAAAGTGCAGTTGTAGAAAAACTATGGTGATATTTACAAATGGATGTACTATGAACATTATATACAGGTTGTGTTAGCTATGAACAGAGATTTACAATAGATGGATAAATGTACAGGTTGCTATTAATAATCAGAGGTGTGCAGATAGATAAACATAATTACAAATGTATATGTACAGTGGATGTGTACATAATTTACAAATGTGCAGTGGGTATGTACAGTTCAAATAAGTGAATCAATCAGTGCAATGAATATGTGCAATTTTTAAA
>CAIGQZ010000427.1:32401051-32412578 GCA_903798205.1 Danio tinwini
TGTGATGCGTTGGGCAGTTTTCACCACCCGCTGCAGCGCCTTACGCTAAGCAACAGAGCAGCTTCCATACCAGACTGTGACACAGTTTGTCAGGATGCTTTCTATTGTGTGTGTGTCGTTTATTCAGGCATGTAGAGCCATGTGGTCGGAGAGTGTGGGTGAAGCAGGGCAACTAACATTGTAAATACAGATTAATTATATTAAGATGTCGCTAACATTTAACACCAGGTGGAAAAAAACTGTTTATAGAATATTTATTATTCTTATTATCCTTATTAAATACCCATGAGTCACTTGTGACTCATTGTATATATTTTATATACTCTTTTTTAATCTTTTAAACAAAAACATTTCCTTTCTATTGAAAATAAATGTATTTCCAATCTGATATGTAATGGGGGAAAAAAGAAGATCGTGTTCATTAGTCACTGGATTCGAACCGGGTTCATGATCGATCGCCTCAAAACATGTTGCCATGCGCTTAATGAGCTACACCACCCACACTTGCTGTTTATCACCGCGCTATTTAATAATGTTGTCTTTGTCTCTCACAGCGCTGGCAGGGGGCACTCAACTAGCTTATTCCAATGAGGTGCGCTATTTGCACTTAGCCTAAATAGACACTGCAAAATCAGCATTTCCCCCCCCCTCGCAGGGGCACCAAGTCCGCACGGGCCCCTGGGCCTGTGCCCATAATGCCCATTGGTTAATCCGGCCCTGTCATCAGCTGAAAAAGCATTGCACGAGCAATATCTGTGATAAGAAAGTCATACACAGCAACAATACAAGCAGCCTTTATAAACACTTACAGACAACACACCCTGAAACATATAAAGAAGCGGAACAAAAACAAACTGCCCAGCGTTCCTCTGCTCAGTCTCCCTCCGACAAAAGACATTATGGGAGAGTTTTAAAGGAGGCAAATCTCTCTCTCTCGCTCTCATTTATAAAGTTTATATTAAAAAGAACACACAGACACACACACACACACATATATAAAAACATAGTAAACACAGCAAATAGTAGTATAGTATTGTAATATATAGTATAATAATAATAATAATAAAATACAAAAAAAATCTAAAAAAGAAAATATTATTTATTTATAAAATAATAAATCAGAATAATAATTCAGCTTTCTCTTTCTCCCACGTTACCATTAGGTGAATAAGAATAAATATAAGTGTGTGTGTATATACGGTATGTATGTATATGCAGAGTGTATATACAATATGGATGTGTGTGCATGAATGTATATATCACACACACACACACACACACACACACACACACACACATACACACACACACACACACACACACACACACACACTACACACACACACAAACACACACACACACACACACCACACACACACACTACAGTATATATATATAATATATAGTATATATTTTTTTAATAAACATTATTTAGAAAAATTACATTAACATTTTAAAGTATCGGTATCGTATCGCATTAAAAAAATTGTGGTATCGCCCATCCGTAACTCTGACTGACAGTTGTTTAAACAGCGCAAAAGTGCATGCTTAAAGGTGTGTGATGCTTTTCCTGGTGACGTAGAGCCGATCCGCAAATCACAGCACATTATGTTAGCTGACCAATCAGAGCCTCTTGAAGGCGGGCCTTTCAGAGGAACTAGGAAATATGAGTCATTTTCATGTTAGCTGAGTAGCTGTATATCATTATTAAGATATATGAAAAAACAACCTGATTTTCTACAAATGAAGCATGAGCACACATTGCTTTGCATCTTATAAACACAACCAAGCCTTAAAAACACACTCTGGACCACCCCCTTTAATAGCAAAGACTTATAATATTCTTCCGGGATATAAGATTTTTAATTACTGTATGTTTTGTATGTACACTCTGGTATATTGCTTTTTATGTTACTGTATAATTCTGTTTTTTTTGTAAATAAAAAAATATAAAACAGTGGCCGTGTCTTGTTTTTCTTCTGCGAGCTGACTGGTATGCATTTCATTCAGAAAGATCGGGAAAAGGGTTTCAGGAGAGTATTTACACCTCCTCCTTACCTTTTCTGTTGTCAAAACTGACAGTCAGAGAGGTGTGGTTAAGAATGTTAGCCACGCCCAATACCTCAGACAGACTTAATCTGAGAATTTAATTGAGTGTGTGTTTTGCTTTTTCTGATTATTCTGCTAAAAATAATATGTTGATGACATTAAATGCAAAATAAATTATTTGTTATTTTGAAAATGGTGATAAACAAATGAACAGTTTTGTTAATTTTATTACTTTAAATAGTAAGTTGTTTATCCACAAATGTAGAATTTTAACATCTCCTTTACACAAGGTTTATGTCAATAAACTTATTCTGTTAATGAAGTATCTCAAAACTGTAAAAATGTATAAGCTCAGTCTATTGTAAGCTATTACGAATCTGTTTTTGGCGTCTTGTGAATGTCTTCCATGCGTTTTTTTTTTCTTGTTTTTGTTTTTTATTTCAATTATCTTTGGATTTTTTGCTTGTTGCCTATTTTTGCTGTATTTGTAAATTACTAATGCATAAAAAAACAACAACAGGAAGTGCATTTTCAGATTTTAATTTTAGATTACAAGACAAAACCATTTGTTTTTACTTAACGACATGCACAGATGAATTGTTCACCACAAAACTATATGAGCTATACGGTTAATTTGATTTCATGGGGGCTTTAATGCTATTTTCCCCTTTTTAAATACTATAAACTTTAACTTGTTTTTTTTTTTCTTAAAAAAAAAGTGATTTCTGGTTATGTTTATTTGGACGCCGTATTTTCAGATCGTCGACTCTTTGGCGATTTGAGAGGCCACAAAGGACACATGCGCAGTTGCAGTTCACACAGGACGTTTTTCTTTATGAGAACTTATATACATGTAAAACTGTAAAAATAACGTAAGAATAAATCTTTAGTTACTTGATTTTGCAAATTTGTGACTAACGTTAAGCAGTAGATTAGATCGTAAAACGAATCGCATCAAGATAATATTACCAAGTGACCGCACTGCAATATTCCTTAATTAAAACGCGTATCAAGTTCTGAGTTTCATTGATATATTTTCGAAAGGATATGCACATTTTACTGTTTGATTTTCAAGAAGTAAAGTACCTTCTAAGCTCGTTGTTTTTGGGCTGTGAGGATTTCTCTCCTCCTGCGCCTGGAAACAGCAGGACAGTCAGTCAGTCAGTCACAGCAATCTCTCCTCCCACTCCACATCATATTCCCCTCATTCTCCCTTTACTTTCTTTCTCCGTCTCTGTGACCCCAGATGTCTCCAGCTTTCACCAGAAACTCCCCTCAGGACTGACTTTATCAAGTTCTCCGGCGTCGGGGCGTTTATTTGCTCTTTTCATTTCGCGTTGCAGAAACATGCCAAGTCGGGTCAGCGTTGCGATTTTGCGGTTCAATTGTGTTTTGTTTCTGGCTGCAAGCCACGTCAAGAGCTCTGAACCGGACTACCTCTTTCCAGACAGAGAGCAAGGTTTGTATCTTCATGCAAAACTATCATACAGAATATATTTAAGCTGTTTTAATCCTAATATGCCGCCAAGTGTTTCACTGCTGAGGAGAGCGGTCATTTGCTGCAAAAGTCCAGGTTTCTGTTGCAGTCCTGAACTTAAAACTTGCACAATCTCGTAAGTGCATTTAACCCTTTAATGCATGTATGAATATTGATCAATTACAAAATACATTATTAAAATGTTTCTTTTTTTAATTCAGCGTAATCATGTTAAATCTTTGAACTACAAGGATCTTTGTGCATCAACATCAGTCATTTTTTGACTTGTTTTATGTGTGACATGAAAGAAGACAGTGATGTATAATTATGTTTAAGGATCAAAGGTGGTGGCTTGGAGCTAAAGTTGGTCTCTTAATTGGTAAAACAGCTTGAGTGATTGTAAATCTCGTGAATGAATGGCTGAATTATATTTCATTTTATTATAAGAAAGGTATTGAAAATGTATAAAAAATGTAATGACAGTGTTTTGTTGAAGTGATTCATAAACATTAGAATTTGCCTGATGTAATAAATATTTTAAAGATTTTTAAGCATATTATCAATGAATCTAACATCAAATTATTAAGTTATTACATTACATTTTAATTATATAACATATTTACTAACAAAGATGACATATTTAGCTCAATTTTAAATAGTTTTTTTTTTACATTTCATATTATAAAAGGCAACATTATTATTATTATTTTTGTTTTGTTTACCTTTTTTTTACCCCAATCTTTTATTTTAAAAGTCAAGCTTTAATTTTGAAAATTCTCGCCATTGACACTCACCGGCCACTTTATTAGGTACACCTTACTAGCATTGGATTGGAGCCCCTTTTAGCCCCCAGAACTGCCTTAATCCTTTGTGGTATAGATTCAACAAGGTATTGGAAATATTCCTCAGAGATTTTGGTCCATTTTGACATGATAGCATCACACAGTTGCTGCAGATTTGTCAGCTGCACATCCATGATGCAAATCTTCTGTTGCACCACATCCCAAAGGTGCTCTTTTGGATTGAGATCTGGTGACTGTGGAGGCCAGTTGAGTACAGTGATTTGAGAACTCTTTGTCATGTTCAAGAAACCAGTCTGAAATGATTTGCTCTTTATGACATGGTGCGTTATCCTGCTGGAAGTAGCCATCAGAAGATGGGTACACTGTGGTCATGAAGGGATGGACATGGTCAGCAACAATACTCTAGGCTATGGCTGTGGTGTTGACACGATTATCATTTGGTACTAATGGGCCCAAAGTTTGCCAAGAAGATATCCCCCACACCATTACACCACCACAGGCAGCCTGAACTGTTGATACATGTCAGGTTGGATCCATCCTTTCATGTTGTTGACTCCAAATTCTGACCCTACCATCTGAATGTTGCACCAGAAATCGAGACTCATCAGACCAGGCAACATTTTTCCAATCTTCTGTTGTCCAATTTTGGTGATCCTGTGTGAATTGTAGCCTCGGTTTCCTGTTCTTAGCTGACAGGAGTGGCACCCAGTGTGATCTTCTGCTGCTGTAGCCCATCTGCCTCAAGGTTGGACGTGTTGTGCGTTCAGAGATGCTTTTCTGCAGACCTCGGTTGTAACGAGTGGTTATTTGAGTTATTGTTGCCTTTCTAACAGCTGGAACCAGTCTGGCCATTCTCCTCTGACCTCTGGCATCAACAAGGCATTTGCACCCACAGAACTGACGTTCACTGGATATTTTCGAACCATTCTCTGTAAACCCTAGAGATGGTTGTGCGTGAAAATCCCAGTAGATCAGCAGTTTCTGAAATACTCAGACCAGCCCGTCTGGCACCAACAATCATGGCACTTTCAAAGTCACTTAAATCACCTTTCATCCCCATTCTAATGCTCGATTTGACCTGCAACAGATCATCTTGTACAGTATATATAGCCTTACATATACATATATTTCTATAAACATATATTTTAAAAAGTTACAGTGAAATAACACATTAAAAAGTAACATTTTGCATTTATAAAATATATAGAAACAATAAAAATTATTTAGGCAAAATCTTTATCTAAAAGATATTTAATAGAGAACCTTCTTGTTTTCCTATCTAGAGCACATCAGCAAGCAGCACTCAGAGTTTTATGTGGACCATCCTGAAAAAGTGAATGGAGAAGGAAAGTTCATCTCCTATGCTTTATCACATCACTTCACCGGCCGGCGTCAGAAGAGAAACCTGAATTCAGCCGAGAGGCGAGTGTATTACAAACTCAACTACAGAGGTCGAGAGCTGACTCTTAATCTGACCACCAATGACAATCTGCTCTCCAACGAATTTATTGTGGAGAAACGCAATGGGAGTTTAGCAGAGAAGTGGCCACAGTCATCTGATAATGGTGCCTGTCATCTTATTGGCACAGTGACAGATGACAGCGTACAAGCGACTGCCGCCATCAGCACCTGTGAGGGACTGGTGAGAAATATCTGTACATATTTTATTATAATTTAGTTTTATACACAGTTTTATTTTCTCTCGCATTAACTATGCCACATGGCTCAGTGGTTAGCACTGTCGCGTCACAGCAAGAAGGTTGCTGGTTCGAGTCTCGGGTGGCATTTCTGTGTGGAGTTTGCATGTTACAGTGACAGATGACAGCTGTGTTGTTGTGGGTTTTCTTTGGGTGCTCCAGTTTCTCCCACAGTCCAAAGACATGCACTATGGGTGAATTGAATAAAGTAAATTAACCGTAGTGTATCAGTGTGTGTGTGTGAATGAGTGTGTATGGGTGTTTCCCAGTACTGGAAGGGCATCCGCTGTGTGAAACATACTGTATGCTGGAATAGTTGGCGGTTCATTCTGCTCTGGAGACCTCTGAAATAGTGACTAAGCCAAAGGAAAATGAATGAATGAATAATATTATTATTATATCTATCACTTATCTTGTGTTGGTCTTGCAGTTCATTTCTGTTATGAATTCACCTACTATTGTCATTGGCTGATAAAGCCAGAATCAGAATGGCCCTTTTTTATTTTCCCAATGCTGCACATTTCTGGATGATTCACCAGACATCCCCTAATTCTCAAATAATTAATCTTCATTTGTCATAGTATTGAATGATATATAATATATTGTATGGAACAGGACCCCAGATTAATAAAGGGACTAAGCCGACAAGAATGAATGAATGAATGTATGGAACAGTCCGGAAACACTATTTGGAAATAGTGTTAACACTATTGGGAAAAATATTTGGCATTTTGTTTAGTTCCAAATTGCCAAATGTTCATATGTGGTGAAGTCTTCCATGCTAATTTATATCACGTGAAGATATTTGACACAAAGAGACTTAAAAATAAAGGTTCGATTAGGATTGATGGTTCTATGAGGTTTCAAGGATCTTTTTCATTCAACACAAGTTTGTTTATAGTGACAAGAGGGTCTTAATGCCTCGTTTCCACGAACTGGTACAGTACAGTACGGGTCAGTACGGGTCACCTTTATCAGGCTTGCATTTCCATTACTAAGGGTACCCTTTTAGTGGGCGTGGTCTACTACAGAAAGTTTCAGTCAACATCATTCTCGTTTGAATAAATGTCTAAAGTAAAGCTGTACAGGTCGTTCACAAATCATATGAGAAGCACTTCTCACAACACAGATGCTTTATACACTTAAATAATTGTGTATAAATGTTTATTACTAACTTTACAATTAACATAATTTGATTATAACTGAAGATCAATGACACAGCCTACTGTAACGTCTGCAATTATATAAAATAAATAAATAAATGAACATATTTAAACACATACAGACCCTTACAGTCTCCGATATGCTACTAATGGCAGAAAAAGTACATACAACATACATTTAGTCCTTATTTGAGTTCAAAAACAACACGCAACATAAAGCCCAGTCAGTGCAAACCTCTCATCTGTGTCTGTAATCTTCACCAGCACATGTAGCCTCTGCTAGAGAGTAATTCTGTCATTCAGAGTTCATAATAGCCCAAAAGGCGATGATAAACATGGCAGTTTGTTCATGATTCAGGTCGCTGAAGCAATTTGCTCCTGTGTTTTGTCGGGCTTCTCCTTTGTTTTTTCGCGCTTCACTCTCGCGTTTGTCCTTTTCTTTTCTGAACGGATCAGACGTCGGAGGCACTTCAATAATCACACACATGTTATTATCATCAGCTCAATAAGTTTGTTATATCAAATAAAGATGCAATCGCGAGCTCCCTGCAGAAAGCGAAAACAGCTCGCACTTTTAAACGGCCTTGTAATTCAACAACAGGACATGGCAGATTTTGTTCTTCTTGGCTTTATGGCTGTACATCAAGACAGCGACAAGGTTTGTTTGAGCTCGGGTCATCCATGGGTCATTATTATATGCATTTAGGCCCATTGCCAATTCTACCCCTTAGCCCTTCCCCTTACCTACCCCTCGTTTTGCGCGTTCACATCAAGGGCTAGTGGTGTTCCAATTCTCTTTAGCTTGAAGGCGTAGGGCTAAGGGCAAGTGGTATACACCCCTTCGAAGGAAGATTTTTCAGGAGCACACTCGGAACCAAGGGCTAAGAAAAGTTCCCAGAATACACCAGCTACAGCGGCAGTATTGCTGAACCCGGAAGTAAGGAGATCCACAAATTAGTATTTTTTGTCATTATTACAAATTCTTATGACAAACAAACGAATGTTTGAATATATTCATAACCGCGTTCGTGTTTTACCATCATGCTTTAAAAAAAAACCCCGCTAAATTTCTATCTATAATCCATAATAATAACTCCTGTACAGCAGTCCCACAGCATTCTGACACTCGGTGACACTCAAATTCTACAAAAATAGAGTTGGGATTGGGCCTTAGTATTACAATGTAATGTATTGGCTGTATTTAAAACATAGCGGCCCCTTTTTTTTTTCATTCTGGCTAGCTCCACAAGCTCGTGACGTCACTCTGTAACCAATCAGCGTGCAGCTGCCCGTGTAGCTTCACCTTTTGGTACCCTTTCAAAAGGGTGCCAAAAAAGTGGTACAGTACAGTTTGGTTCAGTACGCCTTTTGACAGTGGAAACGGCCATAAAAGCGTACCAAACTGTACCGTACCGTACCACTCAGTGGAAACGGGCCATTAGTTTAGATTAAAGGGCCACGAAACCCCCCTGTCTGAGCAGGGTGTTTTCGCACCTCTAGTTTGAAAAAAAACAGGAAAGTCCAGCTCTCTTTAGGTGGGAGTGTCGGGGGAGGGAAAGAATGAAGGATTTGCAAAAATGGAAGTTTCCGTTTGGGCACACACTATTTTCACAGAGGCAAAACAAACACACAGACGCAGAGGAGAAAGACAGTGACAGTGCTTACATGGACATCAGTAATCAAATTATTTGCCAAATTATTAATTTGTCAACTTTAACTGCAGTTTGGCACTTTCACTTTTTATTCAGGAGCATTTCCTGCATGTCCCCCATGGCAAACGAGATATTGAAAGCGAGAAACTGCTGGAGAGTGAAGTTTTAATGGAGTGTTTGATACCGCACGGCGAATGGGGGAAATAATCCTCCGCATTTCTCAGTAACTTAGATGCACTTGGTAGGCAGCGTCAGAAAGCTGTGTGTGTAGACTATCCTGTCACAAAATGTGGCGAAAATCCTACACAACGGTAATGGTTTGATTGTGGTGTTTACATGTTTACATTCGGAGAGCAGCATTTACAGCGGATCTTTTTAGTCTATAATATTGTACTATAATATTGCAGTGATATTAACATACTGTAAACTTAGTAACTAAATCATTTTGACTATGGTATGTCTTTAAAAACTGAAAGTGAAATTTCTTTAAAAACTGCTGACGATACAAAGTAACTTTGCCATCTGAATGAACAAACAAAGGTCACTGATCACACCTACTACCAAATCTGTAACGACAGGACAATTAATACAAACTGGAGCTGTGGCTTTTTTTTTAAAAGAAGACGAGCGGCAAATCGGGATTTCATTATTTCCAGATGCGAAAAGCTCTTGGGTAAAAATGTTCCTTACAAACGCTTCTGTCGCGTCGCGTGCACTGTATTCCACATGTGAGTTCAGCTGCGCTGTCATAGCGGGGAAATGAAAAACATTAATAAACACAGCACCTTAATAAATGCAACACTGACAACCCATGACTCCAAATCCGTGTTCTTCCACTTGTTTTGGCAACACAATGTGGCGTCTAATAGTGTTTATAGCAGCGTGGGACACATATATGACTGTCAACAGCTCAAAAAATGTGTTTTTGTGTTTCGTGACCTTTTAATGCTTCATCCACGTCTGGTGTGAATGTGCCATGAAACTGAAACTAGCGCACAATGTACATTCTCGTTTAAGTTGGCTGTTATTTGTTTGGTGTGTTCATGTGCAGCTTTTTAGTCCAGATGCAGCCAACGTAGGGTGACTACACAGTTGTTTTTTGTCGCTGCTAGTTTTTTGAAGACAGTTTGCTAGTTTTTTGAAGTCCCAGGCTTAAAAGGTCCTATGGCGAAGTCAGAAATGTTATTTTTTTGATATCCTTTTGGTTGTTTTTGGCACTTTTAGTTTTGGCACTATGTGGCATTTTAGCTGGATAAAAAGACCATAAACTTATTGCAGCATTGCAACAGTTTGAAGTACAATGCATATGTTTAGATAATTTATTTTTTGATTTAATAATTTAGATATTTAATAATAAAAAAACTTATTTTATTTGTATGTTTCTTTATTATTTTTGTTTTAGTAATTTTGATAATTAATTAATTAATTTTAATAATGATTTAAATTGCCATTTGTAGCTTAGTTTAAAATAAATTCAGTTTATTTCACTTACAAAACTTACTTAATATTTAGTTTTTGTCAAGAATGATTAACACTTGTTAACCTGGGGGTTTGCAGGCTGAATAACTGCCTGTCTAGAGCAGCACTGACTATCCTGTAAGACTGTTGACTCTTTGACCCTTGTCAAAGTTTTATTTGGGAAAAAAGGAGCAGTGTTTAACCATTTTATACGACTCTAAATGGATATCTGTGTGTACATATGAAAGAGTATTTATGTAATCTGGTAACAACAATCTTAGTGTAAATTAGCCTACCTTTTATACAGCTCCTGACCCTGAAATATTCTAAATCTGATTATTAATCTAAGAACTAATAGACCTAGAATGAAGTTGTGCAGGGCAAGATATAATAATGTTTATTAAACGACAATATTTAATTGCAGAATGCTATTGACCAACCAGAATTACGTATTTCAAAGAGGTACATATAATAAGATCCTGTTATTTGGAGTATACTCTCATAAAGGACGAGAAGAATACTAACCAGGTCAGTGTGTCAGCACATAACGTGACTCATTCTGACTTGGCAAGTGAACAAGACGTTGCAAAGAGGGAAAAAGGAGAAGCAGAGTATCGGTTTATTGCTGAAAGCACAGGAAAGAGTTTCAGACTTTAAAATAAGCTCTGATTTATTAGTTGCATGCATAATTTGTGTGCAGTAACTTGCACTAAATGCTGAGTCTGTCATTGCCCGAGCTTGTATGCTCCTGTAAGGTCACGTTTATGTCAATCAGCCGTTCTCATGTTATCTTTCTCTTCAAACATTCTTTCTCGGTCTCAGCTGCACAGATTACATTCCATTAACTATTACACATTCACTGTGTTTAAAGTAATAATGGGGAAAGCTAAAGGTAACAGACTGATAGTCCTCTTATATTGCTGTGCAGGATGTTGAGATGAGGTGCTTTTGCATTAAAAGTCCACAAAGTCAGGATTCTCTGCCACGAAACAAAAATATAATGAGGTGCAACTGATCATAATGTGTGTGTTTATAGTTGAAGTCACTATTATTAACTGGTATATATTTGGTATATATACCCCTGGTATATATTTTCCCAAATTTCTGTTTGATGGAAAGACGATTTTTTAAGAGACACCTTTCTAAATAAGAAATTTGTTCTGTAGACAGTCGAGAAAAACAATATTGCTTAAAGGGGCTAATAATATTGACCTTAAAATGGTTAAAA
>CAIGQZ010000427.1:32412978-32437120 GCA_903798205.1 Danio tinwini
GGAAGTCAGTGGTGCAGAGGAGAATTAAGCTAAGCGGAGCATCTCTATAGTTGCAGAGGTGCAATGGAATCAGTGGTGCAGAGGGGAATTTAGCTTAGTGGAGCATCTCTACAATTGCGGAGGTGCAATGGAAGTCAATAATGACAGGTAAATACGCTTCCGAGGAGGCGTTTAAACTGCTTTGCCTGTGCTGGTGGAGTGTGTCAGTAGTGGTATCTTAAATGGAAGTGTATGTGAGCTCAGGCAAAGTGTCACTGCTGCCGCAGTGGTGCAGAAGGGAAATGAAGCTCAGCGGAGCTTCTCTGCTGTTGCAGAGGTGAGATGGAAGTCAATATTTGAAGGCAAGTACGGTTCCGCGGAGGCGATTTATCTGCTGTGGCAGTGCTGGGGAGTGTGTCGGTAAAGAATGGCTAATAGAGATGTGGGTGAGCTCAGGCGGAGCGTCACTGCTGCGGCAGTGGTGCAGAGGGAGAATAAGGCTCGGCGGAGCGTCTCTGCTATTGCAGAGGTGCAGTAGTAGTTAGTATTAACAGTGTTATGAGTGCTCCCGCAGAATTGTTAAATACTGTCGGTAGTGATATGTAGATATAAGGGTGAATAAGGCTCAGCTAGAGCATCACTGCAATTGTAGTGGTGCTATGGGTGAGTGTTGCTCAGCGGAGAGTCTCTGTTGCAGAGGTGCAATGGGTCAGTATGGATGCAATGTGCTCTTCCGCAGAAGCATTTACTGCTGTATGGGTGCGAGGGAGTGTGACTATAGTGGTATTTGGAATGCAAGTGTATATGAGCTCATTTAGAACATTGATGCTGCAGCAACTGAAACTCGGGGGGACCCCTAAATAGGTTGGAGCTGTGGTGAATGAAAGTGATTAGAAGTATAGGATAGTTTAAATTTTGGAGGGAAAAGTTAAAGGAAGAAAAAAAAGGGGAAGGGTGGTGAAGGAGCTCCTATGTTAATAGGAGGGGGAATAGGGGGAAATGGCAGAGTTGTGGTTATACCTAGAAATACATGTGGGTGGAGGTTGGCTGGAGATGATCAGCTGGGCTTCCCCGAGGTGGTATTGCTCTCCTGTTGTGTAAGAAAGCTGAGAGGGTTTGGAATGGGTGTGTGGGGGAGGAGATATCAAAATATAAATAGAATGTCCTTGGTGAAATTGATCTGTTTGCTTTGCTAAATAAAGAAAGATAGTGTTTCTTCATCCTGCAAAGTTAGATCAGATATGGTGAGGTGGATTGTGGGATTGAAATTTGATGTTAGTTCAGAACATCTGAAAACTAAAAAGGCTAGTGTGAATATGGCATCGAGGTGTGGGCTGGGTGAGTGGAAATGTATCCTTTGCGAAGAGTGTGAATGTTTTGTGAAGAGTGTGTATTTGAAATGATTGTGGAGTGTAATAGGTTGGATGAGGGTCAGCCTCTGTGGCCGTCTATCATGTCTTGTTACCACTGGTGCACCGGTAGGAGAACGGTGAGGGTTCGGTTTCATTGCAATGGCTTGGACCGCCGACGTCTTGAGAGTTTAGGCTTTAATGTTGTTGATGAAATTGTTGTTGAAGTTATAGTTGGAGAAGCAGTGGCAGTAGCAGCTGGTGCGAGGCAGGGGCGTTCTTCAAAACGAAGATAGCTGTGATTTGGAACCTAGGGTATTTATAGTGGCTTAGGAATCGTCTGATTGGTGAATCACGAATTGAATAATGCGGGGCCGGCTGCAAGCAATTGTAAGCACTTGATCCTCTCGAAATTAGTTTATAAATAAACTTCACAAGTCTTTTGTGTCTCCAGAATGTGTCTGCAAAGTTTTAGCTCAAAACACCCATCAGATTATTTATTATACCTTTTAGAAGTTTCTGTTTTAGATCTTTACCCATCAGGTAGCATTTTTTGTGTACTGTGCCTTTAAGTCTAGTCCTTTACGCCCACCGTTCTCACATGACTGTCAGCGTGCCTTAATTTCCTCCCTCGGCTGCGTCAGACAACAGACAGACAAGAAGGAAGCAGATCTCACGTAACGTTTTTGAGAAATACTACGGTAAAAACTTTACCAAAGAGTATTTGATGCATTTGTTGTGGAGCTGCAACGTTGAGTCACACACAATGTCATTACAAAGTTCACACACAGATACACACACACACAGTGCAGACACACACACACACACACAGACAGTGTGCGCGTTTAGCTTTGCATTTTTTTTGGATGCAAATGTGACAGGATATAGGTTAATCTCCATTGCTGTATGGACATCTGTTATGTTAATGTACAAAATAAACCTGATTTAATGTCCACAAACCGGGATTGAATCGTCTTTTTTTATAATTGTACTCACACGCGGCTGTGTTGATGAAGTAAAGCTGAAGTAAATTGCTGTAATTTATTACACACATGCACTGTTTAAAAACATTTTAAGCTTGTAAAACTCACTCTTGATCACATTTGATGATGATTGATGATCCTACCGAACTGAACAGATCTTTTATTCCCGGTTGCTTTGTGCACGTCCTTTCTTGTTGATATGATTATACACGTTACTGCGGAGACGTGTTAATGTGCAGCTGTCAATCAATTCAGTGGGCGGTGGGACCACACTCCTACGTCAAGTTGCGGTCGGTCTCAAAACCGCTCCAATTGATCCACCGTTTTTATGTTGTTAAATTGAAAAAAAAAAGCACTGGGTGTGTTTATATCACCCCCATATGACGGCATATACACTATTTTGCCATCAGCTGTAATTATTCTTACTTACAGACATCTCTACACATAAAACTAGGATGGAGGAAATTATTTTAGTGATGTGGTGCATTTTATTGCACAGTAAACCGATCTTTAGGGTTGTTTATGGTTTGGTTTACGGTCCTCATGAAAAACACATTAGCACTGAACTCTGGTGACTCCATTCCAGTTTCAAATCAGTGCGATTACAAATGAACCCATCACAGAGCAGCTCTGCTTTAGTCATTAGATCCATACATTCTTCCTGTATGGTTCTGTACTACAGTTTCAAGTCTTTACATAAGCTGGAAGTCTTATACAGTATATCCTCTTTGAAGTCCTACCAAAAGCTGCAGGAACTCTGAAAGGCCAGAAACGCACACATGGCTTCTGTATTTAGCAGCTCAGCTTTTGTTTTCTTAATGCCCCCTGACACCAAAGCTCACGTTTCTGCTGTGAGGAGCAGAAAGAAAGACAAGACTGGCCCACAAAAAAAACACATTAAAAGCACAGATTTTTCTTACTTCCAGTAAAAAAACAAAGACTTCTATTTCAAATTCTGAGATTTAAAAAAGAAATGACCTGATGCTCCTTAATGTGACTTGACAGATCGCTGTGTAATCGCAAAAGCTGTGTTTCGACCACAGATATAGACATCAGGTAAATAGCTTGTAAACAATCTGACGTAGCATTACATTTACAGTTAAGGTCAAAATTATTAGACCTCGTGTGAATTTTTTTTACTTAATAATAAATATATATTTAAAACATTATGTTTTATGCTGTGTTCAAACAAGACGTGACACACAAATAAATTGTGCTATTTGTGCGTAAATAGACACGTGAACATTTTGATTTTACTTGCTTCATTTACGCGTCAAATTCACTTCAAAATTGATGCGGATTCGCGTCATGGACGTGGCTTTTGTCTGCCCGGTGACTTTAGTTTTGTTGCTAAATGGCTAACATGGATTTTATTAAGAGAATAGCGGTGCTTTATGTGCTTTAGGAAGGCGGAAAAACAGCGCCATGTTTGAGTCCACTAGATCCTTTCAGAGGTGCACCCAGCTTTGAGAGTTCATCAACTATTTCAGAAACTATACCTGGATGATGGAGGCTTTCAGCGGGGCTTCAGACTGAGTCGAGCCCAGTGTGATGAGCTGTTGTCTGGTGTCGGCAGGAGGATTTCCCCTCGAGACACTATCAACAGGCACTACGTCATAATCACACCACTATAATAGAAAGCTTAGATTTTCCAACTTGAGCGATTCGTGCGCCAAATGCACAAAATGCTTAATTCATGTAAATCTTGTCGTTCGCACCACCTCATTTATGCGAATGCTGCAGGATGTCTGTTCGCATCTTTGCATTGACTTAACATGTTAAAACTTAATATTTTTATAGTATTTCCCCTTTTTTTTTTGCTTCTGGAGAAAAACTTATTTGATTTATTTTGGCTAGAATAAAAGCAGTTTTAAATATTTTATAATGCATTTTAAGATCCAAATTATTAGCCCCCTTAAGCAATATTTTTTTTGGGATTGTCTACAGAACAAACCATTGATATACAGTGACTTGCTTAATAGGGTTGGGCGATGTTGACCAATTTGGCATCATACGATGTCTACTGTGAAACATTGCGATGGACGGTGGCATCGTCGTTGTAGGCAGCAGGGGGATTAAATATTAATTAATTAATAACGAATTAATCAATTGTAGCCTACTGTTTTCACTACCTGACCCACATGGTCTTTGCTTTACCCATAACCAAACCATAAATAAGTTACACACAAATTACCACCTGTCAATCATTTTTAGCCACGGCACTGGTGGAGGAGTCGAGAGTTTGTTTGGAGTTCACTGTAATTTGTATTGTAATTCATGATAACTTCCTTGATTTTATTATTATTATGAAGAAATAATAACAAGTAAACATGCTAGGGCTCGACCGTTTTGGTCACATATGGGCCCAAAATTTTATGCAACCTAAAAATATATTTGAAAGCATTTGTGTGAGTGCATAAATTGTTGCCGTTTGACCTGTTTTCACTGCAAAATCTTCACCGCGTGTGCAGATTTAGGAGACATTTATGCAGAATGCATCTTTGCACCTAATAACGCCAAACGCAGCGCTCAGGAACAGATTAAAACAGTTATGTAAACTTGCTGAAGTTAAAAAAGCCTGCAATGCTTGTCCTGCCTTTGTGCTCTTCTTATTGTCCCACTGCTCTAGAACTTAACACGAATGGATTGGTTAATATCAGCTGTCAATCACTCAGTCAGTGCCTTCTGCCTTCATATGACAAGAGCTACAACCACAAAAATGTGAAGCACTGAAGATGAGAGAATGAAAATAACACTGACAGATTTAGTTTTAGAAACCACCTAAAGTTACTAATAATGGCACATCTTATTAGTGATCATGTGCTCAATGTCATTCTCCATTTATACTTCCAAGAGTGCATATAAGACTTCCAGTGGCTTCAAGTTCGCTATGAAAATAACTAAAGCCATTCACTGTAAAGTCTGTGGGACGGGGTTTGCAGGTAACAGCGTTTGCCACTGAATCTACACATTTTAAGCGTGAGAGGTACTGTATAATCCTTCATTTAATCCTCACGATGCTGTCAGTCGTGCAAGCGGCAGCTATATGTCAAATTTAACACAGCTCATGAAAAGAACGTTATTGCTATTAAGATGACATGTAAATAATAAGATATATATCAATATACATGTGGGGCGGGACGCTGGATCGAGATGCCGGCTCAGCATCATGAAGTTGCGATGGACGATGGCATCATCTATCGGCTCAACCCTATTGCCTAATTACCTTAACTTGCCTAGTTAACCAAAATAGCCTAGTTAAACCTTTAAATTGCACTGAATACTATTGTCTTGAAAAATATCTAGTCAAATATTATGTACTGTACTCATGGCAAAGATAAAAGAAATCAGTTATTAGAATTGAGTTATTAAAACTATTATGTTTAGAAGGGTTTTGAAAAACATCTTCCCTCCTTTAAACAGAAATTGGGGGAAAAATATACAGGGGGGGCTAATAATTCAGGAGGGCTAAAAATTCAGACTCCAACTGTATATACATTTAAGTTTACTTGACCTGTTTGGGATGTATTAGTTATTTATATACAGTTGAAGTCAGAATTATTATCCCCCTGTTTAATTTTATTCCCCAATTACTGTTTAACGGAGAGACATTTCTAAACGTAATAGTTTTATAATTAATTTCTAATAACTGATTTATTTTATCTTTGCCATAATGACAGTACAAAATGTTTGACTAGATATTTTTCAAGACACTTCTATACAGCTTAAAGTAACATTTAAAAGCTTAACTAGGTTAATTAGGTTAACTAGGCAGGTTAGGGTAATTAGGCAAGTTATTGTATAATGATGGTTTGTTCTGTAGACTATCAAAAAAAATATATAGCTTAAAGGGGCTAATAATATTGACCTTAAAATGGTTCTTAAAAAATTAAAAACTGATTTTATTCTAGCCAAAATAAAACAAATAAGACTTTCTCCAGAAGAAAATATATTATCAGACATTCTGTGAAAATTCCCTTGCTCTGTTAAACATCATTTGGAAAATATTTAAAAAAGAAAAAAAATCAAAGGGGGAGAATAATTCTGACTTCAACTGTATATGTTTAAATAAATATGTCACTGCTTAGAGCTGTGGTGTAAAATGTATTTGAGAAATCACTGCATCACTATTCTTTCTTGAGTCAATTCTGAGCTCTAGACGTCACTCTAGGCTAGTTTTTAACGTCAGACGACTAGTTCATACCTGCCAACACTCCCGTTTTTACCAGGAGTCTTTGGCAACATACGTTACAACCCAGTTGCTCTGAGGGGTAGATGTGGGATTTGAAAGGTGGCTACATAGAGAACTACTATGAAGATATATATTTTTAGATGAAATCCTGGAGCTCTCTCATCCTCCATAGACAGCAAGGTTCCCAAGATGTTCAGAAAATGAACCAAAAACATTGTCAAACAAATACATTTGACTTTAGCGGTTCAACTGTAATTATATGAAGCTCCAGAACACATTTTTGCAGCAAATAAAACCTGAAAAAATGACTTTGCCACAAGTGTCTTCTCTGCCGCAGATGTCGCTCTAGGCTAGTTTTTAACATCATTCGGCGTTCTAGGCTAGTTCACACCTGCCAACACTCCCATTTTTTCCTGAGAGTTATGAAACATCACTTTTTGTCCATGTTTGTCTAGTTGCCAGATCTTATATTAAACTCATCATCTTACGCAATTGATGAAATATTCAAATCCTGAAGAATTTATTTACCTTAATCTGGCAACATACGTTACAACCCAGTTGCGCTGTTAATTTCTTCGCAGGTAGTAGTTGCAGGATTTGAATAGTTGCAGTAGCAACATAGTTGCTAGTAGACAGTAGTAGACAACTGCTATAAAGTTATTTTAGATGAAACCCTGGAGCTCTCTCATCCTCCATAGACAGCAAAGTTCCCAAGACGTTTAAAGTCCAAAAAAGGAACCAAAAACATTGTCAAAACAATACATGTGACTTTAACTGGTCAACTGTAATTTAATGAAGCTCCAAGAACACTTTTGTGCACCAAAAACCTGTAAAAATTACTTTGTCCACCAGTGTTTCTCTCCTGCAGATGTCGCTCTAGGCAATTTTTTTTATATCAGATGGCATTCTAGGTTAGTTTATACCTGCCAACAACCCTTTTTACGTGGGAGTGTCCTTTATTTCACACCCATAATTTATATAGCCCCATACTAGTCAGATCTTGTATAAAGCTCATAACCTGACACAACTGATGAAATATTCAAATCCTAAAGCATTTTTTACCTCAATCTGGCAACATTAGTTACAACCCAGTTGCACTGTTAATTTCTTCGCAGGTAGTAGTTGCGGGATTTGAATGGCAGCGGTAGCAATGTCAGTAGTAGTAGACAACTGCTTTGAAGACATTTTAGATGAAGTCCTGGAGCTCTCTCATCCTCCATAGACCGCAAGGTTCCAGAGACATTTAAAGTACAGAAAAATGTCAATTGTCAAAACAATACATGTGACTTTAGCTGGTCAACTGTATTTATCAGAAGCTCCAAGAACACTTTTGTGTGCCAAAAAACCTGTAAAAATGACTTTGCTCGCCAGTGTCTTCTCTCCCGTAGATGGCACTCTATGCTAATTTTTAACATCTGACCCAGAAGTCTTCCGTATTTGACACCCACAGTTTATATAGCCTCATACTAGTTACGAAAAATCTTTTTTTGTCCATGTTTGCCCAGTTGCCAGATCTTGTATAAAGCTCATCACCTGACACATATGATGAAATGTTCAAATCCTAAAGTATTTTTTACCTCAATCTGGCAACATATGTCACAACCCAACTGCTCTGTTGATTTCTCTTGAACCTCAGTATTAGTAGACAACTACTAGGAAGATATTTTAGATGAAATCCTGGAGCTCTCTCATCCTCTATAGACCACAATGTTCCCTAGACATTCAAAGCAGGCCCGGCGCCAGGTTGTCATAACCGAGGGGACGTTTTAATCCCATAGTGTGGCACTACAACTGGCGACTGATTTTGGTCCCTCTTGTTCCTTTCATTTAGGCTATTTATTTACTTATTTGCTATTACTTTGCATTACTGCCTAAGTTACTGACTTAAGGCAGTAGTATACTTTTTTTTGTAATAATAATATGCACAGTTTTGCTATTACTTATTTTATCAATGAAGGTAATGCAATGATACAGTTTACATAAACGCAGACGGATCATGGCTTCAGCGTCAAATGTGTGCTCTAAATCATATTTTATTTTCCTTATTTCTATCTGTTTTATTTCAAATAATATAAATAATTAACATTTAAGGTGAAGACGTGAAACTATGCCCACACATGCAAGCTAACCCATGGTTAGACTATTCTATAAACGGTAAATAAATATAATTAAATCAGCATAACCGAGTCATCACGCTTCACGTTGCCTATTACCCAACTAATCATCTATCAGAGTTAGGAAAAAGATAAATGTTACAATCTATTACCATTTGCTAAATGTGTTACTTGGTTACATTTTAAGGCATTAGTGTAGCCAGAAAAATACCTAAAAAAGATACCTAAATTCACAGTTATTACCATGAAAATGAGTAAAATTTTGGCATGTATAACACGCAACTCTACGGAGACCCGGAAGGGACGTGATGGTGGAAAAAAACTGAGTGGGAGAAAAAAAAATGGGTGGGAGAAAAAAAAAACTGTGATAGGAAAATATATATATTTTTTTTTTTTTCGTTCCCTCGCAAAGATTGCGTTCCCTCCCTCGTTTTCACAAACACTTCCTGTTCACTTCATACATGTCAACCCTCCCGTTTTTGCCTGGATTATCCCGTATTTTACAATTCTATCCTGCTATCATCATATCATTCAGTATCAGCGAATGCATGTATGAGCCAATGACTGGTATAAGCGCTGACTGACAGAAGCGCTCCATATGATAAACTGATCCCAGATCAGCTTCTGTACACGCCATTTAAAGTGACACCTCTGTTATCAAACAAGTGAAGAGCAGCAAATGAATCTCTCGTTTTGTATTTGATAACAGTGGTGTCACTGTAAGGATGCACAGATCTATAATGAAAGTATTCCATTACTTTCGTAACTGTTTGTGCATTAGTTTGTCATTAGGTGTGTTTAAAATAAAACACGCAGGACGAACATGTTTACATATTATTAAGAGAGATAATATTAACATAATATTGTCTTGTTTAAACATACACCCGAATATCCCAAAATGCCCGGCACTTTCGCTCCTCTTTAAATGGCGTGTACAGAAGCTGATCTGGGATCAGTTTATCATACGGAGCGCTTCTGTCAGTCAGCGCTTATACCAGTCATTGGCTAATACATGCATTCGCTGATACTGAATGATATGATAATGATATCAGGATAGAAATGTAAAATACGGGATAATCCAGGCAAAAACGGGAGGGTTGACATGTATGAAGTGAACAGGAAGAGTTTGTGGAAAAACATTTTTGCGAGGGAACGCAAAAACGTAAAAAATATATATATTTTCCTATCACTGTTTTTTTTTTTTTCCTCCCACTCAGTTTTTTTTTTCCACCATCACGTCCCTTCCGGGTCTCCGTACAACTCAATAGGCTATATAACTTTTTTCTTCATAATTTTACAGGTAAAAATAAAGATTTATGTTAGGCAATCATACAGTAAGTGAGTTTTTTTTTTAGCTACAAATCAAAAAGTCCATATGCTAACTGTATTTTAGCTGTTAAAATAGGCCTACAATTTATTTTCTGGTGTTTATTTTGTATGAGCAAATAGCAGTATATCCAAAATTACATATTTTTTAAAGATTATCATTCAGCCTACCTCCAGCACATGTGAGAGGTTGATCTGCGGCAAATCCACTTAATCACGCACTATATACCTATTTCATTTATAACACTGTAAACTTGACTTCACAGATCGATCATCTTTAAACTGCAGTCGGCATTGAAAGCAGTGTGGTGTATGGTAAAAGTTAAGTTTTCTATTTTTGGCATCCTACCGCAGAACACGACGTGTTTGCTATTGCAGCCGGTCTTTTTTTGCAACCGGGGACCCGTGTGACGTCATGTGTGACGTAGGTTGGTAATTTGTCTATAGCTTTAATTTCACAATTTTCATAATTAAATTGCTATTTCATATTATAAAATGTCTAAATGTGTGTTCTGAAGGTTGCAATGATGGGAGTGTAAGTAATTAATGACAGAAAGAATTTTCAGTTTTGAGTGAACAATCCTTTATGAAAACTGGGGGGGGCACACATTTTTCCCCCCTGTAGCACCGTGCCTGATTTAAAGACCAGAAAATGATCAAAAAACATTGTCAAAACAATTCATGTGACTTCAGTGGTTCAACTGTAATTATATGAAGCACAAGTAGGCCTGTCATGATATCTATTTTTTGTTGTACGATATATTGTACCAAAATATATTGCGATAAACAATGTTATTGTCATTTAAAGACCATTTTATGCCACTCATTATATAATGCCAGAATGACAATATAAAATCACAATGCAAGTACACTCTTGCAAAAAACACACAATATTTTATTCTTAAAAATATTTAATTTTAGTCATTTTAACAATTCAATAATTAGGCATTGAAATCAGAATATGAAAACGCATATCCTAAATGAATAATAATTAGTGTTAACAAAAAAGTGCAAGTTGAAAAGTAATATATCTGCTACCAGATCTATTTTCAGTTGTCAGACTTCCACATGAAAATATACTATAGTAATTTATAGTAAATACTATAGTGTTTTTAACCATACTGACACCTCCAGTAGAGGTAGAGATGTTACACAATCAGTTAAAATGTTGCTAGAATTGTTTTTATGTATGGGCGATATTTATTGCATCACTAAAAATAATTGAATTGATGTCCATGTGTTGTGTGATAAGTCGATGTATTGATTATTGTGACAGGCCTAAGCACAAGAACACTTGAGTGTGCCAAAAAAACTAAAAAAATGACTTTCTCCCCCAGTGTCTTCTCTCCCGCAAATGTCAATCTAGGCTAGTCTTTGTTTCACACCCGTAATTTGTATGGTCTAATCTAATTATGAAAAATTAGAAAATTTGTCCATGTTTGTTCAGTTGCCAGATCCTGTATAAAGCTCATTACCTCACACAATTGATGAAATGTTCAAATCCCAAAGCATTTTTTTATTTCAATCTGGCAACATATGTTACAACTGTGCAGGTGGAAGATACGGGATATGAATGCTGGCTGTAGCAACATCAGTAGTAGTAGAAAACTACTATGAAGATGTTTTAGAGGTTTTTTTTTGCTGCACAAACGTTTTCTTGGAGCTTCATATAATTACAGTTGAACCACTGAAGTGTTTTTGATACATTTTCTGGACTCTGAACATCTCTGGTAACTTGCTGTCAATAGGGATGAGAGAGAGCTCCAGGATTTCATCTACAATATATTCAATTTGTGTTCTGAAGATGAACAGAGGTCTCAGGGGTTTGTAAAGACACGAGGGTGAGTAATTAATAACTAATTTCTGGGTGAACTAACCCTTTAATTTTGTCTTGATGAATGAACTAGCATAAATAAAAGGCCTTATTTGTGATTTCTGATTTTTTTTTTAAGGACACTTAAGATTGTTTTGAAAGTGTCACGCTATGCTCGTATCACATAGTCTTGTTGCAGTGGTTAATATTGTTTAGACTCTGGGGATGTTCAGCTCGTCTGAGTCAATATTATGACTGTGTCTTCGGCCCCCTGGAGAATTCATGGTGAATCCCTCTGTCTCTCTGTGAATCCCAGTGTCTGTTTTGTGTTACGTGCAGCCCAGTTTCGAAACATTTGGAATGTTTTTCTGGTCACGGTTTATTTAGTTTGAACTGAATACACACACCTGTTTTTGGCCGCTGGGACTGATTCATTGAGCAGGGCGGTGAACGAGTGCATGTGCATCATGAGAGTCATTCTCATTCCTATAAAGCTGGGATTTTACTACATTTCCAAACAGAAAACATAACAAAACATAGTGATAAGGGAAAAACTGGACGTTTCAGAAATGTCTTCTGTGCCAAATGAAATGTTCTAAGTCCAAGACATACAAACACACGTTGTGAAAGGGAATGTGCAACCTGAATTGACCTCTATTTTCATATACTACACTGTAAAAAATCTACGTAAATTAGCAGGCCCGTAGCGAGCATGGTGGACGAGGTGGTTCTTTTTTTTCCCAAGTTATTCACTTCATTTTCTATTTAATTGATTTTTTTTTTTTGTTTATTTTTGCTTCTGATTTGCATTTTAGGACTTTGATCTTTTCTCCAAAAACTTTTAACCTTGAAAAGGTTGAAAAATATGACTGTTATTAACAATTTTAACAGTTTAAAGAGCTATATTGTCTAAGTTGGTGTTGTATATTATGCTACAAAACCCTTGTAATAAACTGCCAGTACATATTCTGTTATTTTACAGTAAATATTTCTGTATATATAATATTTCTTATACGTCATATTCAGGGCTTGACATTAACTTTTTTGAACACCAGCCACTGTGGCTAGTAGTTTTCCACCGTTACTAGCCACTTGCCATTTTCACTAGCCACAGTTTTGTTGTTGGGAAAATATATTTTATATGCATAAATTTGACTTTGGCATGCTAAAATTACTTCATTTAGATTTTGTGCTTTTTCCACTTGCCTCCTCGTTCATTTAACTGTTTTTAGATTATGAGCTTACTCAATGAGCATGAGCAAATGGGTTATGCTTTCATAAAAAAGTGTCGAATGAAAAACTGTACAAAAGCACGCACATCCCTCTTAACTGGGTGCTCAGCCAAAAGCGCAACAGGTGCAAAATTATAAATTCAACCAAGGCGGCGACACCAAAGCTCCAAAAATACAAATGTATTAAATTTAAAAGGCTGACACAAAGCGTATAACGTTTCGAGCCACACGGCTCTTCATCAGACAGTGTTCATAACAATCAGGTGTTCCTATGAACACTGTCTGATGAAGAGCCGTGTGGCTCGAAACATTACATGCTTTGTGTCAGCCTTTTTAATTTAATAAATTTGTATTTTTGGAGCTTTAGTGTCGCCGCCTTGGTTGAATTCATAAAAAAGTGCCGCATTGCAATTCGTTTTCTTTCACAGGACTTTTCAGGGCTCAACACAATAAGCATTTACCAATTTTTTTCTCTGGCCACACCAAACTAATAATTTCCTAGACACAATTTTTAAATAATGTGTCAAAACAAGCAAAATACTGCTGTATACATACACTTTTTATTCAACAAAACAGCTGACATTTAAAATATATAAATTCTCACGCATCTAATATGCACAGTGGTCTTTTCTGGCTCATGATCGACCAGTTGACTATGATTATTAAACTATATTAACAAAAAATAACAGCAAGCAAAAGAAAGCGGGTAAAAACATCTCTTCCGTGTTTGCGGTTAGCCCGCATGTCTTCTGGTGCAGCACGGCGATCACTTTAAGCAGATGGCGCAGGTGAGGATGATAGGTTCGATAGATGATAGAGACACTCGCTGTTTCTAAGAGTTTTCTCGGACTATCGTTAAGGACAATAAATAAATTATGAGACAGAGAGCTGTCACACCATGCAGCGAAGAAGAAAAGAGGTTCAAATTCTACATTTCGAGTTACATTCATCATTTTAAGGGGTGAGTATTATCATGCTATATATACACAAATAGCAATTAATAGCCGTGTTCGTTTTTCACAGTTCATATCGGCTTTTATGTTATATTTTTGTTACCTGTATCATTTCTATCCATCTATCTATCTATTTACATATATGTACATTGTGTCCCTAATATCCATAAGTATGAGTATGAGTTATTAACTATAGGTTATAGTTTCCAGGTTTCCCGTAAGGATGGAGTGACAGGAGAGATCAGTGTGACGTCTTTCAGGTTGATGATGAAGTCAGAGAAGCTGCATAGTTTGAGTGAGAGGTTATTCATTTTCAGGATGACATAATGATCCAGCTCATCTACAAAGACATCAAAATGTTTCAGAAGAACTCACCATTTCTTTCTTTTCATCTTTCTTTTTTTTCTTTTACCTGTCAAAATGACTACAGATTTCAATAATCAGTTTAAAGAATGGTTAAAGCAAAAGCGACAACTGCTGCTGCTTACAAAGAATCTCGAGCCCTTGAAGGACTGTGGTTTCATTTAGTTTCATTTCCAGGCACAGTTTCTTCGAGTGAGGAAACGGCACAGGAGCTTTTAAACACTCGCACGCATCAAATCATCTGTGCGCTCGACACTAAAGCCCTCGTCAGTGAGTGAGGAAAGCCTGTCTCACCATGTGCGTGATCCTCTCATTCGTTATTCACCTGCTTTCTTCTGCTCGCGCAAAAAGCTGTTTTTGTCAGTCGCGCTGCTTCTCTATTCTAAGATCACATTACACATATTGACAAACGGTCATAAACTAAACAGTCTAAGCTGTAGTGACGAGCCAGCATTGGCAATTCAAAAATGAGTTTCAACCAGCCAAAGTGGCTACTGGGAGAGGCTCTCTAACCCACCACAACTAAAATCTACCCGCATTTGGCGGGTTGGCAAGTGTTAATGTAAAGCCCTGATCATATTAATTTAAACCCCTAAAATACCAAAAAAAAGTCACTTTGTTAAACTGTAGAGTTGAATTTTCAACATCAAAAGTCGACATCCCAAAAGTCAGCGGAGATCTACATCCCATAATGCAATTCACAACCGTAAATAAACAGAAAACATAAAATATGGAAACTGTTAATTTACAGATTTCTTTTACACTGTATAGTGTAAGCCAAGATACTACACATAATATAATATCATCTTAGTTTTTTGGGGTAATTACCTTTAAAAAAAAAAAGGTATTTTTCATGGTATGCGTCAAAAAAAGGATCAGAATGAAACATGGAGATTTATGAATGGAATAAAGATTTGAAATATAAATTTTTGTGGGCGGTACGGTGGCTCAGTGGTTAGCGCTGTCATCTCACAGCAATAAGGTCGCTGGTTCAAGTCCCAGCTGGGCCTGTTGGCATTTCTGTGTGGAGTTTGCATGTTCTCCCCGTGTTTCTCCAAGTGCTCCGGTTTCCCCCACAGTCCAAAGACATGTGGTATACAGTAGGTGAATTGGATTAACTAAATTGCCTGTAGTGTATGAGTGTGTGTTTGAATGTGAGGGTGTATGGGTGTTTCTCAGTACTGGGTTGCGGCTGGAAGGGCATCCGCTGCATAAAATATATGCTGGAATAGTTGGCGGTTCACTCCGCTGTGGCGTCCTTTGATTAATAAAGGGACTAAGCTGAAGGAAAATGAATGAATGAATGTAGCAAAGATTTCAGAAATTTGATGTATAACAGGAACAACTGTTCTCAGTTGGGCTGGGCAATTCGGCCTAAAGTCAAAATCTCGATTAACTGAACATTTTAACTCGTTTACGATTAATGAAGGACTATTTTATTCATTTATTACATTTTTTTTCCTCATACAGTAGTTCACTGGCAGGTTTTGTACAGTAAATAAGCTCACATATTACAGGTCAGAGATTTCTGAATGAAGGGTGCATTACTTGATTTGAAAATAACTGAAGAAAACACACACTATCTATTATCTATGTTTACTTATTGAACAACAACGCTGAACAACTGAAATTAAAACACACATTGCCTAAAACCAACAGTCACTTTTTTCTTGAAGTGAAAATGAATAACTTGCACTTTTGCAAACAAAAGAAATATTTTTCAATGTTTTTCATATTAAAAGTAGAAAATAAGCAAAAAAAAAAAACCTCTTGTATATCCTGTAAACAATATTTTAAACAGTGAATTTTCTTCTGTAAACAAATATTCACTCATACTTTCCTTTTCTTTTCGACATAGTCTTTATTAATCTGGGGTCGCCACAGCGGAATGAACCGCCAACTTATCCAGTATATGTTTTACACAGCGGATGCCCTTCCAGCTGCAACCCATCACTGGGAAACACCCATACACTCTCATTCACACACATACATTATGGACAATTTAGCTTGCCCAATTCACCTATACCACATGTCTTTGAACTTGTGGGGGAAACTGAAGCACTCGGTGGAAAATTTTAATTCTGTCATAATTTACACTCCCTTAACTTGTTTCAACATGTTCGAGTTTCTTTCTTCTGTCAACAAAGGAAGATTTGTGTCGGTGCTATAGCCTAGTGGTTAGCGTGCTGACATATGGTGCAGTAGCACGTCAGGGCGTCCCGAGTTTGAATCCCAGCTCCCAACCCTACCCCGCTTTCTCTCTCCAACTTTGCTTCGTCTTTCATTACTGTCTGTCTAATAAGGTGAAAAAAAAACAGCAACAAAAAACAAAGTAAGATTTGTTATTAAGAAAGGAAAGCTTGAAAATTGTAAACCAGTAACTATTGACTTCCATAGTATTTGAACAACAATGGTTACAGGTTTTCAGTTTTCTTTAAAATATCTCCCTTTGTGTTTAAGAGAAGACAGAAACTCATGAAGGTTTATAATTACCCGAGGGTGAATGAATAATGTGTACATTTTCATTTTGTGGGTGAACTATCCCTCTAATTTTCATACTTGCTGCATAAATGTGTAGCATTTAATGGATATGCATATGACACTGTGTTTTAGAGTTTATGATTAGTGTGATTAGCACATTTTCTGTACATTTTACTTTTCAGTGCATTGAATATATTATAATGTGATTGGTTTGTGTTTTAGCATGTGCATGTGTTGCATGCAGTTAATCCTAAAGCCCCTGCAGAGCAGAGAAAATGCCACGACTGGCAGGAACTTGCAAGCAAAATGAACAAACAGCGCAACTATGAGAGAGAAAATACCTTCCCTGCTTATAGCTGAATTCCAGATAGTAATGAGACGTGACATCTGAGGTGTTATTATAGTGCATAACTACTTTAAGGGCGTACTCACACTATGCTATCCGAACCGTGCCTAGGCTCGTTTCCCGGATCGTTTGAGAAGTGTGAGTGTTCTGAATCGGGCTCAGGCACGGTTAAGTGGGCCGGCCTTAGCCCTGGCCCGGTTGGAAGAGGTGTGCCAGAGAGCGGTTCACTTGGGCTTTGGCGCGGTACGCTTGTAGTGTGAGTGCAATGCGCGCCTAAACCCGAAACTGTAGACGAGACGTGACTTTTAAGGGACTTTATTAATTATTCTTACTGTTCAATGAACGCAAACTGTCGTAGATTATTAAAGACGCAAACCCCTCACTGCTTGACAGCTGCACCTTCAGCAAACCTCCTAATTCCTGCAGCACGAGGACTTTATGATTGTTTCAAGAGTTCACACTTAGCTGATGATTGATTATAAAGCTTGTTTGGCATGCTGTCCCAGGAGAGAGCCCTGAGCTCATATGATCCTCGAGCCCGGGGCTCCCTCTTGTTTGCAAGGCAAGAGGGGAGTTTGAGCTCAGGTAGATCTCGAGAACTCCCCTGCTGTAGTAGCTAATGAACAGATAGTGATTGCTTATAAAATATAACTTCTTACTAGGAGCATGTCTATGCTGCCAATTTAGATTAGTCAATTAACTTAAGTTGCATGTTTTCGGACGGTGGGAGGAAACCGGGGAACCCGGGGGAAACCCACGTGAGCACGGGGAGAACATGTAAACTCCACACAGAATCGTTGGCTGGCTTGGTAAGGACTAGAACCAGTGATGTTCTTGCTGTGAGGCAACAGTGCTAACCACTGGGCCACCGTGCCACTCATCTAGGAAAGGAGGAAGAGTAGGGGTGGAAGGGGGATTCTTCAAAATGAAGATGGCTGTGATTTGGAACCTAGGGTATTTATAGTGGCTTAGGAATCGTCTGATTGGTGAATCATGAATTGAATAATGCGGGGCCGGCTGCAAGCAATCGTAAGCACGTGATCCTCTCGAAATTAGTTTATAAATAAACTTCACTTATGTGCGTCAAAAGTGGTTGATCTGTTCGGCAAAATATTAGACTGCGTGTCACCACATATTAAACGACTTAAACGATATAAATAAATCTTCACTGTGCTGAGCGAGAGCGATTCTCTTCTTAAACAGAACATCATCGATGACGTAAGCGTGCTCAGGCCCGAATGTAATATAAGTGTGGGCCATCCAGGGAGACGGGAGGGGGACAAGCGTGCTTCGGCCCGGTTCAAGGCAACTGTACATAGTGTGAGTACGCCCTAAGTGATCTGATTCTGAACAAACCCTTATCCCTCAGTATAAAATATTGAAATAGTGTAACAGGTACCCTACCTTTTTTTGGCTATGGATTAGGGTTTACAATGAGTAGAATTGGGATGTTAAAAGTTGTGCATTTTTCAACTGGCGGATGATAAAATTGGCCAAAAATGACCTGATTTAATATCATATAAAAAGATGATAAAGATATATTATGATAAAGATATTGCTTTAAAAATTGCTCCACATGAAAAAAGTATAGCTACAGTAGGGCTGCCTAATACTGGAAAATATGCGATATTGATATTTCTTATTATATAAGATTTCCCCTGAAAATGTCTATTTTTATTAGCTATGTTTTAAATCACTTGTTGTTGATATGATTGTTGATTTTTATATTGATATAAAAAACACATTTTTCAGATCTAATTATTTCTAATTCAGACTGAAAATCTGTGTCAAGGTGCAAATATTTAGGCTCAATCCTAGTTCTACCCCTTAGCCTTTCCTCTTACCCCCAATTCTCTTTAGCTTGAAGGAGTAGGGCTTAGGGGCAATGTTGCAAATGGCCCAGTCCTCGTACAGCAGTCTCTCCCACCTGTAGCCTGAGCGTAGATCACTCCTCTATGTACCGACAGCAAATGATTTACCAGGAGTGTAAAGGTATTTCCATTGTACAGTCAAACCGATCTGCTTCTCCTTAAATTTAACAATTTAACTTGACCTTATTCACAATCACAGAGATTTTAGTGACAGTTTCAGAACTTCTTTGAGTTTATTACATCTGACAGATTACTGCAAATTCACTACACATCTATATTGATATACTGTATTCAAACAGCAATAAATCTAGTTTAATTGACATGCATATTAATTAAGGGACTAAGCCGAACAGAAAATGAATGAATGAATGAATGAATGACATGCATATATAAAGCATAGTGCTAATATAAATACCCCTTTATTAATCATAGGCTGTTAAACAAACAGAACCTGCAAAATGTGATGACGTCAGCAGGACTTAGTTTGTGCCGGAACACCTCTAAAAATCTGATCCGGCACCTCATTTTACCAATCCCCCTCCTCAACCGCCCTCCTCCCCCGTCCGCTGTTCAATTTTTACATTCTTCTGCAACTCCCCAACCCTCTTCACTTTCATCCGCAACACCCCCGCCTAGGCATGGGCTGATTCTGACGATATGATAACCTTGGATAAAAATATCACGGTATTGTGATTACAGCTCTAATATATATTATTTTTAAAAGTTTTTTCCTCTTTGAAAACAATATATTTTATTTTGAGAAACATTTTTATAATATTTTGGAGCAGTAAACATGCCAGGCTAAATAATGAAAATGAATCACAGACTGCTGTCTTCATTAGTTTCAAAAACAGATTTATTTACAATTTAAAATGGCATCTTTGGATATCTTTTCTGCTGGAGATGCTGTTGTGAAAAAAAATGTAAATAAAAAAATCTTACACATACCTTAGGAACGGTATTAGAGAAAATTTTGGCAGTATGAAAACCTTGACTTTTCCAAACCGCGGTATTCCTTGAAAACGGTTATCGTCCCATGTCTACCCCCGCCGCCCCCCTGCTCTTCATTTTTGTCTGCGACACCCCTCCATCCTCGGGTAACATGCAGGATCCGTTACCCTGATCTGTTCCGGGATCTCGCAATTCACGAATCAAACACTGGACATCAGTAATATTCAAATTAGTGTATGACATAATCTAGCAACATTTAGTGACTTTTTCTGGCAGAGCTTAGCACCTTTTCATTGAAAATAGTTGGCAACAGTGCTAAGGGGAAGGGTTATACACCCCTTTGAACGAAGATTTTTCAGGACTACACTCGAAACCAAGGGGTAAGAAAACTTACCAGAAAACACCAGTTACAACGGCAGTTTCACTGCACCCGGAAGTAAGGAGAGCCACAAATTAGTATTTTTTTTTATTACTACGAATTTTAACAACAAACAAGCATTCGCGTTCGTGTTTAAAAAAAAAAAAAACAGCTACAAAAAAACAGCTAAATTTAATGACACTCGAACACCCTGTCAGAAAAGTTTAGAGGCTGGGATTGAGCTTTTTATAGTGTCTGCTATAATGTTAATGTTGTTTTTGGTGTTTACATAAATGAATATGGTCACAGTGTAAATGCACAGTTTAGTTACGATCTTATTGCCACATTAGATCGTTATGATAACATAATATATGCCTTCAGTGATTTCCTGAAGACAAATGGCAAAAAATAAAGCAACTGGAATAACTACAGCAGTCACCATCGTCTGATCTCATATGAAGCAAGAGATTGCGATGACATCTGATGACGTGTGCAGGTGCTGTAGTGCTGTCCCAATTCTTAGGGGTAAATTTTGAAGCTCTTCCCCTTCACACTCTGTTTTAAGGGCCAAGGGGAAGAGGTAGGGGTACAAAAGTAGAATTGGGATTGGGCCTTAGTCTTTAAAACGCTATGAATGAGTAAAAACCTCAGTAGATATTCTGACTCTGATTGGCTGTTGTAATTTTCTTCACTTGCCTCAACTCCCCCCATTAGTGTTTACTATCTCATGAAAAGTAAAACGCTCTTAACCAATCAAAATCCATCTTGCCTTAATGTTCTTGAGCATTTAAAGCAGCAGAAGACAAATCTGTGAATGGGCTTATAACAGATTGATAATATGCCTAACATACATGCATACATCAAGATGGTTTATGTGCAATATATGTATTGTTGACAGTTTTAATTGTACAAAAAAAACAATTATATAAAAGTATTTGCAAATAAGTGGCTTTATTAGTTAAAGAAACCATAACCAGTATGGATACTGTATTGTTTAAGACCATAAGAAAGCACATAGCGATTGATGTGCTGACTATTTAAGTTGAATATGGCCTGAGGAAACTGTTTTAGATGTTTTAGTGCATACAGATGTTTTAGAAATGTTTAAGGATACAAGGATACTTTTGCCATTGAGCGTTGTACACAGACTGGCCATTTTACGTATACAAGAGAAAGCATAAAAATATTGATACTCTAACATCATGCTGGTTGGTGAGTTTTGAACTGTAGAAGGAAACTGTTCTTGTTTCTACATCTGAAAGAGATAATACTATATACTATCATTCTTCTAAATGATCTCTCTTATGCCCGACTGGTTCTCATGTATTTTTGTTCTCCTAGAGAGGGCTGTTAAATTTACCAGAGGGGCCGTTATTGATTGAGCCGGTCCGTGGACGGAGCCCAAACTTCACTCATCCACAACACCCGCATGTGATCTACCAGAGCTCAACCTGGAGGAGCTTCAGACAGACACGCAGCACAGACGCACACCAACAGAGTCCCTGTGGGGTCAAAGGTCAGACCAACAACAAATATTTTTATGATTATGGCTGTGTTTTGGCGGGGGTTTCCTCTTGGTGCTCCGTTTTCCCCCAAAGTCCAAAGACATGCGCTTTAGGTGAATTGAATAAACTAAAATGGCCATAGTGTATGTGTGTGAGTGAGTTTCCCAGTACTGGGTTGCAGCTGAAAGAGCATCCACTGTGTACAACATATGCTGGATAAGTTGGCGGTTCATTCTGCTGTGGTGACTCCTGCTCAATAAAGGGACTAAGCCAAAGAAAAATAAATGAATGAATGAATTATGGCTGTGTCAGATCTCTCAAGTAGGTACTACATAATAAAATAATCATCATTGTCCACTGTGGAGCATGAGCAGAAACTTTGTGTGTTTGTGCAGATGGTTCCGGGTATTCCCAAATAGTGGAGCAGGATCGGGAGCTCTGGGAGCGGGAGAGTGTGGACCGGAATCATAGTCCAGATCCAGAGCCGCCCCGGAGGATCTTCCCGCGCTCCATCAGCAGAGAGCGCTGGGTGGAGACCATGGTGGTGGGAGACTCCAAACTGGTGGACTACCATGGAAGTGGGAGCGTTGAGTCCTATATCTTTACCATCATGAACATGGAAAGTGAACTAATATTAGCCCAAAATTACTTAGCTACTGTCAAATTATAATTCTTCCTAATTTTGAATCTTTCTTTCCCAAGCGTTGTTTGATGGTGTGTTCCCACCAGACGCAGATGAAGTGTCAAGGGCGAGTGATTTACATGTTAAGTCAATGCAAAGATGCAAATCAACATCCTGTGGTGCTATTCACACGAATGAAGATGCATGAATGACGCGATTTACATGAATGAAGCGGTCCGAATTGAACATTTAACACATTTGACGAGTTGCGGGATTCACTGGGGTTGGAAAATCTGAACTTTATGAGTTGTATAGTACTGTATGGTATGGTACGAGTCCCCTTTATCAGGCTTTTGTCTCCATTGCCAAATGGTGCCAATGGTCCCCTTTTGGTAGACATGGTGTACAACAGTTAGTTGCAGTCAATGTCATTCTCGCTTGAAGTTCACATATTGTATGAGAAGCACTTCTTACTAAACAAAGGCTTTATATACCCACTGGATGACTTTGGTCTACAAGGCTCTTCTGGGACTGATGCCTTCATACCTAAGTTCCCTTCTTCATAAGTCAAAAAGCCAGTATGCCCTACGTTCAAGTGAATCTTATCAATTGACTGTTCCCTGGGTTCGAACTGAAATAGGGAAGCGAGCCTTTAGTCATGCTGCCCCCTCATCCTGGAATACTCTTCAGTCTGAACTAAAAATATCTCAGCTCATCCCAATTCCTTCTTTTTGCTCTATCCTTTTTAACAAACAACAACAGTCCGTTTCTCAATGCATGTGTTTTTAAGCATATTTAGCTGAACAACTAAACAGTATTTTTATATTATCTTAATTTTCTATTTATTATTAATATTATTATTTTTTCATAAGTCGTGTGTTGCAGACCTCTTGGCCAGGTCACCCTTGTAAATGAGATCTTGATCTCAATGGGTTTATAGCTGGCTAAATATAGACATATATATAAATATTTATATATAAATGCTAATTACTAACCATTCTATGAACATGATTTGATTATAACTGTAGGTCATTGATAATGTGAAACCGCTTACTGTAATGTCTGTGATTATTTATATATATATATATATATATATATATATATATACAGGAACACATTTATGAACACCTTGCAGTCTCTGAAATATTACCAATTACAAAAAAATACCCAAAACATACATTTAGGCCTTATTTGGATTTATAAAACATATAAACACATACAAAACATATACAGTAAAGGGTACCCAAAAAGTGCTACGGTACAGTTTGATTTTTTATACCTTTTGACAATGGAAACGGACATAAAATTGAATGAAGCAAGTAACTTCACATGTCTATTTATTCACGTAAGCCGCGTCTGGTGTGAACGCCCCATAACAGTGCAAGGACGTTATTTGTCACAGTATCTTCATTATAGTTTTCTTCTGGACTGGATTTTTTTGTTTGGCTGGAATAAAACATTTTTTTTTATATAAAAACTGCTTAGGTCCATATTATTAGCCCCCTTAAAGGGGATCTATTATGCAAAAATCACTTCCCCAAAGTGAAGCAAATGCTAAAGGCAGTTACTCAACAGCTGTGCCTCTGAGTCTCTTGTCTCTGGGTTCATACTTTCAAGCCATTCAAGGCAGGTGAAACTTATCTGGTCAGTGTCTCTCTGTATTATATTATATTATATTATATTATATTATATTATATTATATTA
>CAIGQZ010000427.1:32438746-32469914 GCA_903798205.1 Danio tinwini
TTGAATCAATCTGATTGGATTATTGCTGATTACGGATGAGAGGCCAGCCGTGATCAATCATATCACGTGTGTTGGAATAATTAATCAATTCTATGCATGTTCAATAAAAAAGGTCAGGAGAGGTTTTTTTTTCAATGTCAAAAATATTAGTAATTTATTTGATACAAATGAACAATTCGATTTACAGAATTATGTTATCCTTAATGCAATGCAAAATTTACATTCAGAAGGTGCGCAACAACTTTCATTTCCTGATTTACACTTTTATATGTAGCTGATATTAACAGGTGGAGTTTAGTGAAATCGTTACTTGTCAATCAGTCTCCAGTCCTCCATTGGCCGCACCCATACATACGTCCTCTTTTTCTACTAATTTTCTGCGCAACATTAAAAGCATAAGACTTTCTCAACTACACATAATCTGTGTTTAGTTTCAACACATTTCTGCTGACAGGAAGATTAGCTGCAGAACAAAAAAAAAAGTTATTTTTAGACATTCAGGCCTTTGCATTTCTATCAGCTTGATCTAATTCAGCAAAAATGCTTCATTAGTATGCAAAGCATATCACTCTCAACTGAAGAAGTTCAGTTAATATATCACCTATAAGCAATACAATTACAATTGTTTAATAAAAGGAAAAGAGACAAAAAAATATAAATGTATATTTCTTTTCAAAACACGTGCTCCTCTCGAAATTAGTTTGTTAAACTTCACTTAACGTTTTATTCTACAAAAATTGTAAAACAAATAATAATAATAAACAATTCTCTAGCTGTTTGCTGTGTTCCTAATTATGAAGGAATAAAAAGTGATTCCCAAAATCCCTCATTACAAGACTTTATTCAGTTTCAGATTTTTGTGTATGCAAATGTATGCAAATCAGCTTGATTAGCTAAATATTGTAATGTAATGTGTATTTATATAGCGCATTTATTGTGTATGGCCATACACCCAAAGAGCTTCACAATCATAAGGGGAGTCTCTTCACACCACCACCAGTGTGCAGCATCCACTTGCACCAAATATGGCTGCATTTGCATATTTAATCATACCATTTTAAAATACTTGTAAAGAAAAAATGCTCACAATTGTATTAATTAATGTCATCAATCATCTGGGAAAGTGTGCTGATCACTTTTAGTTCATTTATCAACCTCATTCACCTGTAGTGTCTTGCCTTAATTGCTTTACATTCATTTTTTCTTAACTAAAGGGGTCAACTTATTAATGTCAAGGTGGTTCAGATTGATTTCCACTGGTTAACGCTGGTCTAATAGATAAACCAAATGCTGTTTATGCTTAATGAGACTGAATATATGCTCAAAACTTACTTAATATGCTGATTTTGCATGGTTTTTGCATGGTTACTAAATGCGCTTGAGTTTTGTTTTTTTTATGTGTGTTTTCAGAAAGGGCTGAAGATTATTCACCATGCTGATACCACTCTCACCAGCTTCTGTACTTGGCAAAAAAACCTCAATCCTCAGAGTGACACTCATCCGGCACACCATGACGTTGCTATTCTCATCACACGGTAAAAACAAAGTGATCTGTAAATATGAACAGTGCACATAGAAATACATAGCTTTTTTTATACATTTCAAAATTTATTTATTGTCATATATTTGCGCCATTTAATTTAAGACAAGGTTTAATGCTAATGCATGTTTTTATTATGACTGTTTTAATATTTTTTTATATTTTCAGTCATAATTGTAAGTTTATTTCAGTTCATAATTGTTTTTATATATTTTTGTCATTTATTTAATTTTTAAAACATATTTATTTGTGTTATTAATTGATTTTGATTTTAGTTTTTTTAAATTTTAAATTTTCGTTTTCATTATTTTATTCAATTTTATTTCTAAATATAATACATTTTTGTCTATTTTTTCTTTTAGTTAACTTATTTTAAGTAACAAATATATATAATTAAAATGTTCCATTTTTTGTTAACTGTATTTACCCTTCTGTATATATACAGTATATTAGGGGTGTAACGGATCGCTGTTGATCCGTGATTTGTATAGATCATAACCGACGGTTCGGAACACACGTAACCCGCAAAATAATACAATTTTTTTTTACTTTACTAAATTTGTAACAATTACAAAGAGCTTGTTTCTTGCGTCTTTCAAATCACACGTATAAAAGCATTTAGGCTTTCCTGTAAAATATAATGATAACGGAAGAAGTTGTGGTAGGTTATTCAGGATGTGGTAGGTTTCTTACTGTAGGTTATTAAAAGTGTTTTCTGTCACTACATGTTTAGCCTGCATTAATGCATTCAGTGTAAGCTGCACAATTAATCATTAAAAGATCAGGGATCTCAACACCTATGCAACATTAATTATAAATGATGGTGATGTGCATGTTTATTAATCCTTTGAATCGCTGCATTCAAATCTGTGCTTGAAAACGCAAAAATCAAAAAAGAGATATTCATGTTACAAACAGTCAAATAACACAGAAGTAATAGGATAACAGTTTATAGTTTAGATAAAACTACTGATGTTTATGGTGAAGATTTGAATCACCATCATATGCATTTAACTTGACGCTCAAAAAGGAAAGCTGTAGGCAGCAATTACATTATTTAACCAATAGGTGGTGACAACTAGCCATTAAAAATATGCCACTGAATAATTCTTCAAAAATGACACATCTAGCAATGAAACATGAAGTTTTTTGAGTGAATAACTGAATCATTTATTGAAAATGAGACTAAAAATAAATATGGGTTGTACAAATTATAATGTTAGATATATACATACACATACATACATACACGTTTAGCGTTATCGGCAACAGTAGTAACAGTGAATTTTACTGCAGTACTGAATATTTTGCATTTTATATTTATTCAGCTGATTATTTCTTCATTTTATTTAAAAAAATTACAATTTTTAAGTTCTGTTTGTTAAAACCAAAAGTGTCCCTATATATATATATATATGATAAATATGAAATAATAACATAAGAGTGCATATATAAATACATACATATGCATTTCTATTCCTATGATTTTCTTAGTTGATGAAAAAAATTACTAAAGGATCAAAATAATATCAATATTAATTTACTACATTTAAAAAAAAATGCTGAATAAACCTAAATACAATGGACATACAGTGCAATAAATCATTAATCACAATAATATTATTACTATTAAATAAAGTTCCATGATCAAGCATACAGATAAACTCGCTCACTCTTGTTTATGTCAGTTTCTGTTTATCCTTGAGCTATAAACTCATAAAAAGCTCCATATTGAATGATCTCACTATGTTCAATCATCCAAAGCTTGTCTTTGAGATTCCTCAGAGCTCCTGCATGCCAAACACAGCCAAAAACACAAGCAATCTGTGCAAGTTTTTACATAAAAGTAAATGACAAAGAATACATGCAGTGGCCATAACTCTTGTTTCTCCCTGCGGTGTGACTTTAGTGGCCTGTAAACTGAATGAAAGCAAGTTGTTTCTGACCTGAGGTGATTTGTGTTTTCAGGAAGGATGTCTGTGCTGGCATGAATCAGCCGTGCGAGACTCTGGGTTTATCTCACTTGTCAGGCATGTGTCAGCCGCATCGATCCTGCAATATCAATGAGGACTCGGGGCTTCCTGTGGCGTTCACCATTGCTCATGAGCTTGGACACAGGTGCGCTTATAGAGGACAAACTCAGCCCAAATAATATACAGTTGAAGTCAAAATTATTCGCCCCCCTGTAATTTCTTTTTCAAATATTTCCCAAATGATGTTTGACAGAGCAAGGAATTTTTCACAGTATTTCCTATAATGTTTTTTCTTCTGGAGAAAGTCTTATTTGTTTTATTTCGCCTAGAATAAAAGCAGTTTAAAATTTTTAAAATAATTTTAAGGTCAATATTATTAGCCCCCTTAAGCAATATTTTTTTTTGTCAATTGTCTACAGAAAAAAAACATCATTATACAATGATGAGCAGAGCACGTCAGTTGTGCGCCTCGCTTAAACATTGCTTAAAACAAGCAGGATGTAGAGCAAATACAGAAATATTTTTAGAAATGAAAAAGAATTAAAGAATTAAAATGTTACAAAAATGATTATTTTCTATAAATATAAAAACCAGTACCTCTATCTCTTCTTCACCTCGGGGGCTTTTTTCAGTTTGTTTACCACAACCTTCTTTTGTATAATGTTATTATTAACATTAGTATTATTTATTATATGCATATTTATATTTGTTTTATTAAAAACAAGCTTAGATTTGTCCAACTGTCAGGTTTTGGACCATATGGGGCATAGGACGTGTCTTTGGATATAGCTCCGTTTTTTGACCACACTTCATTATTATTGTTCATTTATTAATTTGCTGGAAATTAGAACTGAATTCAGAAATAGTTTTGAAACAAATCTTTGCGCTCAACAAATGAAATTAATTATGTAGGCTAATAGATGTCTTCAGTGGAGAGCGTACAACAATGTTTCTATATCCACGAAAAAGAGAAGGCAGGCCTAATGGAGGAGGCTCATTATACTCTTGCTGCTAATGCTGTTAAACCCTTTTCTAACTGTTTTGAAGTGTTCAGTTTTTCCACTGACAAAGTCTGCCATGTAAATAGCAAATGCGCCATGGAGCGACGCAACTGACTCTTTAAGGGAATGGGAGATGAGACTCAGATTGGTTCATTCTCAAAACACACCTATTACTCATTAAGAGAATAATCTCAACCCTGTTAGACCATGCGCTGGGGTGCAGAGCGTATTTTCCTGTCCTTAAAATAGAAAAAGTGGATTCGGACACGCCCTTAATGCTTTTGCACCCTGCGCTTCAGACTTTGCACCTAGACTGTTAAAATACAGCCCAAAAGCTCTTGGCACAAAAGTATTAAGCGCGTGTCCAAATCCACTTTTGCTATTTTAAGGACGGAAAAATATGGCACATGGTCTAACAGGGTTGTGCTTATTCTTTTAATAAGTTATGGGTGTGTTTTGAGCATAACATGCAATAAACTACTCAAGAGTCTCATCTCTCATTAGAGTCAGTTGCGTCGTGCCATGACGCATTTGCTATTTACATGGCGGAGTTTGTAAGCGAAAAAACTGAACATTTCACTAGTGAGAAAACGCACAGTGCAAGGATAAAAAACGAGCCTCCTCCATTCAGCCTCTTTACTTTCTCTTTACTTTTACTCTTTTCTTTACTCCTTTACTTTCTTGAAGTCAGGAAACAGTGGAAACTCACTCCCCTGAAGACATCAATTAGCCTACAGATTTAATTTTGTTTGTTAAGTGCAAAGATTTGTTCCAAAACTATTTCTAAATTCAGTTCTAATTTCCAGCAAACAAACAAATGAACAATAACAACGAAGTGTGGTCAAAAAAGTTATATATTCAGACACACGTCCTGTTCTTATGCCTCATATGGTGATGTATACATCTCTAAAACCCGACAGGAGGACAAATCTAAACTTGTTTTTATTAAAACAAATATAAATAAGCATAAAATAAATAATAATAATTACATTAAATTATACAAATGCAAATTGTCATGAATAAACTAAAAAAGCCCCCCGAGGTGAAGAAGGCATGAGAGTGATTTTTATATTTATGTAGAAAATAATAATTTATGGCTAATAATTCTGACTTTAACTGTACACTGTAAAAGTTTTCAGTTTTTTTTGTGATGAATGTTTCAGTTTTTTGATATTTCCCCCATTTATTTATGATTTTTAATTGCATTACAGGGCCTTAATCTTTCTTCCAACTTTAAACCTTGAAATGTGACCTTTTTGAACATTTTTGATAGTTTAAAGTGATATATTGTCTGGGTTGGTGTTATTATATTATTTCTTACACATTATATTTTCAACATCAAAAGTCGACAGAGCAGAGATCAACATCCCATAATGCAATTCACAACCCTAAATAAACAGAAAACACTTGTCAATAGCAAAATACAGAAACTGTTCATTAACAGATATTTTTTACAGTGCACTCACAGAAATAAAGGTACAGGAGCTGTCTGTGGGGCAGTACCTTTTTAAAAAGTACATATTTGTACCTAATGGGTCCATAATGGTACCTTAAAGGTATGTTTTAGGTACATTTTAAAATGATAATTTATTCATTAATTATTCATAACTGATGACAACATTTATTAATTTATATATATATATATTTTTTTGATTATTTAACTTTTTTTAATTGTATTGACATTTATTTCAGAATTTTTGATAAATACAAAGTGCACAGTAAAAAAAATTGTATTAGTTGATGTATTTATGTTTTTTACTAATATTAGTGCATTTGTAGTAATAGAAAGTTTAGCTTAGTAATTTTAGTCAGTTTGAGTGGTGTAAGACAAGTTCACTTGATAAAGTGACGGCCTTACTAATACTATTGCTAATATCAATCATTTATTATAATTTAAGTTTTTTTCTTAAATGTCTTTTTTTAAATCAGAAAATGCATTTCTTTCAACTTCTGTTAAACATTTGACGTGACATTTCTACTGTTAAACCTCATTTTCAACTGTTTAATTTATATATTGCATATACAGTTGAAGTCAGAATTATTAGCTCCCTAAATTATTAGCCCCCCTGAATTATTAGCCCCTCTACATTTTTTGCCCCCCTGAATTACTAGCCCCCCTGTTAATTTTATTTGCCCAATTTCTGTTTCAAGGAGAGAAGATTTTTACAACACATTTATAAACATAATAGTTTTAATAACTTATCTCTAAAAACGGATTTATTTTATCTTTGCCATGATGAGACTAAATAATATTAGACTAGATATTTTTCAAGACACTTCTATACAGCTTAAAGGACATTTAAAGGCTTAACTAGGTTAATTTGGTTAACCAGGCAAGTTAGGGTAATTAAGCAAGTTATTGTATAACGATGGTTTGTTCTGTAGACTATTGAAAAAAATATATAGCTTAAAGGGGCTAATAATTTGGACCTTAAAATGGGTTTAAAAAAATTTAAAACTGCTTTTGTTTTAGCCGAATTAAAACAAATAAGACTTTCTCCAGAAGAAAAAATATTATCAGACATATTGTGAAAATTTCCTTGCTCTGTTAAATATCATTTTAGAAATATTTGAGAAAGAAAAAAATTTCTGACTTCAACTGTATATAGTCAGTCTATTACTTGCAAAGCTTACACTTTCCCATTTCTCATTCAGACATTGCCACAATTTATTTGCTTAATAAAATATATAAAATAAAATATATATTACGAATAAAATTGAAATTATTAGTAACTTAATCAGTAAACATGTTTATAATGTTGCAAAATAATTTCAGATATATCACAAATATCAAATTCTTATGAACAATGGTAATAAGAAATGTTTCTTGATCATTAAATCATCATATTAGCATGATTTCTGAAGCCTCATGTTGCTAAAAATTCAGGTTTAATGCATTACATTTACAATATATTAGCATAGGCAATAAATTCACAACATTCCTGTAGTTTCAGAAATGTACATTTATTTTTTTATTTATTGTTATTAAGTAGATACTTGAATATTTTTGTTTTCACAATCACTAGCGATCTAATCCTGGCAGGTCGCTAAAGGATTACAAATCCGACGGTATATGGACAACAGGTTCCAGTCATGCACTGCTCACATGCACCTGTTCGTCATTCGGTAGATTACACACACACTCACGGCTGGGAGCTACTCAGGAACTGATTACAAGGACCATTTATACAGTGCACACACACACACACATCAGTGCTGAGTCTTGTTTAGCTGTACTGTGACATTACGAAGCATTTTCTTTGCCGCGTTTGACCCTCGTTTTGTTTCATTGTTTATTCCTGTCTGCTGCCTCCGCATATTTATGACCACGACTCTGAATTTGCCTGTATACATCTGTTTGCCCCTGTGTTGGCCGTTGCTTGTCTGACCATCCTATTAATAAAACCTGCATTTGGATCCGCACCCTGTTGTCAGCATCCCTTTCACATTACATAAGTACATGTCATGTGAAATACACAGTATAATCTGCTGATTTTGAACATACAGAAATGTAGATCCCCCTCCCCCGGAAAAAAAAAAACTCTGAATAGCAGTGTGTGTAAAAGGAGTGTTTTTTTGTGTTGTAGTTTTGGCATCCAGCATGACGGTCAGGGCAACGACTGTGAGTTTGTGGGCAGACAGCCCTTCATCATGTCCCGGCAGCTCCAATACGACTCCTCTCCTCTCACCTGGTCATCCTGCAGTAAAGAGTACATCACACGCTTTCTGGAGTGAGAGAACACACATTCATGTACACCGACATGTCATTCACAGTACAGTATGTGTTCTTAAGGTGCACTAACAGTGTGTCTGCCTAATTAATTACTGGGTTATATTAAGTTATTAAAAAGTTAAGTAAGGTAAAGTCTGCGTGAACTGGACGTTGCTGAGACTTTTATTTCAGTATGTTGATGTACTTACAAATGAAACTGAATATTGAGTAGGGGGTGGGGATTTCTTTTTGCGCATCATTATCTCATAGCAAACTAACGGTAAGAGGGGCGTGGTTAAGAATATTATGACTGAAACCATCAATGCCAAATGCTGAAGCAGATGCTCAGACTTTGATTGATTACCAAAACAAACTTTTTTTATTCCAGTTGAGTAACTTGCATAGATTATTTGTTCACCTCAAGAATAACAATGTGCGCTAGCGAAATAAACACTGTGCATTTGAATTTCACAAGTACTTTCAGGGCTAGGTTTAAGGATATAAACAAGTTATTACCCAGTTTAAGTAATGACTGCAATATGTACATCCAAAACAACAAGTTTTGAATCTGAAAATGAACAAACAACAAATAATTTGGGTAACACTTTATAATAACAACACACTATGAACCATTATTTAAGCATTAGCAAATAGTGAATTCATTATCTGTTAAGCATTAACTCTACATTAATAAGCGTTAGTAAGCAGTTTATAACTGCAGCTACAAATGCTGTATTCTTGATTTATCACTACATTTATAATGTGCTTAATAATTGTACTTTCATAACTTGTTAATGATTTATTTTTCATTACTAAATTAAGTATTGCATTATTAACAAACCATTTGTATTTAAGAGTAGTTGGTGGTTTTTAAGATCATTCAGGAAGAGTTAGTAAATGATTAATAAACTATTGAAATCAACGTTTATATATCTTATTTTTCAGGCATTAGTAATGGTTACTATGCATGTTAATAAATGCTTTATTAACTCAACTTCATGCAGTTTTGTGACCTAATCTAAAATGAGGACTATTTATGCTTTATAAATCCCTTATAAATGACAATTATTAAACAAGGAAAATTACTGCAAAGTTTAAACATTGCTGAATAACTTGAGTGTCAAAATATAACATACAATTGGATAAAACAACAACAATATAATAGGACGCAATGTTTAAACTGTACAGTTATTTTATTTCAAAGGTTGCAAAGATTTGTTTTTCATTTGATATAGTTTGATTTGCGTATCTTCACAAGAATAGAAATGAGTATAGTCGTTTAAATTCTTTCTTCCTGAGCCTTTAATTGTCAATTATAAGGGATTTATAAAGCATAAACAGTCCTTACTTTAGATTAGGTCACAAAACTGCATAAAGTTGAGTTAATAAAGCATTTATTAACATACAAATTAACTATTAATATATGCTTGGAGGGGGTAGGCGGGTCTGTGACCAGCGCCTTCATGGCTGCAGGAGCAAACGGCTGCCAGCCCTTGCCGGACTATATCCACACCCCTTTCCCACCCCCTGTTGCGATGTATGTCATGTCTATGTGTTTTATGTGCTTGACTGCTGGGGCTTTTTTATCTCCCTGATCTCACACTGCTCTAAATCAAGAGCAAGGTGAGAGGGAGTTTTTTTTCGCCTCTCTTTCCTGAATTGTATCTTACTTCCTTTTTCTAAATGCTACCTCCCGTTGACCTGTCTTCCCCTGAAATGTGATGTTTGTGTATGGTCGGGGGGGTCTAATATCACTATATGTCAGTGTATGTGAATACATGGATGTATATGTGACAAATAAAGGCTTGATTGGTCTGAATAATAAGAATTATAAATGTTAATTTGAATAGTTCATTAATCATTTATTAACTCATTCTGAATGATATAAAAAAAAACAACCATGCTTAAATAAATGGTTTGTTAATAATGCAATACTTAATTTAGTAATGAAAAATAAATCATTAACAAAGTATGAAAGTTATTATTGGGCACATTATAAATGTAGTGATAAATCAAGAATACAGCATTTGTAGCTGCAGTTATAAACCTCTTACTAACACTTATTAATGTAGAGTTAATGCTTAACAGATACTGAATTCACTAGTTGCTAATGCTTAATTAATGGTTCATAGTGTGTTGTTATTATAAAGTGTTACCTAAATTTGTGCCAAACAACATAAACAAGGACCTTTGAATTTTGGATTTCAAGTTCAAATCTTGGCTTATACAAACATTCAGAAATTATGACTTAATTTTTTTTTTATGTGCGTTTTTTATGACCAAAACAATTCATATTTAGTCATAAAGAGTTCATTTGGATGTCAGACAAATGTTAAAACAAAGTATATTAAAATAAGCTTTTTTATATAACTATAGTTTCCTCCCCCAGGATTTAAACCTAATATGTCTGCATGCCAGTTAGGAACAGTAGCCACTCCACTAAATCACGTAATATCATGACTATACAACATATGGTGTAATTCCTTTAACTGTATATATAAATAAATATTTAATAACAGTCTATATAAACATGTTACAATATTTACTGTGAGTTTTCATAACAGTTTTAAATATCTGAAACTGTAATACTAACCACAGAACATTTGAAACCGGTAATCAACACTAGTAAGGATACATCAAATTGACCAGTAAAGACAAAATAATTTCAACTAATTGATTGTGAGTTTTTCCCAGTGATGGGTTGCAGCTGGAAGAGCATCCGCTGCGAAAGTTGGCGGTTCAGCCGAAAAGAAAATGAATGAATGAATGAATGAATGAATGATTGGGAGTTTTCCAGACAGTGATTTTTAAATCTGTCATTTTCCTGTTGTGTTGTCAGTCGTGGCTGGGGTTTCTGTCTGGATGACCGTCCTTCTAAGAGAGACCTGAGCATCCCGGGTGCAGCTCCAGGAGTGAGATACACACCGCAGCACCAGTGCCAACTGCAGTACGGCCCCAACGCCACCTTCTGCTCAGAAGTGGAGGTGAGGAGTGCATTTAATACAAAAACACCATAAATAGAATTTACATTTTTGTAATGAAATTAATTACGCAGTGTAGCGAATAATGGTTCATTCATTCATTTTCTTTTGGCTTAGTGCCTAATCTAATTAACTGCATATTACTTTTGATTGAGAAATGACCACCTAAAAATGTATTAATTATGTTAAATGCAAAAAGCATCAAGTAGACATTTACAAAAAAGTAGGGCTAGAAAGAAATATTTTAATTTGAGCATTCAATTTATTACAATGTTTAGGCTACAATGACCACTATTTCTTAATCAATATTTTTGGACTAACTTAGGATTAAAACATATTTGCAGACCATCTATTATTGCTCTTAATGGTGCAGTATGTATGTTTGACACCCAGTGGTTGAACTAGGTATTGCACCCCTGGTTCAAAATGCACACAAAAACAAGTTACCAAATTGACGACACCAACACCAACTTTTAAAACGTGTTCTGAATAAAAGCAACGGCATGCGATAGAAGGAATACTTTCCATATTAAAAGGAGTTCTTGTTCTTGTTCCAACACCTAAAATTAATATTTTAGAAACGGCTTCTATTTCTCACAGGTGAACAACAGAACTAAAAATGATCACCTCAGGTAAACCTCATGTGCATTATTCAGTGTTAAATGCTAATAATGTGAGTTTAAATGCCATTTCACATGACATTTATTGTCATACTACTGAAAGCAGCTGCAGATAGCTCACCTCAGATCTTGAAAATAAGATAAACTCTTTGAAATTGAACTTCAGATCTGTGACTAAGGCAAGGCAAGAAAAGGCAAGGCTAGGAAAGGCAAGTTTATTTATATAGCACAATTCATACACAGTGGCAATGCAAAATGCTTTACATAAACAAGAATAAAAAGATAAGTGTAAGAAAAGAAAAAAATGTGTTAAATGGGTTATAAAAGAATAAAAAGAAAAGAACAATAGTGCGATCTGTCGGACGTAGCACAGTGCTCATTCAGTAAAGCCACAGCTAAACAGATGTGTTTTCAGTCTAGATTTGAATGTGCCTAATGTTGGAGCACATCTGATCATTTCTGGAAGCTAATTCCAGCAGCGTGGGGCATATTAGCTGAAAGCCGATTCACCCTGCTTTGACTGAACTCTTGGAATTTCTAGTTTATATGATCCTAAAGATCTGAGTGATCTGTTAGGTTTGTATTCAGTGAGCATATCTGTAATGTATTGAGGTTCTAGGACATTTAGTGATTTATAGACAAGTAATAATACTTTAAAATCTATTCTGATTGTAACTGGGAGCCAGAGCAAAGACCTGAGGACAGGTGTGATGTGCTCTGATTTCCTGGTTCTGGTCAGAATCCTGGCCGCAGCTTTCTGGATGAGCTGCAACTGTATTCAGTCAGCATATCTGTAATGTATTGAGGTCCTAGGCCATTTAGTGATTTATAGACAAGTAATAATACCTTAAAATCTATTCTGAATGTAACTAAGTGTGAACCAACACATATGAGTGATTCAGCATGTACATTTAATAATGTTAAATATGTATTAATTAAATTATAAACCTTACCATTTCGCTGGAGTGCAGTGAGTGCACTATTTTGCGCTTCTGAATGATTATATTTAATTTTCTGTCTTGTTTCGTCTGATGCAAACAGCCAAATTGCTTATCACTGCAAACCTTGTCACGTAGAGTGTTGTTAGCACACATGGTTACAATGTAACCTGCTCACCTAATGTATACACTCGTAATATTTATATTATTTCTAATTAATAACCTCATGTGGAACTCTGAATCTGCTTCTCATTTAGGAATCTGCTACTGTCCACCGGAGGTCGTATTTCAATCACAGACGCACACTTTGAGAGTCTTTCTGACTGTATGAATGAAATACTCTTTTCCACAAAGGCAAACCCGGGGTGCTGAAATATAATTGGCTAAACTGGCATTGGGTGGGTTAAGGGTACCAAAACAAAGACAAAACATTCTGGCTTGTAACTCAAATTTTCAAAGCAGAATATCTGACTTCAGCATTGTTTTTCAGATACATAAGAATGTTCACTTAGCATATTTACTAAATATCTGCAAACATATTATGATATTTTTATGCTTTAGAAGAGTCAAAAACTTTTATGCAGCACCTTTCAACAGTGTAGTTGCCAACATTGTATGAAATACTTTTGTGTTCTTCAAAACAAAGAAATATATTGAAAAATAATGACAGATTTTTTCATTTTTAGGTAAACTGTGCTTTTTGATTTGACATTTTTAGAGATAATTTAGTAGTTTGGTACATTTTAAAAAGTTCAATTATTAAAAGTGGCAAAAATCAAGAAAACACAAACACAACATTAATTTCATGTGGACTTCTTGTGATTTGTAAATATTTCATGCTTTAATAGAGAAATGTTCTGTTAGAGTTGAATTCACATTCATTCAGGAAGATTGCTTTGATTTGCATCTAAAGTATAACATATTTTCCTGTCTGGATTAACAAAAGGAGATCTACATTAATTGCAGAATGTGTGTCAGATTCTGTGGTGCTCAGTAAATGGATCGTGCCGCTCAAAACTGGACTCACCAATCGACGGAACCAGGTGTGGACCTGACAAGGTACGAGAGATTCACATTTAGATAGAAGCGCATAGTATTAGTTCTGTTATTATATCTTTAAAAGGTTAGTTCGTCCTAAAATTAATATTCTATAACTAAAACTGAGCTTGTGGTACAGGCCCGGCGCCAGGATGTCATAACTAAGGGGGCGTTTTAATCTCATAGGGGGGCACTAGACCTTGGGACTGAAATTGGTCGCTCTTGTTCCTTTCATTTAGGCTATTTATTCACTTATTTATTACTTTGCATTACTGCATAGGATACTGAGTTAAGGCAGTAGTATACTTTTTATAGTAATAATAATATGCACAGTTTTGCTATTACTGATTATCAATGAAGGTTATGCAACGATACCGTTTATTACCGCAGATGCATCATGGCTTCAGCGCCAAACGAGTGGATTAAATTATTAAGATAATTAATTATTATCAATTATTATTGATTAAGTTTTAGTTAAAGACGTCAAACTATGCCCACACATTCAAGCTAACCCACTATTCATATAACCTGTAAATAATGATAGTGAAATCAGCATAACCGAGTCATCATGCTTAATTACCCAACCAACATCAGTGTTAGGAAAAAGTTTAATGTTACAAACTAATGTCCTTTAAAAAATAGTAGCTAAATGTGTAACTTGCAAAACAGAGTCTGTCTATACCTCAAATAAAGGAAAAAAGAAAGAAATTTACAGTTATTTCCGTGAAAAATGGTTACATTTTGGCATGGATAACATGCAACTCAATAGGCTATAAAACGTTTTATTATAATTTTAAAGGTTAAAACAATGATTTATGTTAGGCAATCATAAGTGAGGGTTTTTTTCGTGAAATTGTCCCTATGGCATTTGTAAAAACGCCATCATAAACTATTAGGTTACTAGGCCAACCCGTCATTTTATTTATTTATTTAGCCTATTTTAATAACTTGTTTTCAGGTTGCATTTTCATTTTTAGGGCCATGAAGTTACAAGTCAAAATAAGATCGATATGCTTTAGCTGTTAAAATAAGCCTACAGTATGTTTTCTGGTGTTTAATATTGCAAGAGCAAATAGCAGTGTAGCCTATATTGCATAATTTTAAAAGATTATCATTTACCATACCTGCAGCGCAGGGGAAAGGTGGATCCATGGCAAATCCACTTACTCACGCACTATATACCATATAACACTGTGAACTTGACTTCACAGGCCGACCATCTTTAAACTTAAAAGACATTTTTAAGTGTCCTAACTTGAGTCCGCTGCTGTATAATGGGATGTTTCTTTTCACATTGTAAAAGTGTGCTTTAGCGATGCCAAAATAAAAGCAAACATTCAAAAGGTTCTGCCTTTTGTCAATTTCATGGGTTAATTTTAATAATATTAATAATTCATTCGTTTTCTTTTCGGCTTAATCCCTTAATCTGGGGTCGCCACAGCGGAATGAACCACCAACTTATCCAGAATATGTTTCATGTAGCGGATGCCTTTCCATCTGCAACCCATCACTGGAAAACATCCATACACTTTCATTCACACACATACACTACGGACAAACTACGGAGAACATGCAAACTCCACACAGAAACGCCAACTGACTTAGCCAGGGCTCGAACCAGTGCCCTTCTTGCTGTGAGGTGATTGGGCTACCCACTGCGCCACCATGCTGCCCTACGCTGATCTTAAATATCTTAATTTGTTTTCTGAAGATGAACAAATGTTTCAGGGGTTTGACATAAGGGTGAGTGATTAATAACAGAATTTTCATTTTTTGCCTGAAGTAACCCTTTGACGTGTGTCTCTTTGTCAGTGGTGTATCTCTGGTGAGTGTGTGATCGTAGGGAAATTACCAGAAACCGTGCATGGAGGCTGGGGTCCTTGGAGCTCCTGGTCTCACTGTTCTCGCACCTGTGGAGCCGGAGTTCAGACGGCCGACAGGGAATGCAACCAGCCCAAGTACAATTCTTCCTCATTGCTTTTCTTTTATTCATTCATGTCTTTGTATTCTTTTGTCATTTATGTTTTCTTTATAGCCCTTTACTTGGTGTTAAAGCAGTGTTTCTCAACCACGTTCCTGGAGGACCACCAGCTCTGCACATTTCCATGTCTCCTTAACCAAACACGCCTGATTCAGAGACTGAAACACCTGTAATTGGTGTGACAGACAAAGGAGACATCCAACACATGCAGTGTTGGTGGTCCTCCAGAAACGTGGTTGAGAAACACTGTTAAAGCGATAGTTTACCCAAAACTGAAAACTCTGTCATTATTTAATAGTCACAAACCTGTTTGAGTTTTTTTTTTCCTTCTGTTAAACACAAAAGAAGATATTTTGAAAAATGCTGAAAATCTGTAACCATTGACTTCCCTAGTATTTGTTTTTCCTACTATGAAACAAAGACTAGAAAACAAAACGTGTCACTCGTATAGTTTTGTATGGGGAAAAGTGTAATGACCAATATGAATGAAGCCTTGCCTACTACCACAGGAGCCAATCATCAATTACTATAGACTGACATTTCTCCAGGGGAGAAGCTCGGACCAGTCTTGTGCTTTTATGACAGTTTGTGGGTCAACAAACACACTGTAATCTCAGAGAATACTTGCTTCACAGACATAAATATATCCACATAATGCTTGAAATCTGCACTTTTAAATGAACCCACTACACTTGTGAACAAAAGTTTTCTGGTTTTGTAATTCAATTCAATTCACCTCTATTTGTATAGCGCTTTTACAATGTAGATTGTGTCAAAGCAGCTTCACATAGAAGATTATAGTAAATTGAAACAGTGTCAGTTCAGTTTTCAGTGTTTAAGTTCAGTTCAGTTCACTGTGGTTTAATATTCACTGCTGAGAGTTCAAACACTGAACAGCAAATCCATCGATGCTCAGCTCCCGAACCATGAAAGCCAGTGGTGAAAGTGGCGGGGAAAAAAACTTCACCAATTGGCGAAAGTGAAGAATTAAAAAAACCTCGAGAGAAACCTCAGTCGGGCACGACCATTTCTCCTATGGTCAAACGTCTTGTGCAGAGCTGCAGTCTAGGCGCCGGAGGCTGGAGAGCGCTATGGATGTCCATGGTGGAGAAGCTGCAGGTGGGAGAGGTCACCGGCTATAGGTTTTGTTGAGGTCATCGGCTGGTGTACAGGCTGTCTCTTTAGGATCAATGCGAGGACTCGTCTGTCACTGGGGTCTTACAGGAATCTCATGCTCTCCACTCCTCAATAATCATCACAGCAGCTGCTCAGGATATGGCCTGGTCCAGGATTATGGACACCTCGGGTATAATAAAAAAAGACTAACATAAGCGCAGATGCCGTTCAAATTATAATGTCTTTTGGGAAGTGTTCCCGGCTCCGGGTGCCCTAAATAATGCAGACTAACAATCCTTTAGAGAATTTGGATTTCAATAGCATTTGTGTTTTATATGTATGCTAATGCAAAGAGATGTGTCTTTAATCTAGTTTTAAACTGACACAGTGTGTCTGCTTCCCGAACTGTGCTTCCCCAACATTCTTCAATATATCTTCCTGTGTGTAAGGGTTACAATTCTAATTCTGACAAATCTAATGTCTCTGATTGGCCATTGAATTCATAAGCTCAAAAGCAATGTGTGTGACTGGTTATAATATAAAGCTAAATTGCACATAAATCATATTTTTAAAGATTTTGCATGTATGTTAATAAAATATTAAAATGCAACATTATATGTACCTTTTAAGGATGATAACAATTATAATACACTTACCGGCCACTTGTTATGGGTATACCTGTCCAACTGCTTGTTAACGCAAATTTAGACGATCTGCTGGAGTTCAAACCGAGCATCAGAATGGGGAAGAAAGGAGATTTAAGTCATTTTGAATGTGGTATGGTTGTTGGTGCCAGACGGGCTTGTCTGAGTATTTCAGAAACTGCTGATCTACTGGGATTTTCACGCACAACCATCTCTAGAGTTTACAGATAATGATCCAAAAAAGAGAAAATATCCAGTGAGCGGCAGTTCTGCATGCGCAAATGACTTGTTGATGCCAGTGGAGAATGGGCAGACTCGTTCGAGCTGATAGAAAGGCAACAGCAATTCAAATAATTACCTGATACCAATATTGGACAATAGAACATTGAAGAAACATTGCCTGGTCTAAAAAGTCTCCATTTCTGCTGCACAACGGATGGTAGGATTTCGAATTTGGCGTCAACAACATGAAAGCATGGATGCATCCTGCTTGTATCAACGGTTTAGGCTGGTGGTGTAATGGTGTGGGGCATATTTTCTTGGCACACTTTGGGCCCAATAGTACCAATTGAGCATCATGTCAACGCCACAGCCTACCTGAGTATTGTTGCTGACCATGTCCATCCCTTTATGACCACAGTGTACCCATCTTCTGCAACTGCGTGATGCTATCATGTCAATATGGACTAAAATCTCTGAGGACGATTTCCAGTACCTTGTTGAATCTATGCCACGAAGGATTAAGCCAGTTCTGAAGGCACAAAGGGATCCAACCTGGTACTAGTAAAGTGTACGCAATAAAGTGGCCGGCGAGTGTATATTATAATATATAATACATAGTGTATCAGTTATGTAACAGCTACAATATAGAATAGTATAGTTTTACAACTTATTACATACTTATTTTAAATAAAAAACGAATTACTTGAGAAGGAAAATTGAAACCATTGTGGGATACAGTGTGACATTTTATTTACCTTTTTAAGATGATAACCCTTATAGATATCAGTCATGTAAAATAATAAAGCATATTATAGTTCAACAAACAAACTATTGCATACATTTTTTTAAGTAAAAAACTAATTACCTAAGAAGGAAAATTGATAAATTGTGGGATACAATGTTCCGTGTCTTATGTTTGTTATATTTATATTGAACAGATTTGCAGGTACAGGTCATATTTAATATTCTGTAAATAAAGAAAATTAAATAAAACTGTATTTAAATTATTATTTTTTTTGCAATAAATATTGTTCCAAAGCAGCTTTAAAGAGGTGAGAGAAATATATGCATGCTACAGTACATTAAAACGATTATTCTAATATGCTAGTTCAACTAGTATTCTTGTATATCAGCCCATTTTCTGCACTACCAGTATAATGCACTGGAGGGCACTCCTGTAACTTTAACTAAACATTTACTGTTTGGTCTGTAGTCATCAGTGCTGCCATATTTGACCAAATTTGTAATATCACACTATTTCTTAAGTCTTAAATAAGTCTTTCTTTCTATGTTCTTGATATTTTTTTTGTTGAACGGATGATCTAAAGCATGTTTTCCGTTTCTCCTGTTCACACAGGCCTGAGTTTGGAGGGAAATATTGCACAGGAGAGAGGAAGCGCTACCGTGTTTGCAACACAAAGCTATGTGTCCGAAAACATCCCAGCTTTAGAGAGATGCAGTGCAGTGAATTCAACACCGTGCCGTATCACAATGAACTCTACCAGTGGATTCCTGTTTCAAGCCTTTGTAAGATCACTTTGCATCAATATTCATTCACTTATTCGTTCATTTTCCTTGGGCTTAGTTTCTTATTTATCAGGTGTCGCCACAGCGGAATGAACCACCAATTTATCCAGCATATGTTTTAGGCAGCTGATCTCCTTCCAGCTGCTACCCAGTACTGGAAAACACCAATACATTCTCGCATTCACACTTACACTCATACACTATGGCCAATTTAGTTTATTCAATTCATCTATAGCGCATGTGTTTGGACTGTGGGGGAAACCGGAGCACCCGGAGGAAACCCACGCCAACACGGGGAGAACATGCAAACTCCACACAGAAATGCCAACTGGCCCAGCCGGAACTAAAACCAGCGACCTTCTTGCTGTGAGGCGACAGTGCTAACCACTGAGCCACCGTGCCACCCAAAATGAAGATATTTGCAGGGGGGAAAAATCTTGAGGCGACTAATAATATTGCCCCTAAAAATGATTTAAATTCCAGCCAAACTAAGATAAAAAATCCAGAAGAAAAAGTATCTTGGGCAGTACTCTGAAAATTTCCTTGCTCTGACAAAGATCATTTGGAAAATATTTGAAACTGGCGCATGAGATCTGAGAAGTGCTTCATCTGTACAGCTAAATGAAAGTTATGATGCGCAAATTAAGTCTTGCTTCGCAATGGTAAAACTCTTAAAGTAAAAACGTATTCCTGCTATCTGTGGTTTTAATATTAATCAAACAACAAAAGATAATGAAATCAATAACTACTCTTGACTGAAGAGCTTTTTTAGCTCAGTAATGGTTAACCTTTATTTAATTTATACAGTGAAATTATATACGGTGTGCAGTGTTACATTTGATTATATACAGTTGAAGTCAGAATTATTAGCCCCCTTTGATTTTTTTTTATATATATTTCCCAAATGATGTTTATAGCAAGGAAATTTTCACAGCATGTCTGATAATATTTTTTTCTTCTGGAGAAAGTCTTATTGGTTTTATTTCAGCTAGAATAAAATAAGTTTTTAATTTTTTATGAACCATTTTCAGGTGAAAATTATTAGCCCCCTTAAGCAAGTTTTTTTCCTGACTGTCTTCAGAACAAACTCTAACTTGTTATATAATAACTTGCCTAATTACCTTAACCTGCCTAGTTAACCTAATGAACCTAGTTAAGCCTTTAAATGTCACTTTAAACTGTATAGAAGTGTCTTGAATTTTTTTTTGTAAAATATTATTTACTGTCATCATGACAAAGATAAAAAAAATTGGTGATTAGAGATGAGTTATTAAAACTATTATGTTTAGAAATGTGTTGAAAAAATCTTCTCTCCGTTAAACAGAAATTGGAGGAAAAAATAAACAGGGGGGCTAATAATTCTGACTTCAACTGTATGACATATGTAACTACTGCTAGATACATGAAAAACAGAAAAGCACAATTTATTTTAGTATTATCTTTGCTGAGTTGTATTATTTTGTGTTGTATTTTGCTTGTAGTATTTTTTTCTTTTATTTTTATTTGACAGTGTTTTTTACTGAACTTATCATACCTGCCAGAAGTCTTGTCACCTTTCCGAGAAACATCAGATAATAACTTGACTTCTAGTTGATCCTTTGGTATCAGAAGTGGCTTATATGAAAGGCAAACGCCTCTAGATTACGCTTATTTTACCAAAATAAAACATGATCATGCCTTGATTTTTAATTATTTATTTAGGACAGTAAGGTCTGACTTTGCTTAGACAAAAGTCTTGTCACTGAACAGAAATAATGTACAGTATAGAATATAAAGTCATGGTGCAGTGGAAAAAGGATTAATATTGTGTATGACTCCCATGAGCTTGGAGGACTGCATCCACACATCTCTGCAATGACTCAAATCACTTATTAATAAAGTCATCTGGAATGGCAAAGAAAGCGTTCGTGCAGGACTCCCAGAGTTCAACAAGACTCTTTGGATTCATCTTCAATACCTCCTCCTTCATCTTACCCCAGACATGCTCAATAATGTTCATGTCTGGTGACTGGGCTGGCCAATTCTGGAGCACCTTGACCTTCTTTGCTTTCAGGAACTTTGATGTGGAGGCTGAAGTATGAGAAGGAGCGCTATCCTGCTGAAGAATTTGCCCTCTCCTGTGGTTTGTAATGTAATGGGCAGCACAAATGTCCTGATACCTCAGGCTGTTGATGTTGCCATCCACTCTGCAGATCTCTCGCACGCCCCATACTGAATGTAACCCAAATCGTGATTTTCCTTTAACCAAACTTGACTGATTTCTGTGAGAATCTTGGGTCCATGTTGGTTCCAATAGGTCATCTGCAGTATTTGTGATGATTGGGATGCAGTTCAACAGATGATTCATCAGAAAAATCGACCTTCTGCCACTTTTCCAAATGATCAACTAGAAGTCAAGTTATTATTTGTTGCTGACTTTTGTCAGGTAGTGTATACCGAACCGTATTAAAACCGTGACCTAAAATTTAATTGAGAAGTCTGTATTGTTGCACCCCTAATCATTACTGATAATTTTGTTTGCCTTTTCATTAGAAGCTCAAAAAATCCAGTTGATTATATTTTCCTCATTAACCATCAGAATAAACACGACAAGCTGAAGCACATCAGTTGCCCTCATTTTGAGAACTGAAAACACATGCTCTCTACAAATGAACAGCCGAGCCAAGAAATTGCATTAATGCACACTGCGGCGGGTCGACATTAACATAAAACTTCTTACACGTGGCTGCTTTCCATTTTATAGAGTTTTGCTGGTTCACATTCAAGAATGCTGCACTTTTATTAGCTAGCTTTAGAGAGCATGTGGATTCCTGACACAAGTGTTTAGTCACTTATGTTTGCTCAGTTTTCAGATCGTAGGTCATTACAGCCTAAAGACCCTTTTATGTTTGTATTTTAATAGTATTCATTAATTAACTGTAGACTTTATAGGATTTTTCTGGGTCTGATTTTGGTTACTGATAGACGGCAATACTATAATGAAGCAAATTATTTATATTTCAACAGTCGTGAGGATATACAGGGAGTGCAGAATTATTAGGCAAGTTGTATTTTTGAGGATTAATTTTATTATTGAACAACAACCATGTTCTCAATGAACCAATCAAATCAAATCAAATCACTTTTATTGTCACATCATCAGCAGCACGTGTGCTATGATGAGTGAAAAGCTTAGGTGCTGGCTCCAGACAGTGGAAAATACAGATAGTGCAAATACAACAACAGTGCAAAAAAACAGACAGTGCAAATACAACAACAGTGCAAAATACAACAACAGTGCAAAATACAGACAGTGCAAAATACAGACAGTGCAAATACAGCGACTGTGTAAAATACAGACAGTGCAAAATACAACAACATACTCACAAAAAAGAAACAAAATAGTGTAAATTTGGCAATGTTGACAGTGATGCGTACGATGGATAGGTGTACACATAGTTGTAGGCAGTATTGTTTAAGTATGGATTGGTTAAAGTGCAGTGCATGCTACATCTTTATGGTGTGCAGTGTGGGGTATGGGAGAGTTTGTGTGGGGTGTGTTAAGTGTTCATCAACCTGATAGTCTGAGGGAAGAAACTTTCCTTCAGTCGACTGGTGCGTGACCGAATGCTGCGGAACCGTCTGCCTGAGGGTAGCAGAGAGAAAAGTCTATGGCTTGGGTGGCTGGAGTCGCTGATGATTCTCTTGGCTTTCCTCATGCACCTCCTGGTGTAGATGTCCTGGAGGGAGGGAAGCTCACCTCCTACTACACGTCCAGCAGTTCGCAGTATGTTCGCAATATGAATGAATGAATGAATTAATATGTTTTTGGAAGTAGTTTTTAGTTTGTTTTTAGTTTTAGCTACTTTAGGAGGATATCTGTGTGTGCAGGTGACTATTACTGTGCATAATTATTAGGCAACTTAACAAAAAACAAATATATACCCATTTCAATGATTTATTTTCACCAGTGAAACCAATATAACATCTCAACATTCACAAATATACATTTCTGACATTCAAAAACAAAACAAAAACAAATCAGTGACCAATATAGCCACCTTTCTTTGCAAGGACACTCAAAAGCCTGCCATCCATGGATTCTGTCAGTGTTTTGATCTGTTCACCATCGACATTTAGTGCAGCAGCAACCACAGCCTCCCAGACACTGTTCAGAGAGGTGTACTGTTTTCCCTCCTTGTAAATCTAACATTTGATGATGGACCACAGGTTCTCTATGGGGTTCAGATCAGGTGAACAAAATCCATATATGCAAATAAAACTAAACTAATTAGATCACAAATGAAGTTCTGTGTAATAAAATGAAATGATGCAGAGAAAAAGTATTGAACACGTGAAGAAAGGGAGGTGTAGAAAGGCAGTAAAAGTCCAGACAGCAGCTGAAATCTCTTAGTAGTTCTTCAGCAACCCTCTGCCCTTCCTCAGTGTAAATGAATATTTGCTGCTCCAGTCCAACGTCTACATTAGCAGGATGATGAAGATGAAACCAGGATGGACATTTCAGCAAGACAATGATCCAAAACACAGCCAAGAAAACGCTCAAATGCTTTCAGAGAAAGAAAATCAAGCTGTAGAATGGCCCAGCCAATCACCTGACTTGAGTCCAATAGAAAATACAAAATAAAGCTCAGATTTGATAGACGAGACCTACAGACCCATCAAGATTTTTACACTCTGTTGAAATGAAAAACTCACACCTGAGCAATGCATCTGATTCTACATATGAGAGGCATATGAGAGCTGCCATCACCAAAAAAGCCTTTTATATAAAGTATTAAATACATTTCAGAAGTTCAGCACTTTCTCCTTGTGTCATTTCATTGTTATTACACAACTCATTTTTCAGATTTGTTTTGTTTTATTATTACATTTGTATTGTTTGGGTTTTTACCAAAATCTGGTTCAATTCCATGCCAACAGCTCCATTAGAAACATTATTCCCAGGAAAAACATGACATGTTTAATACTTATTTCCACCGCTGCATATTTAAATGAATGCTTTTATTCAGCAGGAATGCATAACATTTAAATGCATAATCTAAATTGACAGTAAGGAAAGACATTAATGGGATAAAAACACTAAACATTTCAATGTCTGTATCAAATTTTATGTAATGTAGTACTAATACTAAATCCAAACTAAATTATTGTCTCAAATAGCTTTTGTAAAACAAATACGGTAAAGAAATGATTGAAATATGTTTAATTTTCATGCGATTTTTGAACGAAACATAAATTTATTTAATGTCATTTTCAAATCATGGTAAATTATAATATATATAAAAAAATTATATAAAGTTCATAGGTAGGGCCAGACAGAATCTGCGGGCATTTTTTGCTATTTCTGAGCAGAATTTTGTACAAAATCTGCAGATTTATGAGGAATAATTTTGCGACTATCGTAACCAAAAACGTAATATATGAAATAATAATACCTTTTTAACTTTTATTTAATGTTTACAAGGCAAATCCAATTAGATCCACTTATTTGGTAAACAAAGCAAGTCTCTTATATAATATATCTACTGAAAGACAGAAAATATTCTTTTACAAACTGTACTGTAAATAAATGAACATTTTCATATTAGTCAATAATATAGAATAGAAATTAATTTAAAAACTGAATAAATATAAGTGTGCACACAGTTACACAAGTAAATAAATAGACTCAATGATGGGCTAAAAATCTGCAGATTTCTCCGTGCACAGATTCCGTGTGGACCTAGACATAAAGGTCATAAATAAAGGTCATATTGTATATATTAATATATATTTGCATATATTAAAGGTAATTGTAACCAGAGGATGTGACACTGACAACAGGGGTGCGGATCCAAATGCAGGTTTATTAGAATAGTCAGGCAAGCAATGGTCAACACAGGAGCAAACAGATGTATAAGGGCAATCCAGAGTCGTAGTCAGATAGCAGGCAAATGGTCAAAGGCAGGCAGCAGACAGGATTAACAGACAGACGAGGCAAAGATCAAAACCAGGCAAAAACAAGACAAAGTAATCGCGCTGAAATGTCACTGAAAACAGATAACAAGAGTCAGTCACTTTTGTGTGTTTGTGTGCTGACTTTAGTCCATGTAATCAGTATCTGAGCAGCTTCAGCTGTGGGAGTCTTATCAAGGGTGACTTGGAGCAGGTGAGTGTGCGTGTGTGTGTGGCATGACCGGGTTTTGTAGTCCATATGAGGCAGGATTTGTAGTTCATGTGAATGTGAGTGTATTTACCAGCGATCTCTGTTTGTATCTCGCTGGTGACCGTGACAGTAATAAAGGTCATATTGTAATAAACAGGGGGGAAAAAAGCATTTTTTGACAAAGTTTTGATGCTTGAAATTATCTTTTTAGATTTGACTCTTACTAAATAGTTGATTATCCCCCCAAAAAAGTTGTTATGTGGAACTTTCGATTCATCAATAAATCCTGAATCACAGTTTTGTTTTGTGTGTTTTAAAATTTCATATTGGTCCCACTTTATATTGTCGCTTATACCTGTGAACTTACACGGTAACTAGATGTGTAAGTAGTATGTAACTACAGTGCATGTACACACTGGTATATAGTGTTTACTTGTGTAATACTGGTGTAACAACACACTGAATAGTATGTGCAAGTTCAAATGTGTAACAGGACATTAATAACAATCTTAAACTAGCCCTTTAATGTGAATTACTGATGTGATCCTACAATTTACCTTAAAACAACATATAAACATAAGGCATTTGTATATTTTTATATACACTTATACTTTCTTGGCAGAAGTTTGCTGTTGTTAAACAGTTGCACAAAGGCTTAGGTTTTATATATTACACATTAATTTGTGACCATGTTACACTTTATATTGAGTGGATAGTTCCTGAGGAATTTACCCTGTAATTACACTGGTATCACAAGGTGAAACCTTTTAATGCAGCGATAGTTCTGCCATTCTTATTGTAATGCAGGGTTCAGAAGTACACGGTATGCTGTATAGAAGTGTCTTGAAAAATATCTAGTTAAATATTATTTACTGTCATCATGTCAAAGATTAAATAAATCAGTTATTAGAGATGAGTTATTAAAACTATTATGTTTAGAAATGTGTTTAGAAAAAATATCTCCGTTAAACAGAAATTGGGGAAAAAATAAACAGGGGGGCTAATAAATCAGGGGGTTGAATAATTCTGATTGCAACTATATGTAATTATTGTTACAGATGTGTACTTTTTTAGTGTCGTTACTAATGTCCTGTTACAAATTTGAACTTACACATACTATTGTGTGTTGTTACATGTGTGTAGTTACACCAGTATTACACAAGTAAATACTATGTACTAGTGTGTACATACACTGTAGTTACATACTATTTACACATCTGGTTACCATGCAAGTTCACAGGTATAAGCGACACTTAATATAAAGTGGGACCTTAATATTAAATGTCACAAATCAGCACGTTAAAAGGATTTTTGAAGGATCACTGAGGTAATGGTGCTGAAAAAAAAGACATTTTAAAATAGACTCAAACTGAAAAACTGCTGTTTTAAATTGTGATAATATTTCACAAAATGACAGTATTTTTTGTTAAATATATGTCTTTCGTGAGCATATGCAATCAGTTTTTTTGTTCATTTAAAAGCATTAAACATGATGGCTCAGTGGTTAGCACTGTCGCCTAACATTAAGAAGGGCGCTGGTTCGAGTCCCGGCAAGAGTAGTTGTCATTTCTGCGTGGAGTTTGCATGTACTGTCCGTGTGGGTTTCCTCCGAGTGCTACGGTTTCCCCCACAGTCCAAACACATTCACTATAGGTGAACTGGATGAATTCAATTGTCTGTAGTGTATGAGTGTGTCTGTGAATGTTAGAGTGTATGGGTGCTTCCTAGTACTGGGTTGCGGCTGGAAGGGGATCCGCTGCATAAAACATATGCTGGAATAGAGTGGGGGAACTATTGACGTCAATTTGTATGCAAAAACCTGAAAGCGAGTTAGCATTTTAGCAGTTCCGGTTCCCTCATCCTATAAAGTCAATGGGTTTTTTAATGGGATTTCAGTTAAAGCGCTTAAATAAGGTCTGTGGCTAACACAAACTCAAGATACTTTCACGTTTTATTCTACGACATAAAACACATCAGTTTCATCACACTCTTGATTTTTAAAATCGGTTTCGCTTCTTTAAAAAGACGGTTGCTATCAAGTTGCTAATCGGGACTACAGGCGGTGTCGGAGACATTATACGTCATCGAGTTGAACTGGTCTGGAGCGCAGCCCGCTTGTGTTGGGCATTTGGATGTGTGTTATTTAAGTATTTTCATAAATAGTATTTTATAGTTTGTAGTATTTTTCTAATTGGGAATTTATATTGTGTGTAGATAATGCCTTCACTTGTAAAGACTGCCAAGACAGACTCATTTGTTGATCATTTATTTTAATTAAACAATATTATGGTGATACTGCTTCCCAGTGCACACTGTCTCTTTCTGCTCTCAGTAATGCAAACGTGTGAATAAACATGTAAAAATATATTCATATTAACTGTCATTTTAACGTGATCAATAGATTTTTCATCTTTTTTTTCTTCATCTGAACACATTTAACTCTGTCATAACTGCAATATTTACACTCCTCCTTAAAATGTATCGCATATGTGACTGTGTGGGCTGCTTTTCGCTGTACTCAGTGACAAAAAAAGAATATTGAGTGTTGTTCAGTGTCCATGATAGAACTTTCAGGCTAATAACATTAGACTTGTCCCTCACGCCTCATTTCTGTCGTCTGTTACTAAGGTAAGCGGGCTGTATGCATGTGAGCGAAACACTTATTTAAACATGTCTTATTATAATAATGTGTAGGCACATTTATACATACAGTTTATAAACTTTTACAACAACTGTAAAGCAAAACAAAAATGTATTTACCACGTTAAAACTATCCAAAAGGTACATACTTCTATGAGCTTTTGCGTATTTATTTGTTTATAATATTATAGCATGGATTATAAACCGAGAGAGTAAACCTTTGTCATGGATCATATTTCTAAAAATAAGCTTGAAGAGTTGTCTGTAGCAGGGTGGTGCTGACGTCACAGGTGAGCGCCCTGAAGGCTCTGTAGTCCGTTTATAGCCTAATGTTAGCTTTTCAGTTCTTGCGTTTGCATTTAAGATCCAAAAGTGCTAAAAGATGTATTTTCATGTGAGGATTATCCGGCTTGGCAAAATGTGTAAGCGTAATGAACTGTATTTGAACACAGAGCTTATTATTTGCAATTTTCGAAAAGCCTATGGGAAAATCCTATAGGTAATTTATCGAGGGAACCAGTTTTATGCTAGCAGCCGATTCGCCTACAACGTGATGTCATAGCTCCTCCACTCTATAGTGTACATAGGTTAAACAATGATACTTTTTTCTATAAGAAAGATATTACACCTATTAAATGCAATGGTAAAACTTTACAATAAGGTTGCATTAGTTATTGTATTTACTAACATGAATAAACAATGAACAGTGCATTTAATGCAGTATTTGTTCATGTTAGTTAACGTTAGTAAATGATAATACAGTTGTTCATTGTTAGTTCATGTTAACTCGCATTGAATTAACTAATGTTAACAAGCATGAATGTGGATGTTAATAATGCATTAGTAAATGTTGAACTATGATTAATTAATGCTGTATAAGTGTAGTTCATTATTAGTTCATGCTAGTAATTACAATAACTAATGAAACCTTATTGAAAAGTGTGACCATTGCAATAGTATAAAGTATTTTACAGGTACTATACTATTATAGTAAAACGCTATTATACAGTAAAGAGTCTGTCTTTTTCTCTTTTTCTGTCTTTCTCTCAGCGCGTCCATGTGAGCTTCACTGCAAACCTGTGGATGAAAACTTTTCGGAGAAGATGTTGGATGCGGTTACAGACGGAACGCCCTGCTTTATGAACAACAACAGCAGGAACATCTGTGTCAATGGTGTGTGCAAGGTAGTGTGGCTGGGTATGTCTTACTTTCAACCCATTTGTGCTTTTGTGTGTGTGTGTGTGTGTGTGTGTGTCAATGTATTGTTTTGTCTGTGCAGTAGGAAAAGTATCTACAGTAAGCATTTAAAGGGTTGGTTTACCCAAATGTGAAATCTTACTTATCCTAAAATAATGGGTTTACTTTTTCTGTTAAGCACAAAAGAAGATATTTAGAAGAATGTTGGAAACTATTATCAATTAAGGGTGTAACAAATCACAACCCACAGTTCAGAATGCACATGACCTGTGGATTAATAACTTTTTTGAACTTGTAGGTTAATCCAACATTTAGAACAATTGCAGAGAGATCGCCTCCCGCGTCATTCAAATCACGTATATAAAAGCATTTAGGCTACTCTGTAAAATATAATAATGTGTTGGAACCTTCATAAATGCTTTCTTAGGTTATTAATCAAAGGTTTTCTGTCACTGTTTGTTTTGCCTGCATTCATGCATTCAGTGTAAAGCTGCACGGTTGAATATTAATAGATGGTGATCTCAATTTAATCCCGCACAACATGAATGATAAATGAAAATGGTTTGCATATGTTTATCAATCCTTCGAAGCGCTGCATTTGATCTGCGTTTGATTTTTTTTTTTACTCTTTTCAGTTTGTTACAATTAAATAACACAGAAGTACTGGGAGAACAGTTTATAGTTCAGATATAAACACTGATGTTTATGGTGAAGATTAAAATCACTGTTTAATGGAACTTGACGCTGGTGAATGTTGTAGCAATTACATTGTGTAACCAATGGGTGGCGACAAACAACCCTCAAAATTATGTCACTGAATAGGTTTAGAAATGATCCACCTATAATCAAACATGAAGTTTTATGTGTGAATTGTTGAATCATTTATTGAAAATAAATATAATATTTTGTACAAGATGTTAGATTTCTATTATCAGCAACAGTAGCAAAGATCTTTTTTCTTATTGAATATTTTCCTTTTTTCAGCTGTTTCTTTCCTGATTTAGCAAATTACATTTGTCTCCTCCCTATTTTGCTGATCCGAAAAATGGTCCGATCCGTGACTCAAAAACTGCAGTGTGATCTGAACTGTGAGATTTGTGATCCATTACACCACTATTATCCATTAACTTCTATATATTTTTGTATTTTTATATATTTAATTGACTTCTATATATTTTTGAACATGTTTTGCTTTGTAATATTCATGTCATGAAAAAAAAAATCTGAATTATGTTTCAGAGTCATGCAAAAACCATATTTAGTTTTTTTGTATTGTATATCTGTGATGTTTTATGTAATCTCTCTGCAGGAGGTGGGATGTGATTTTGGAATTAATTCTAACGCTAAGGAAGACCGCTGTGGTGTTTGTCTTGGTGATGGATCCACTTGTGAGACGGTGAAGGAAAACTTTGTGGAGCAAGATGGATTTGGTTTGTAGCACACTTGATTTATATTAATATAGTAGGATATACACTCACTGGCCAATTTATTTTAGGTATACTGCTATTTGGTACACCTCCGATTTACATCTGGCCTGTCAGGCTTTATTTTTTAAAAAGCAACTGCCTATATTATATTATTCATTCATTCATTTTCTTTTTGGCTTAATCTCTTTATTAATCTGGGGTCGCCACAGCGGAATGAACCGCCAACTTATCCAGCACTTGTTTTACGCAGCAGATGCCCTTCCAGCCGCAACCCATCTCTGGGAAACATCCATACACTCACACTCATACACTACAGACAATTTTAGCATATCCAATTCACCTGTACTGCATGTCTTTGGACTATGGGGGAAACCGGAGCACCCGGAGGAAACCCACGCAAACACAGGGAGAACATGCAAACTCCTATATTATATTATATTATATTATATTATATTATATTATATTA
>CAIGQZ010000427.1:32474914-32522467 GCA_903798205.1 Danio tinwini
GGACAATGCTCATTAATCAACAGTAAAACTGTAAACAAGCCAGAATTAGCCACAAGGGCTAATTTTCATGTGTTGATATGATGGGTTGCAGCTGGAAGGGCATCTGCTGCATAAAACATATGCTGGATAAGTTGGCAGTTCATTCCGCTGTGGCAACCCCAGATTAATAAAGGAACTAAGCCGAAAAGAAAATGAATGAATGAATTATATTATATTGACTACTTTATTCTGATTGGTCAATCACAACTTTCCAAGGTATGTTTTTCCGAGAAAAAAAAAGCTGAAAGTCATAACACAGACACTCCCAGGTATTATGAATCATCTTGACCATTAGTCAATATGGTAAGTGAATATAAAAATATTAATCTGTTCTGTAATCATTTTACTAGCTGTTTAATTAAACCTAAAGCACGCAGCCGTTCTACTTTCTGTCAGTTCACATTTATTTAAAGAGCTAGTAAATTATTACAACACGGATGAATCTTTTGTGTCTAGTTTTGTGACAAGTATATAATGTGCATTTATTTAGCCATTTTTTTAAATAAAGCTCTTCGGTGTTATACAACAGCTTCTGATAAACCTGTTGTGTTTATCTCTGCAAGAACGACTGACTGGATGTACATTATCCCTGATTTATTTTATAGATTACCTTATATTTAAATAATGTTACATATATCTGTGTGTAGAAGCACCAGTGTTTGACTGTGTTTTAAGTGAGATTATGTGATTTAGGTTATATGAACCTGGTTTTGATCCCAGCGGGAGCTCGGGATATCTACATTCAGGAAGTGGAAGAAGCAGGGAATTTCCTTGCGATCCGAGCAGCTGATTCTGATGAATATTACCTCAATGGGAATTACATCATTCAGTGGAACGGAGAGTATGAGGCTGGTGGCACAAAGTTTAACTATGAGCGCAGCGGAAATATGGAGAATCTCACCTCAGCAGGACCAACAACTGAACCTGTCATGATTCAGGTACTAACCATCAAATACTTAAAGGAACAGTGCAGTTATTTTGAAAATAGGCTCATTTTACAACACCCTTAGAGTTAAACAGTTAAGTTTTACCATTTTTGAATCCATTAAGCCAATCTCCAGGTCTGGCGGGAGCACTTTTAGCTTAGCTTAGCATAAATCATTAAATCAGATTAGACCATTAGCATCACACTTAAAAACTGTTTAAAAAAATAGAACTATAATCTCATTCTGGTGTAATAATCAAGTAATTTTGCTGCCGTACCATGGCTGTAGCAGGCGCAATAATATTATACAGCGATGTGACCTAATTACCTAGCTGGAGACAGATTTTCAGGTGCCGTGTAAAAGCATTGTGCAAGATAATAGGGTAACCAAATGGGATAAGCAAAATAATCTTGTTTTTGCTTCGAAATAAGACTATTTTGCTAACCCCGTTGACAGATTTAAGAAAAGACTCACTTAATTTTTACATATTATTTCTAAAAACAAGACAACAACATGTTTTACTTGTCTTGAAAACGCTTCAAGATTTAGGAATTTTTAGATATTTTCTAGAATTTGTATAGATCCTAGCCATATCGGCCTAGAAAATACAAACTTTTAATTCCATCTGTCTTAGTACACGATGTAGCTACAGAGGAGTCAACGTTTAAATAGGACAGTTTTTGAAATTTTTGAGCGAGATGCTAATGGTCTAATCCGATTTAATGATTTATGCTAAGCTAAGCTAAAAGTGCTCTTGCCAGACCCGAAGATCAGTTGAATGGAATCAAAAATGGTAAAACTCAACGGAGTAAGTTTCCTACGGGTGCTCTGGTTTCCCCCACAGTCCAAACACATGCGCTCTACGTGAGTTGGATGAACTAAATTAGCCGTATTGTGAGAGTGTATAAGTGTTTCTCAGTACTGGAAGGGCATCTGCTGCGTAAAACATACTGGAATAGTTGGCGATTCATTCTGCTGTGGTGACCCCTGATAAATAAGGGACTAAGCCGAAGGAAAATGAATAAATGAAACATTATCGCAATGTTACTTAGTTTACTAGAATCTGGACTTTACTAGAACTTCTATGTTAAGCTGCTTTGACACAATCTAAAAGCATTATAGAAATAAAGATCAATTTAATTGAATTTAATTAGATGTTAATTTTAAACATTAGACAAACTAAAATGTTTTAGAAAAAAGTTAACTAGCTGTTAAGATTATCTTGAAGAATGTTTGTTTATCATTTTAGAGCAGAATTGGCAGAATTCTGTTAACACTGGTTTTAGTAAGCAAATGTGAAGCTAATAATTATCGTAGTGTTTTAGGATTAGATGCATCTAATCTATTTCTGTAAACAGTTTTTCACATTCCTTTCTGTAAACAGAAACAGATTTCTGTTGAGAACAAAAACTACTTCCTCACAACATTTAAAGGTGTTGTATGTAAGTTTTTGACTCTTCTAAAGCATAAAAATACCATAATATGTGTGCAGATATTTAAGAAACATGCTAAGTGAACATTCTTCTTTATCTGAAAAACAATGCTGAAGTCAGATATTCTGCTTTGAAAATGTGTTTTCCGTGCCGGAACACTGTCTTTGTTTTGGTTATTTTAACCTGCCCCATGCCAGTTTAGCCAATAATATTTCAGCACCCCGGGTTGCCTTGGTGGAAAATCTCATATTTGATTCATTCCTTCAAAAAGGCTCCTAAAGCATACGTTCGTGACCGAAATGATACCTCCAGTGGACCGTAGCAGACTTCGAAATGAGACTCAGTTCCACATGAGGATATAATTATTAGCAAATTATATAAATATTACAAACGTAAACATTAGGTGAGCAGGTTACATTGTATCCACGTGTGCTAACAACACGCTTCGTCACCAACACGCTTTGAGATATGCAGTGATAAGCAATTTGGCCGTTTGCACCAGATGAAACACAACAGAAATTTAAATACAGCCTTTCAGAAGCACAGAATATGCACTCACTCACGAAACGGTAAGGTTTAGAATCTATTTAACACATGTTAACCCTCTTTAACATCATTAAATGTAGATGCTGAATCACTCATATGTGTTTAGTTCTAAAGTTCAATTTCAACCGGTTCATTTTATTTTCATGATCTGAGGTGAACTATCTGCTGCTGCTTTCAGTATTTGGCAATAAATGTCATGCAAAATAACATTCAAACTCACATTATTAGCGTTTAACACTGAATAAAGCACATGAGGTTTACCTGAGGTGATAATTGTCAGTTTTCTGTTGTTCAGCTGTGAGAAATAGAAGCCGTTTCTAATATCAATTCGAAGTGTTGGTTATGACATAAACTCCATTATGAAAAATATTCCCTCTATCACGTGCCGTTGCTTTTATTTAGAACATGGTTTAAATAACTCGCTTCTGTCCTCAATCTGGCAACCTGTGCTTGCAACCTGGCAACCTGTGCCGTATGTTTTGATCCAGGAGTGCAATACCTAGTTCAACCACTGGGTGTCAAACTTACATATTGCACCTTTAACATATTAATGAATAGTTTTTTTTAACAAATCAATTCCTGTTGTATTAAAAAAACACAAAACCTGGCTTTTATTCTAGTTTGTTGACAAACTACAAAAAAAAGTCTTAAAAAAAGGAATTTTATAAAGCAACATTTTGTTATTTTCTGTGCTAATGTGTCACAAAAGCAGCCGGCTGTATTAAACATGGACTATTCCTTCAGCCAATCAACAGACAGAAAGAATTTCTTAGAACACCAAATTTAGTTGTAATTAAACTATAATGTTATTTTCATAGCAGAGATAAAAAGTTATTTTGATAAATCACTCTTCTCCTGACGTTATTTATGTGAGAAAGCATGAAACGTTGCATGACAAACACAGCTCTTGCTTCCAAGACTGGCGGCACTTGCATCACGTAATGATCTGCATGTTGTTATAAAATGACAGATATTTTTGTTTCATTGTGACTTGTTCAGTTGTTGTTCCAAGAGCTGAATCCCGGTGTCAAGTATGAGTATACCATTAAGAGGCGTCGCCCGCTGGGAAATGAAATCCTGGAACCAGAGTATATCTGGAAACATGGAGCCTGGACCGACTGCAGCACAACTTGCGGCCTTGGTAGAAAACAAGATTCACAAGAAGACATGACTGAAAATATACGGCTGAAGTCACAATGGTTTGCCCTCTGGGGACTTTTTCTTTTTTAAATATTTCCCAAATGATGTTTAACAGAACAAGGAATTTTTCAAAGTATTTCCTATAATATTTTTTCTTCTGAAGAAAGTCTTATTTGTTTTATTTCTGCTAGAATAAAAGCTGTTCTAATTTTTTATAAAGCATTTTAAGGTCAATATCATTAACTCTCTTAAGCATTATTTTTTTGGATTGTCTACAGAACAAACCATTGATATACAGTGACTTGCTTAATTACCCTAACTTGCCTAATTAACCTAGTTAAGCCTTTAAATGTCACTTTAAGCTGAATACTTGTATCTTGAAAAATATCTAGTCAAATATTATGTACTGTCATCATGGCAAAGATAAAAGAAATCAGGGATTAGAAATGAGTTATTAAAACTATTATGTTTACAAATGTGTTAAACAGAAATATGGGAATAAAATATACAGGGGGGCTAATAATTCTGACTTCAACTGTGTTTTCTGTTTGTTTACATCATTGAAGGTTATTCTAGGATGGATTTGATAGCTGCTGATGTTTTGGATCTGTTCAGGTGAGCAGCATCAGCCTGTGCGCTGTTTTGAGCCAGAGGTTGGTGTGGTCGAGGAAAACCTATGTGATTCGAGTACACGTCCTGATGACAGACATCGCAAGTGCAAAAGCAGAGACTGCCCTGCAAGGTACAATTCTGCATAAATTTTAATATGCTTTAATCATACCCAGCTGTTAGGACCCCTTTATATTCATCAATGGATCACAACATAAAGAGTACACAAATCAAGTTTTGTCTAATCTAGTAATCTAGTAACAAATTAAAACAAATAAAAAAAGCATAATAAAGTAAGACTTAAGAAAAAAAACGCAGGAAATTAAGTGAAGTTTAATTTTAAACTAATTTCGAGAGGAGCACGTGCTCATGATTGAGCCAGCTGGCCCACTTTGACTAATCATGATCTTCCAATCAAAGGATCCCAAGTCACTATATATATCCTTATTTCCTTTCTATAACTTTCTTCGTCTGGAAGAAACCCCCCTCCTCCCCTTCTTCCACCTTTATCCAGAATGGGCCGCACAGTGGCCCAGTGAACAGCACTGTTGCCTCACAGAAAGAATATCAAAGGTGTCGGGTCCTTGCTGAGCCATCTGGTATTTCTGTGTGGAGTTTGCATATTCTCCCTGTGTTCGCGTGGGTTTCCCCCGGGTTCCCTGCTTTCCTCCCATCGTCCAAATATGCTCTATATTATAGATAAAATAAGCCTAAATATTTTTTCTAATGTTTTACTCTCAAGAAGTTCATCTTGGCCTCAGCAGCGGGGGAGTTTGAGATTGACCTGAGCTCAATTTCCCCTCACCATGTGAAAAGGGGGAGCCCTGGGCCCGAGGATCCCTTGAGCTCAGGGCATTCTCCTGGGACATCACGCCAAATAAGATAAATCTTGAGCTAAGTGTGAACTATTGAAAGTAAAATAAATAAAGCTTGGTGGCTGGCAGTGAAGTCTCTTCTCTCCGCTCAATATCGGTCCATATTTATAGCCAATTTGCAAATAGCGCAACTCGCCGCAGGTGTGCAGAGGCGGACCAGATTCTAGTAGGAAACAAAGAGTGAGTGACGTCATGACACACACATGCACAAGCAGGCAACAGCCGTAACACCAGCTAACATTTTGAGGCTCTAATAAGGTTGACTTTATATTTTTATTACGTACACAAGAAAAAAATTAAGTTCTTTTAAAATACAGGGAGTGCAGAATTATTAGGCAAGTTGTATTTTTGAGGATTAATTTTATTTCAGCAACCATGTTCTCAATGAACCCAAAAAACTCATTAATATCAAAGCTGAATATTTTTGGAAGTAGTTTTTAGTTTGTTTTTAGTTTTAGCTACTTTAGGAGGATATCTGTGTGTGCAGGTGACTATTACTGTGCATAATTATTAGGCAACTTAACAAAAAACAAATATATACCCATTTCAATGATTTATTTTCACCAGTGAAACCAATATAACATCTCAACATTCACAAATATACATTTCTGACATTCAAAAACAAAACAAAAACAAATCAGTATCCAATATAGCCACCTTTCTTTGCAAGGACACTCAAAAGCCTGCCATCCATGGATTCTGTGTGTGTTTTGATCTGTTCACCATCAACATTGCGTGCAGCAGCAACCACAGCCTCCCAGACACTGTTCAGAGAGGTGTACTGTTTTCCCTCCTTGTAAATCTCACATTTGATGATGGACCACAGGTTCTCTATGGGGTTCAGATTAGGTGAGCAAGGAGGCCATGTCCTTTACGCTGTGGAGTACTTGGACCATGTGATGGAGCATTGTCCTGCATGAAAATCATGTTTTTCTTGAAGGATGCAGACTTCTTTCTGTACCACCGCTTGAAGAAGGTGTCTTCCAGAAACTGGCAGTAGGACTGGGAGTTGAGCTTGACTCCATCCTTAACCCGAAAAGGCCCCACAAGCTCATCTTTGATGATACCAGCCCAAACCAGTACTCCACCTCCACCTTGCTCGTGTCTGAGTTGGACTGGAGCTCTCAAGTCCTTCTTTTGACCCATTTTGCCAAATAAAAAGAAGGTGCCTAATAATTATGCACACCTGATATAGGGTGTTGATGTCATTAGACCACACCCCTTCTCATTACAGAGATGCACATCACCTATTATGTTTAATTGGTAGTAGGCTTTCGAGCCTATACAGCTTGGAGTAAGACAACATGCATAAAGAGGATGATGTGGTCAAAATACTCATTTGCCTCATAATTCTGCATAATTTTTTTCCAGCTGAACTTGATGTGCTCATGCAGAGTTATAGCAAATATGACCATATATTTAAAGGGTCACGAAACACCAAAACACATTTGTTGAGCTCATATATGTGTCCCACGCTGCTATAAACACAATTAGGACACATATATTGCACTAAAAAGTGAAAATTGGTTGTTTTTGCGTTATTTTGAGCAAATTTATTCTTCCGGTTTGAAACAAATTTTTGAAGCTACGTCACGGCCATGAGATACTTGCGTGTAAATCCAGAGTGGAGAGTGGCTGTCTGTCCCTGCGAGTACAACATGACGTCTCTGAGTGTGCGGCATTAATTCATGAGAAAGACTTTGTTCAAACCAATCAGTGCGCTCTATTGTGTATGACGTGCAACTTCATTAATATGCATGACAACTTCGGAGACTGTTTACCTGTTGCAGTGTTCAGAAGGCAAAGAGACGCCGCACCAAAACAAGTGAAAGAATGAGAATTTGGAGACATGGGTCATCAGTGTTGCATTCATCAGTGCGCTGTGTTTATTATTGTGCTGCAACGAAGGTTCTGTTTTCATTTTCCTGCTGTGAGAGCGCTGCTGGACTCATGTGGATTATAGTGCACGCGACAGAATGCGTTTGTAAGGAAAATTTTTACCCAAAGAGCTTTTCGCATCTTAAAATGATGAAATCTGGAGTTGCCGCTCGTCTCCTTTTAAAAAATACACAGTTCCAGAGTGACTGTCCTGTCTCTACAGATTTGGTAAGTGTGCAATCAGTTCTTTGTTTATTCAGAAGTTAGTTTGTATTGTCAGCAGTGCTCTTTCAGTTTTTAAAGACATACCATAGTCAAAACGATTTAGTTCCTAAGTTTACAGTATGTTAATATCACTGCAATATTATAGTACAATATTATAGACTGAAAGGTCCCCTGTAAATGCTGCTCTCCGAATGTAAACATGATCTAACTATTCCCGTCGTGCAGGATTTTCGCCGCATTTTGTGACAGAATAGTCTATACACACACGGCTTTCTCACGCTACCTACCGAGTCATCTAAGTTACCGAGAGATGAGGAGGATTTATTTTCTCCCATTCGCCATGCGGTATCAAACATTGGATTAAAACTCCACTCTCGAGCAGTTCCTCGCTTTCAATATCTCGTTTGTCACTGGCAACATGCAGGAAATGTTCCTGAATAAAAAGTGAGAGTGCCAAACTGCAGTTAAAGTCGACAAATTAATAATTTGGCAAGTAATTTGTTTACTGATGTCCATGTAAACACAGTCACTGTCTTTCTCTCCTGTGTCTGTGTTTGTTTTGCCTTGCGTGTGCCCAAACGAAAACTCACGTATTTGCAAATCCTTCCCTCATTCCCTCCCCCGACACTCCCACCTAAACGGAGCTGGACACGCACACTTTTCCTGACTTTTTCCAAACTAGAGGTGTGAAAACACCCTGCTGAGACAGGGGGCTTCATGGCCCTTTAAAAAAGCAACACCACTGCATAAGTGAGACAGAGGCCCCGTTTACACTAATATGTTTTAGTTTTAAAACGCATAAGTTTTGCTACGGTTACGCCATCCGTCCACACTACACCAGAGTTTTCGAGCCCAGAAAACGGAGCGTTTTGGAAACGCTGAAGAGGCTGTTTTCATGCTAAAATGCTGCTGCTCCGTCTCAGTGTAGATGGAAAACGGGGGAACGGAGGGAAAACGGAGACATATGAAAACGGAAGCGGGGCTGCAGACATTCATCTATCTGATTGGGGCTTTTCCCTCAATATTAAGTAGCCTTCACACAGTTCAGTCCTGCATCTCTCCTTGTAAGTTCAGACTTCGCAAATTGATAAGGAAAACAAACTCCCGATTGTGTACTTTATAAAGTCATTCACATCACCCTGGCTATGCTGTTTCACTATGCTGTTTGACTATCTTAACAATAAAATGAAAACATGATGTGAGGAACTGCCTATTTTCATTTTGATATTAGCAACTTAAAAGACATCAGAAATGTTAAGGCGTCAGGTGACTTCAAAATATGAGCGTCATCTTCATGCATATTTATAACAAAACGGAGCCTATAACATTACTGCCTCCTTTCATTTTCATTGAAAATACAAAACATACCTTCTCTTACATTAAACATTTAATAATTATTAATGACCATTATAAAAGTATAACGCACAATAAGTTTATACAATAGAGAAAATAAAGACAAGCAAACAGTCCGATGTGCAGAATCAGTGTCCGCGGTTATATTAATTAAGATATTAACCTAACTTAACTTTGCGCTCAGCCAAAGCACATTACCTGAGAACAATAATAGATTCAAAAGACCAAAGTCTGGGAATATGTCTTTAGATATAGACAACAAGATTAATTAAATATCACGTTTAACAAATATAGTGAGATTAGATCCAGCGGGAGATTCGTGATGAACAGTTTGACGAGGACAGCTCTCATATGCGTATGTGCTCAAAGCACGCTGCAGTGCATGCCAGAGAGAGAGTGTGTGTGGTCACGTGATGTGCATTTTCACCGTTTTAGTGTAGACGGAGAGCTGTTCAGAAACACTGGGTGAAACGCTAGTGTGGACATGGATCGTTTTCATTCTAAAACGCCATTTTAAAACTAAAACGTACTAGTGTAAACAGGGCTAGAGACAGTTAGCATGGGGAAACAGCTGCTCAAGTTAATGCGCAAGATTACATTTAAATATTTAAAGTATTTAAATATTTTTATATAATAAAAAATAAGTGATGTAGTGTGTGAAGTATTGACTTTTCGGTAACACTTTACAATAAGGTTTATTAGTTAATGCATTTACTAACATGAACTAATCATAAACAACACTGGTACAGCATTTATTAATCATAATTGAACATTTACTAATGCACGATTAACATCCAAGTCCATGCTTGTTAACATTCGTTAATGCACCGTGAGTTAACATGAACCAGCAATGAACAACTGTATTTTCATTAACTAACGTTAAGTAATATGAACAAATGCTGTAGTAAATGTATTGTTCATTGTTTGTTCATGTTAGTAAATGCATTAATTAACATTTAACTAATGAACCTTATTGTAAAATGTGACAGACTTTTCAGTTAAAAAGTAGGGAATTGGCCATAATTTTGAAATTATTTCAGATTTAATTGCATAAAATTACATAAAATAGGCTACTGCATAGTTTCTACAACAAATTTGACAAAACAGGAATGCATATAGCCTTAACTTAATGTTCAGTGGAAATGTTTAATTTAAGGTTCCTACTTTTACATGTTGATCAGTTTAAGATAAAATTTCTAAAATTGAGTTTTTAATAGATTTAAAAGTGCACTTGTGTGTGTGTCTGCCTTTATTATTGATCAAGTGGTTGATATGACATTCAGAATGTAAGCAGTACTAACAGGTAGTTTTTTAAATGAGTAATAATTCATTAATCTGATTCATTAATCTAGTTACAATACAAGTCCCTGACGAAGGTCAATGAATTTAAGGTAATTATTTATATTTACCTTATTTATATTATAATTTATTTGTTGCAGTAATATCAAATGTAAAACTTAAAACTATGGTATTGAATCTAATTGTAATTTGAACAAAAAAAGACAAGCCATTTTCGTAACTTTGTTCTTTGTGTGACTGAAATGTAGGAAATGAATGACTTGGGCTAAGGTGAGAAATAAGATTCGTCTTTAAAAAAAGGGAAGGAGACCGAAACTCAGTTTAGAGAATAAACCCTGCTCCTGACCAGGTTAGGTTAGGCCATGTGCTCACTCGCTATTAGTCAGACCCTAGTCTGTCTGTCCCTAGTCATCTAGTTACCTGTTCATTATGTTAGTTTGCCTCACCTGTCCTCCTCATTTTTGTCTTTGTCTGCTCCTCTATTTATTCTCCCAGAGTGCTTTTGTTGCTTGCTGATTCATTTCTCATGTTATGTGATGTTTGATTCCTCAGCTTTTCTGCCTGGTTTGGTTTTGTTTTATTTAAAATATACAGTATATATATATATATTTTTCCGTTTATTCCAGCCCTGTAGGTTAGCAGTTTCCAACAGGGCGGTTCCGGCCCACAAGGGGGCCTCAGCAAGCTCTGTGGGGGGTCATGTCTCCATGTCTCCTAGTGCACAATTAGGAGAATGTCATGTTGGCTGACAAAAATAATGGACAATTTTGTAATTCGTCCGCCACAAAAAAAAAAATCGAGTCTCACTGATTCACTTTCAGCAGCTTATAGTAATGAGCCAAGCATACTGGACCCAGTTGAGGAAGCTCCAAACATTTCGGGTCGCAAAGCTACCAATACTGGAAACACGAAATGCAGGAAATACCAAGATAGTTACCTGAACTATGGTTTTATTCCATTTTCTCGAAGCAAAGAGTCCCTGACCCAGCCACAGTGCGTTTTCTGCACCAAAGTTCTTGCTAACGAATGCATGAGGCGTCCAAATTAAGAAGACATTTCCAGACAACTCATCCCCAATACCGCAAGGTGTACCCTATACAAATGGCCTACTGATGTTTTGCTTTTATATTTTACATTAGGATATTATTTGTGCATAAACATATCTAGATATAGTAATAAACATACTGTTCGATTGAAAACAGCATTTTTTTGTCATACCTACTGCAAACTTATATGAACGATAATATCATTAAATGTGGAGGGGGGCCTTACAATATTTTCCGGGGAAAAAGGGGGTCTCAGGCAAAAAAAGGTAGGGATTAACTGCTGTAGGCTGTTATCTGAGCTCTGTGTCCAGTTTTTTGTTGTTGTTTTTTCATTCTTAATTAATAAAGTTTATTTTTTATTGCTGATCTGCGTCTGGGTTCTGTCCTCATACCTGACACCATTGTATTGAAATGATCTGTGTGTGAACCCTGTACTGACCACAGGTGGTGGGTTGGAGGATGGCAGACGTGCTCGTCTACGTGCGGTCCAGATGGAGTGAAAAAGCGCACCATACTTTGTGTCCGTACAGTGGCTGGAGAGGAGCGGGTTCTGCACCCCGGGGACTGTAAGCAGCTGCTCAAACCCAAACCTGTGGTTCCTTGCAACCGAGACGTACCGTGTGGGTCAGAATGGACTGTGGGGAACTGGAGCGAGGTGGGCTGCTATATTGCAAATCAACATGGATAATGTTCTTAAAGTACACATGAAATCAAATCTAACCATAATGATTTTGCTAGCTGACATTGCTAGTTTTGTGGTGAACAGTTCATCTGTGCGTGTCATAGAGAAGAAAAGTTTGCCCTTGTAATCTTTAATTGAAACCTAAAAATACACTTGCTGTTAGTTTTCAGTTAAATTCTCAGATTAGGTCTGTCAGAGGTATTGAGCGTGGCTAACATACTTAACCACGCCCCTCCAACTGTCAAAGTATGACAACAAACAGAAATGATGAGAAGGAGGAATCTGTTATGGCCCGTTTCCACTGAGTGGTACGGTACGGCTTTTATGGCCATTTCCACTGTCAAAAAGCATACCAAACTGAACCATACTGTACCACTTTTTCAGCACCCTTTCGAAAAGGGTATCAAACACGAGAAAGGGTAACAAAAGGTGAAGCTACATGTGCAGCTGAACGCTGATTGGCTACAGAGATACGTCACAAGCTTGTGGAGCTAGCCAGAATCAAATCAATAGAACTGCCATGTTTTTAAATACACAGCCGAGACATTATCGTAATACTTTATGCATATAATAACAAGCCATGGTTCACCCGAGCTCAAACAAACCTTGTCGTCGTCTTTATGAACAGCCACAAAACCAAGAAGATCAAATTTTGCCGTGTTCTGTTGTTGTATTTTGAGCTCGTCTAAAAGTGCGAGTGGTTTCATTTTCCAGAGAGCTTGCGATCGCTTCTATATTTGAATTAACAAACTTTTTGAGCTCATGCTGCGCGTGATGCTGATCACGTGCGCGTGATCACTGAAGCGCTCTGATATCCAATCCATTCAGATGCGGACAAACGAGAGAGTGAAGAGCGAAAAAACAAAGGAGAAGCCTGACAAAACAGCAGCAAATGATGCTTCTGCAACTTAAAACATAAACAAACAGCCATGTTTAACTATTATCATCACCTTGTGGACTATTATGAACTCGAAATGACGGAATTACTTTCTAACCAGAGGACTACACGTGCTGCTGAAGATTACGAACACAGATGGGAGGTTTGCTCTGACTGTGGGCTTTATTTTGTGTTGTTTTTTTAACCTAAATAAGAACTAAATGGATGCAGTGTGTAGTTTTCTGTAATTGGTAACATACTGTAAGGGTCTGAATGTGTTCATATATGTTGCATTTATTTATTTATTTTATGTAAATGCAGACGTTACAGTACGCTATTTCACACTATCATTGATATGCAGTTATAATCAAATCATGTTCATAGAAAGGTTAGTAATGAACATTTATACACAAGTATTAATATGTATAAAGCATCTGTCATGTGATATGTGAACAACCCGCATGGGGTTACTGTGTTATTTCCTTGAGTAAACATGACGTCGTCTTAAACTTTCTGTCGTACACCACGCACACCAAAAGGGTACCCTTGGTAGTGGAAACGCAAGCCTGATAAAGGTGACCCGTACTGTACCGTACTGTACTGTACGTCTCAGTGAAAACGAGCCACTAAGTTGTAAAATCCCCTAACCCTTCTCCTGATCTTTCGGGATGAAATGCCTACTTTACTACATTCAATCAGCTTGCAGTAGAAAAAAAACAAGCCACGCCCACTGTTCTCTCATTTAATATTCAGTTTCTCTGGAAACTGCTTTACAGTATGAAAAAAATCAACACAGGCTCATTCTGAAAACGTAGTCCTATGTACGTTTCTGGAGACTGCAAGTTATGTAGCCAGAGGTATGGCTGCAATTAATTTTTTAAATAGAATGCTACAGGGTGGTGTGACCCCTTTCCTTTTCGCGCTTACCAGCTGACCACTTACCTCCGTGTGGACGACTTTCCCCGCTGCAACCAGTTTGTCCTTGAGACGCAGAGAGAAGTTGACCACGACAACGAGGTTTAAGTCCGGTGAAGTACGGTTCTAGAAAGCAGATAAGAAAAGAGCATCCAAAAAATAAAATAAATTGGCAAATAACAGGGTGAGAATGTGGTAAAATCTGAAAACGTGGTAAAAAATCATACAAGGGCTTTTCTTTTTTTTGGATTGCTTTTGAAACTTGTTGGTTGGGTTTAGGAGAGTGGGTGGGTGGGCGGGCGAGTGGATCAATCTATAAAATTGCTTGGGTTTAGGGAAGGAGGAGGGTGGGTCAGTCAACAGCGGCCTCTGGTGGGTTTACGTGAGAACAGCAGATGCAAACGGCACTCGCGAGAGAAATTTGAGATCTCAAAAACTGTACACAGCGGCCTCTCGTGGATTTGCGAAAACACAAAAACGGCAAAAATACGTACCTCCCGGGACGTATTTCGTGGCCTCCAGAAATGTGTGTAGGGGTACGTTTTCAGAATGAGCCTGAGTTGAAAAAAATGGTTGCAGCTTCCTGTTTATGCGAACTTTAATGTAAAAGTTGTGATGATCAGTAAATAGATCACATACAGTGATAGAGATGAAAAAAATGATCAGAGATTAAATTAGCAATTGTGTTCCCTGGCAAAACATATAATTGTTGGCAAAAATGAGACATGAATGTTTCCTTGCAAGAGCTCCCCTTAGAAATGTAGCATTAACTCGCATGATTTCTGTGTTCATTCACAAAACGTTTGTATTTTTTGCAATACACTTGTAAGGTGTAAACAACATTAGTTTGCAAAACTCTTTCATCAAACTCTTTCATCTTTCTGGCACTTTAACCAACACTTGCACCAGTTTTGCACATTTGCACCAGACATGTTCTTACAGTCACTCCGTGTATATAAATATAAAAAACAAAAAACTGTGCATTTATAAAGTGTGCTTCACACAGGTGAGTGGGTTTGACAAACCACCTGTAGAAACACTCTTCTCTCTCAAAAACAACACTCCTCCCTCCTAACTCTAACACTTAATTCTCTTAGCACTAACAGTTTATTTGTATAATTAGCACTTCTTGTGTGTATTGAATCTTGTTGTTGAATCACTGAATGCCTCCTCAGTTGTAAGTCGCTTTGTACAAATGCGTCAGCTAAATCAGGGGTTTCCAAACTTTTCAGCCCGCGACTCCTAAAATAACAACGCCAGTGACTTGCAACCCCCAATTTTCTTTGAGGTGATTATAAATATATAAACCTTGCACACAACACCACACACATACCAATACGCCCAAGTCTATTCATCATTTATTATGGAGAACGCAGCTCGGAGACCATCTTCCATGTTCAGTTGTGACCTGTATTTATTTTTAAAGCATGCTGAGTGCCGTAACGATGTCAGAAAGTTTAACCAGGTGCCTCTTGACACTATTGCTGTGTCTTTAATTTAACATAAGCACTCCAGAAAAAAAGGCAGCAGGCCACAGCTCTGTTTAGCTTTCACCCTAACTAAAAAACACACCTGATCTAACTAACTAAGTCCTTCAGGCTTGTTTGAAACCTACAGGTAAAGCCTCAGTCACACTATAGTTTGAGCTTGCGAAATTCTGTCGTACGGCGTTGCGAAAAGGGGCGGGATTTAAAAAGATGAATAGGCATTTAAAAAGCGAGCAATTGCTCCATGTTTTAAATTTCTGTTCAGAGAGGTCATGTTTTGATCCTGGATTGGTCTCACGCAGTCAAGTGATGCGATTTCGCAGGTCAGAGTTCACCAAGCTTCAACTTTGCACCGCTGCAACCTGCGAAACTCGACGCATGACCCTGCGTTTCCGGTCTGATGCATTTGCGTGCGTACGAATGGAAGTCTATGGGGAGAAAAGCCCAGTGTGACTGCGGCTTAAGTGTGTTTAATTACGGTTGGAACTAAACTGCGCAGAGCTGCGGCCCTCTATTTGACACATACATGTGTTTTAAAACAGGGATTCTCAACCAGCGTTCCTGCAGGTGGGCCGCGAGATAGCTTAAAATTAACTCTCAATATTATATTCAAATTTTTATGCTATACTACTCCAAATGATTGAAGTAATGCACTTTCTCCTGCTCTCTGATTATTTCAAACTCAGCGCAAAAACAGCCTCATGATCGTGTCTGCAACTAGTACACGTCAGTCTGTTCATTCAAGCGAAAGCGAAAGTCTTTCTTTGTGTATTGAACTATTTAATCTATCCTCATAGTTGTCCAAATTAATGTCCTGTGAGTGTTTTATAATGGATGCACGCTCATACAGGAGAATCTAGCGAGGCTCAATGGCCATAGAATGTAAAATAAACTTGCATATGAGCTTCAGACGCTCTGGCGGAACAGTTCACTGTTCCTGTCAGTGATCTCCCATTAATGTCCAGCTGCAAACTCAACCGCCATCAGATCGATGTGTTTTAACAGATTTTGCATGTTTTACTGTATTTTACATTTGTCTATATTTTTGAATAGTATTCAATTGTAGATGTTCAGTCAGTCCAGTTTAAAGCAGAAGCTTGTCTTTTGCAATCTCCCTTTTGACTTGTTATTTTTTTATAAAATAAAAAAAATTATATATATATAGTTTTATTTTTAAATATAAAAAAAAAAATTATAATTATATATTTTTTTATAAATACATAATAATAGAAAATAACAGACGGCACAACAAAGGTATAATATATATATATATATATATATATATATATAGAGAGAGAGAGAGAGAGAGAGAGAGTTTTAAACCCCTGTTTTAAAAGATACTTACAAGTTTTCTGAGTCTTGGGAGCAAATGCAAAGTTTCTTAGGTGAACGCAAATGTTTTACATTTACATTTAGTGATTTAGCTACAGAAGAGTGAAGCTTTATATAGAAAAATGAAACTTTTTTTTTTGGAGTGAGATGCTAATGGTCCAATCTGATTCAATGATTTATGCTAAGCTAAGCTAAAAGCGCTCCTGCCAGACCCATAGATCGGCTGAATAAAGTGAAAAATGGTAAAACTCAACTATTTAACTCTAGTTAGCTCTAACTAAACTTTTGCACTCCCTGAAAAAAATAGTTTCCTAACAATGCCTTTGCGTGCTCCAAAGAAACTGTCGCATGCACCTATGAAACTTGGGGTCACTTACTTTTATGCGTTGGAAATACTGAAAGATGTATTTTATTGCTTTTGTGAATGAATGCAAAATTTCTTGGTGATTTTAGGATTATTGTGAGTTGAGAAAAAGATCCAAGGGGAATTTATTTTTCCCCCCCTAAATAAGGCTTGATCCCTTCTAAAGGACATCAAAACAAGATGTACTGTATGGCAGGGTCCTGTTGAATCTAAGAAAAAGTTTATTTTGATCTGTAATAATTAAAATAATAGATATCCAGTTGACCACCCCTATAACAGTTCATACCATAGTGAATGCATAATCGTGCCAATCAGTCTGTGTGAGAAGTTGGCACATATGCTCAAACGAAGTGGGCAAACGCTTTAGGTTCCAAACCAAACATCTAGGTGTGAAAGCACCCTCAGTACATTTTTGGCCTAGTAGTGACACACATGCTGATAGCACAAGAGTTTTGAAAGAGGTGCCAAATGTTTTGTGACTGAACCTAAAATCTGAATGTGTGTCATCCTGCAGTGCTCCCAGTCTTGTGATGGAGGAATAAAATCCCGAATGATTAAGTGTGTGGCAAAACAACCCAGCCGCTGCAACCCTGCCACTCGACCCCACTCCACAATTCTCTGTAACCTCAAGAGCTGCTCATCCACCAACAGATGGACGGGACTACGATTCAGACCACGCAAAATCCCAACGCAGCCCCCCGGGACCCAACCAACACAATACAGCACTACTATCACACCTCCAAACACCTCTTCTCAAAGTACCACACACACCAACACATCCCCAACATCGGATATTATCCATAAAGACGACAAAGACTTTATATTAGTGAGAAAAAACAGCAGTGCTCATGCAGCGCTTCCCACAATCACCGGAGCTTCTGAAGACGAGGAGGGAAGCACAGACCTGCAGCCACCAGATAAAAGATACACACCGGGTTATGATTACATAGAAGATCCAGAAAGGATACGTGAGGATGATATGTTCACCAGCAAATCTGAAGAAGGGCTCATATCCAGTGTGCAACCAATAACAACGAGTGAATCAGTTAGTACAACAAAACCAGACATTACCACTACCATTCGGACGCAATATAATGATCATCTGGCAACACATGCAAGCTCTAAAACAAGCTCATATGAGTTCAATTCTACCCCAAAACCAACGATGTCTCATTTAAACACTCAAAGTGCACAAGTAACTGTTCCTACAGTGAAGATACTGAGAAAGGCTTTGCAAACGCTGAAAATTCCCAATAAAAGCAATCTGCTTAAAGCACCCCTGCTGAAACTGCAGATGGCGACCATCACAGATGACTTTGGGAATCTGAATGCTCGAGATCCTGTAAGCAGAAATGCATTTTGGGAAGTGGGGAATTGGAGTGATGTAAGAATTCAATTCATTTATCTCATCTTTCATTACTTGCAAAAGAAATGTTAGTGCTTACATGGCAGCAAAGGAATAGTTTTAAAGGTTCAGCTATATTTGAAGACAAAATTATTAGCCCTCCTGTGAAATTAAATGCTTTTTGATGCGTACATTCAGATATACAGTGGAGGAAATAAGTATTGAACATGTCACCATTTTTCTCAGAGAACATATTTCTAAAGGTGCTGTTGACTTTTGTCACCGGTCCTTTGTTTCACGGTCAGTTCATTCTGTCACCCTCACCAGTATAACAATAAATACAACAGAGATGAATGCAAGATGCAAGTGTTCTTTTATTGACTGGAGGTCAAAAATAATAGTTTAGGAGTGTCCAAACTGTGTGAATAAGAGAGAGAAATAAATGTTGCAGAAATGTGAGCCGATAGCGATAAGTCAATTCTAATAACTGATTTCTTTTATCTTTGCCATGATGACAGTACATAATATTTTACTTGATATTTTTCAAGATACTAGTATTCAGCTTAAAGTGACATTTAAAGGCTTAATTAGGTTAATTAGGCAAGTCATTGTATAACAGTGATCTGTTCTGTAGACAATCATATATATATATGAAGAGTTCAGATGCAAAACCCTCTAAATCCATCAGACCTCTTTTTTGCAAATGAGCATTCAGGTTCAAAAGCTTCATTTTATATGTAATGATAAGGTAATTAGCTGGTAAATAAAATAACCTTTTTTCAAAAATGTCACTTTAGACAATTCTTTGGTTTTTAACAAGGTTGATTTTCTTTTGTGTCAAAAACAGCTAAATCCACTTGTGCTTTTTTTTGCAAAAACCTCTAAATGACAAGACAGTGTAATTAGCTGAAAAATCACTAAAGATGCAATTAGAAATTATTTTACCAAACATAAAACGCATTACACAAACCATCTAATATTAAAAATACAGAAATCTGTCAAGTGGCGGTTCATTCCGCTGTGATAAACCAGAGACTAAATATGAATGAATGAAATCTGTCAAGTAAGCGCATTAATCAATAACATTAAAATGGACTCAAATCATTAAATCTTAACAATCTGCCGTCATTTCTGATATTTGGGGTTTGGATTTAATGTAAGTAGAGCAATGTAAACATTGTAAACTAAGCTTGATTCAAATAACGTAGTGTAAAAACATTGTGAAACATCAATATCTGTGCATTGTCCATTAATATAAAAAGTAATGTAATTTATTGAAGTAATATAAATAATGTATAGTTTTATATATTATATTTATCTTTTTAAAAACAGCTAGCAAATAAAACACAAGGTAGGCTACTGGGCAAAAAGGGGATGCCTCTCAGACAATTTAAGAAGCTGTCATTCATTCATTCATTCTCACCATACTTAAGGTCTTGGTCTCTTTTTCGTTTCTTGTTTATCCGCTTAGCATCCATGTGGGATAAAAGAACGGCATCTTAACTCTGTCTTTCGTGAAACAGAGTTGCTGTTTAATGTAAAATAAATTGGACTAATTCAAAGTAGCATCGCTGCGGAAAAGCACGTTATGAATGCATGCTACACTCCCGACTGTACAGTGTGTTTTCTTTTTCTTATAATGCACATGAGTTTTAAGGTAAGGGACGTTTTCATTTGCCATTCACTGACAGCCGGACAGGCTTATCCAGTCTCCTCATAAAACATTGAACACATATGATTTGATTCGTGCCTTCTGATTGGTTCTCTGCCAAAGGCAAGTGCCGTTTAGCGGCTTTTGCCAACAAACTGTTATTTCTGAATGCGCTGACGCTGCGATTTAGATGATTTGAAGCAAAAATATTTGTTAAACATGTTCTACATGCTTAAATCATTCGCTCAATCTCATTAGCTCATTTTTGGTGGAAGTGGCGTTTAGCTGCTTTTGCATCTGAACTCTTCATATATTAATAATATTAATATTAAAAATAATAATACAGTTTTTCTCAGTGGCTTTGGTGCATTTCTCACAACACTATTTACATTTGCACAACAGTTAATGCATTACTCAAAACAATTAGTCATTTGCGCACATCACAGTAGCAGTTTCTCATTCCTTCCAGCAAATTGCAAATGCTTTTAGGCATGCATCAATTGCTTTCATACAACTCTCTGCTGGTTGTAACATTATCATTTGCTTATGTCATGTCAGTCAAGATGAACTAAACTTGTGAATGCTGAATAGTCATTCCATATAAAACTAATAGTCCTCATTTCATTACTTGAGTCATTACATACAAAAATGTTGAACTAGTTGTCAAAATCTGTCAAGCTCATTTTATATATACATATAAAAAAACAATTCCTGAAAAAGTCTTCTAAATTGAACAATTTGATGAATGATTTACAGACCTGTGTATGTTGTAGGTTCAGTTCCAATATGTACTGCAATATTGTTTACAGTAGTGCACAGCTCTACCCAAAGGGAGTTTATGTTTGTTGTAAGTAAGGGTGTATTTATTCTTTTGCACAATGCTGTCAATAAATTAGAGTTGCAAAGATCATATGCATTAAACATGTGAAACATACATATTCAGTGTCTTGTACTCAGATACCTCACTAAATGCAGTGATGTCTAACTTTACTGTAGTTTTCAAATGGCTGTGCCAATAGTATATACAGTAGTGCTGTCTTGAGCATTTTCAGGACGTGTCACCAAAATCTGACTTTTTTGCATTGGAACACATGTACAGAGTAAAGTGCCATAATGAAAACATGACAAAGCCATTTGACTATCTTGTTCATAAACAATGGTGGCAGGACTTTTCATCTTGATGACACTGACACTTTCATTGACGTGAATACTTGCTTTTGAGGAATGAGCTCTCCATTTTGAGCAAGTGACACACTTTTGCAGGTTATCCACTAGGTTTTGCAGTTTGCACTAATTGTTTTGAGAAATGCATGAACTGTTGTGCAAATGTAAATAGTGTTGTGAGAAATGCACCAAAGCCACTGAGAAAAACTGTAATATTGACTCTAAAATTGCTTAAGTCCTTTATTCTAGCTGAAATAAAACAAAACAAAACTTTCTCCAGAAGCAAAAAACATTATAGGAAATACTGTGAAAAAATCCTTGCTCTGTTAAACACCATTTGAGAAATATTTGAAAAAAAAAATCATAGGAGGGTGAATAATTTTTTGACTTTACCTGTTTTTTAGCTGCTGTTTCTTAATGCTTATTGTTTCTCCCAGTGCTCTACTTCGTGTGGCCTTGGTGCGGTGTGGAGGTCTGTCTCTTGCAGCTCAGAGCGAGAGGAAGACTGTGCCAGTGTGAAGAAGCCAGAACCTGCCAGACGATGCAACCTGCGACCCTGTGCCGTCTGGAAGACTGGAAACTGGTCCAAGGTGAAATTTTGTTTTCGAACACAATACCAAACCACTGAATGCTTGCTATGAACTAGGGCTGCACAATATTGGGAAAAACTGACATTGTGATATTTGATTTTTTCTGCGATACATATTGCGATGGTTGAACTTAAATGCTTTATTTAGAAAGAATTGATCATTTTCGATTGACTGATTTTGTAAAGCAGTGAATCTGCATCAAATATAACAAACATCTCGCGAGCATTGATAAATACAATAGAGCAAAATACAAATGAAATAAACAGTGCTTTATGGTTTTCGGGGAGTCTAGCAGTACTCAGGTGCGCAAATTATTTATTCAAATGTAAAATAACATATAGGGGTGGCACGATGGCTTAGTGGTTAACACTGTCGCCTCACAGCAAGAAGGACACTGGTTTGATTCCCGGCTGGGCCAGTTGGCATTTCAGTATGGAGTTTACATGTTCTTCCTGTGTTGGTGTGGGTTTCCTCCTGGTGCTTCGGTTTCCCCCACAGTCCAAAGACATGTGGTATAGGTGAATTGAATAAACTAAATTGACCATAGAGTGTATGGGTGTTTGCCGGTACTGGGTTGCAGCAGAAAGAGCATCCGCTGTGTAAAACACATAATGGATAAGTTGGCGGTTCATTCCGCTGTGGAGACCCCTAATGAATATAATGACTTAACTGAAGGAAAATAAATAAATGAAACCTTGACTTTTCCAAACCACTGTAAACCTTGAAACTGGTTATCGTCCCATGTCTATTATTATACCGATGCTGAAACGATATTTATATATTGTGCAGGTCTACGATGAACTGTGACATCCGTCCATCTCTCTCTCTCTCTCTCTCTTTAGTGTCCTGAAGGTTGTGTGACCGATATGAAGTATCGAGAAGTGCAGTGCATCGACACTCAAAACAGGCGTCCATTGAGGCCTTTTCACTGTCAGGCTCTTTCGATCAAACCATTCAGTACTTTGCCCTGCAACACTCAGCCCTGCCAGCAGTGGATGCACTCGCCCTGGGGAGAGGTACTGAACTGAGAATCAGTGTTCATTTCAGTAGCTGTGTTTCTATGAGGCGAGAGTTATTTGAATGTTTATACACGCAATGAGTTAATATTGATGTGTAAATTTTTTTTATAGGGGCAAATGTATAGATCATGTCTATATGTACAGTTCAAGTCAAAATTATTAGTCCTCCTTTTTTTTTCAAATATTTCCCAAATGATGTTTACCAGGGCAAGGAATTTTTCACAGTATTTCCTATAATATTTTTTCTTCTGGAGAAAGTCTTATTTGTTTCATTTCAGCCAGAATAAAAGCAGATTAATTTTTTTTTTTTACATTTTAAGGTCAATATTATTAGCCCCTTTAAGCAAAGGGAAAAAACAATTATTTGCATTTAAAGAGAACCTATTTTGCATTAAAAAAGGTCATATTTAGGTTTAAGAGTCTCCAATAGAGATGCGCGGATCAGCTGAAACGTCACCCGAATCCGCTCCTTCATTCTAATCATTTACCCGCCCGCACATATTATTTTATCTGATATATATATATATATCCGCACCCGATCAACACTTTAATAATTCTAATTCTTTGTTTTAAGCGAGCTAATTAACAGCAGATTCAGCTTTTACATATACAGGAAAAATATAACAAAAACTGCCACTTCAGCCTAAACAGCAGCTATGTTATGTTTACTTGGCCTTTTTCTTTGCACTGTGCAAAAACAGAATATCATCTAGCCTACTGTGCCTGGATTGGGGCTGCACTAAATGAGAGTTTGCGCGCACGGCTTGTTGCAGGAATGCACAAGCTTCTCCATGCAAGGTGCTGCAGTCGTGTAAATAAGCGATCTTGTTTTTTCCCAGAATGATAGCAGATTTTCCTCTGATGACTCCTCTAACTGAACGTTTGCACAGTACTCTTGCACTTCATCTATTATTTTGGGCATCTCTTTCATCTTCACATTCTGCAAAGTCCACTCTCTACTTTTTTGCTGGTCAACTGCTATGACCCGCGACCCACTCGCAATAAATCATAATGTATTTTTTATTATCCGACCCGCCGCATCACTAGTCTCCAACAACATGCTGATGTGTGTGTGCAAAAACACTTTTATTGTCTTATAATATGCATTTATTTTTACCTAATTATCCCAGCGACTCCTGAAACCTCTCCTTAGTGCGAAGCTTATCTGCGGTGATTGGTCTGATGACCCAGTCTGTTGCGATTGGACGACTACATTCAGCACGAGACAGAGAGAAATGCCCACCACAGCTACAGTAGGAAGAAGAAGAAAGTATATGAGAGCCCGATGCAGGAATTCAATAAAGCAATGCAGCTAAACACCAGCATATTACTAGTATACTCTTAAACCTAAAGTAATAACAACGACACACATTCAGCATTAATCCACACAGTGGCAAATGTTGAACTATTTAGAAAATTGGTCGTGCCGCGCATGTGAGGAACAGCCGATGGTGGTCGTAGCAAAGGCAAACAGCAGAGGATTAACAGTTCAGAAACGCATTTAAATCGGTAAAGGAAGAAGCACACGTTGCGTTTTCAACATAGGTTTGGACACAATGTGAACAGCCGTATACAGATTTAGCACACTGATCTATAATAGATACGTGATTACAAGCCACGTGAAATGATTACAACTTACAACACACGATTTAACATATTTTGCAAAGTACACAAAACGAGGCAACAATTTTAATGACACTTACATGTTATGATCCGGAGAAAGAAGAAACTGGTCCATTTGAACTGTAAAAGTTACTGACAAAATCCCTGACAAAGTCCCATAATCCCTGCTGCTCCTTCAATAGCAAACGGCCAGCGAATACCACATTGCAGCGTAGGGTATTGTATCAAAAATCAGCAAAATGACAGGAACAAACACAGCACTAGGTTGGCTATACTGTGGTATTGTTGTGAAAATGAACTTTACCCTTTATTTCCCTGCAGCCGCATCTCCATCTGTCAGTGATCGTCATCTTCGCATCATGATCAGTCCCGTGATCCTCCGCTAGTGTGTGGGGGGAAAGCGTGTGCACATTTTACTAGAACTGGAAGTACATATTTGGTGATGTACCGTATTGACGTTGATGCGATCAAACAAATGATCCGAACCCAACTCGATTCGTTTATTCGACTCTGAGTCAACTATTTTGCTAAAAAATCAATAGTTTTAAACATGCTGCACTTTTAGATTTAAAACTCAGCTGGATGTTTTCATTCACTTAGTGCTGTGTTACACACTGCATGGAAGCTCATTTTCAAAAACCCATATAGGGGCTCTTTAAAGAGACACGCAAAAACTGTGTTTTTGCTTATACTCCAAAAGGGGCATTGTAGCATAAAATATTAAATAATTCATAATTTATTCAAAGTTGTTTACCTGCCAAAATAAACCTTACCGCAAACTTTGCTTTGACCTAATTTGTGATCTGTTGGGGATGTTTTCATCCACTCTGGGCTGATTTTGAGTCTTAATTTGGCCACAACTTTCTCTGTTTCAGCAAATGGAATGATTTTTGGTGAAAAACCTTATGCCTGGTTTATACTTCTGCGTCAAGTGATCGCCGTAACCCACGACGTATGTCTCTCGCGTAGCTGTGCATTTATACTTCTGCGTGCTGTTTCTGTTTTTTTCTGCAATACACTTCCGAAACGCTAGCTGGCAGTAGGTGTCGAGTTTCTTCGCTGGTGTTCTGTTTTTTCTGAACACTTCCTTAATGTATAAGTGGCTCAAATTCGCTCATTTTGAGGCGGGAACCGGCGGATGTGCAACAACTTTAACCATAAGGTAAACACAAAACAACAGTCTCCATCCGGTGCTCCTTCACGGGACTCCACACTTGTAAACACTCGCTGCATTGTGCGCGCGGCTCTCACCTCCGCCCACCCTCGTCATCGCTACCAAGCCGACCAATCACAGAGCTTGCGCTACGCGTACACGTTACATTTTTTGAGAGGGGCGCATCAACATTGCCGATGGTTACGGCGAGGGGCTATGCGTCCACAAGTAGGCTGCGCCGTAGCATATGCGTGCGCTTGATGCAGTAGTATAAGTATAGAAGTATCTGCCTTTATTTTGACACATATTTTGGAAAAATAGTTTGGAATTTAAAAAAATTCAACAATACACTCTGGGCAAGATGATCACCCTTTCATTATGATAGCAGCTGTTTTTGCCCCATTGACTTCCATTATAATGACTTTTTTGATTGCAAAGCCATGACACCATATAATCAGGCATTCTTGATTGTTGGTGCTTTTCCCTATTGGGAAGAGGTCAAATGTGTTATTTTTACTGTTGATCATCAGTTGCAGTGCAAAATGTTTCTGGTATTATATGGAGTATAGTGTGTGTGTGGGTGTGTATAAGTGAGAGAGTGTAGGAGAGACCTTTGCACACTTACCTTAATATATATTAGAGATAATAAATAAAAAAATAAGCCCCTCAGCTGAGAACATAGTACACATAGTAAGTGTAAAAAAAACGTTCATATAGAGACTCTTCCTTTATCCCCTTCAAAATCATATCAGAGAGTTTCAGATACTTAGGGGTAAAAGTCACCAGATCATTTAATAATTTGTTTAAGGCCAATTTTTGTCCACTTTTGGATCGATGTAAAAAAGACTTTTTTTTGAGGTGATCCTCTCTGCCCCTGTCATTAGCGGGTCGTATTAATCTAATAAAGATGTCTGTTTTACCACGGTTCTTATATTTATTTCCAAATATACCTATTTTTATTAGAAATAATTTTTTTACTAAGCTGGACAGTTTAATCTCCTCCTTTGTGTGGTCGAACAAAACTCCTCGCATCAGGAAGACTTTTTTACAAAGATTAAAAAGTCAGGGAGGGATGGCACTACCTAACTTTCTATTTTATTACTGGGCAAGTAATATTCAGAAAGTAATATACTGGTTATCTAATGTGGATCCTCTTAATGGCCCTGTTTGGGTACAAGGGACCAATCTTGCTCTAAATTCAAACTTAGCTCCCTGGTTTGCTCTTCACTCTCTCTAATAGGAAATAATTATATCTCCTCCCCTAATCCTGTATTGATTCACACCTTAAAAATTTGGGCCCAGTTTAGAAGAAATTTTGGTCTCCAATCAGCTTCCATTTTGGGTCTTGTTGTCTCTAACAGTTTATTCCCACCATCTAACATGGACTCTGCTTTTTATATATGGGAGGAACGAGGAATTAGGTGTTTAAAAGATTTATACTTAAACAATACTTTCTGCTCTTTTGAAGAGCTTGTAGGTCATTTTGCGTTGCCTAGATCTCAATTTTTTTGATATTTGCAGATTAGGAGTCTCACCAAGAAGGTATTTGTTTCCTTCCCAGAAATACTTTGTCACCCATTGAGAATTTGCTTGAGTTAAACGCACAGGGCAGGGGACTTATCCCAAGCGTTTATTCGATTATTACATCTATAAACCCACAGAACTTGGAGTTTATTCGTGAAGCTTGGCAAAATGATTTGAACAGAGAATTTTCAGATCTAGAATGGGCAGATGCCTTAACTCAAGTGCATGACATGTTAGATGTTAGATAGAACTCAAGTGCATGACTGTACTAGACATGGTTTAGTTAAATTTAAAGTTCTCCACAGGCTACATTTTACTAACTCTAAATTTACCCAAATGTTAGCCCTGCATGTGGAAGATGCTCACAGTCACCTGCTACCACTGCTCATATGTTCTGGTTTTGTCCCAAGCTACAAGAGTTTTGGAAAGGGATCATACGAACAGATATTTAGTATTCCAATTGACCCAGATCCATTGATGGGCATTTTTGGTGTCCTGCCTGAGAATATAGATCTCAGTAAAGATATACATTCGGTTATTGCTTTCACTACACTACTAGCAAGACGTTTAATTTGATTCAAGTGGAAAAGAGTAGACCCCCCGACACATGCTGGCTGGATAACTGAAGTGATGTCTTACATTCAATTGGAAAAGATTAAATACATGATTCGAGGCTCGAAACGCAAGTTCCTAGACAAATGGTCCCCCTTTATTAAATACTTTGAAGAAATCCCTGGCCTTTAGAATAACTTTATTTATTTCTTTTTATTTTATTTTTTCTTCTGTGCTATTTCTATTTTGTACTCTTTGGATGTTACCAAACTCTTCATATCAAACGATAACAAATTGACTAAAAACATGACAACGTATTGCCTCACTGTTAACTTTGATATATCTGGAAGGTTTTGTGATTCAAGAGGATGTGACTGTTTTGTTGTTTTCTATTATAAATATCTTTTTTATTTTTATTTATTTATTTATTTATTTTTGTATTAAGAATCACCTCTTTTTGCCTCTCATGTTAAACAATTATGGTACACTCTGTTTTCTCAATGTCGACTCAGAAACTCTGGAATGTTATATATTTTATTTTTATGTTTTGTTTTGTGGGTGTTTTTTTTTTTTTCTCTCAATGCCGTGGTTATGGTAGGGTAGGGGTAGTGTAATGCTTTAAATTGTAAATAAAAAATAATAATAATAAAATAAAAAGCTAGAAACGTTTTTTGCACAGGCCTATCTAAAAGGTTAATGCTGCCAACTGATGATCAACAGTAAAAATGACAAATTTGACCTCTTCTCAATAGGGAAAACCACAATAAATCAAGAATGCATGATTATATGCTGTCATGGCTTTGCAGTCAAAAAATGTGGTTATAATGGAAGTCAATGGGGCAAAAACAGCCACAAAAATAGTCTAGTCTAAAAAATGAGTAGCACTCCAGTTAATAGTGAGAATAGGTACTAGGGCTGGGCCAATAAATGATATCATATCGAATTTTATATATATATATATATATATATATATATATATATATATATATATACAGTATATATACAGTATATATACACACATAGGCCTATAGGTTAGGGATGTTAACGTTTACTCGATGATCAATTGATTGTCGGTGACCCTTTCAATCGATAGACCTTATCAATGACTGATTCAGCTTGGACATTTAAAGAATAAGTCATGTAAATACTGTTAATACGAGGGTCAGGTAATCAAATGTAGGCTACATTATGTTTAATTATGGGTGGTATATGTGTTCAAACAATTTAATTAAACGCTGCATCAATGAATGGCTTTGTCATCCACAGTATTGTGTAAAAAAGTTTAATATAAGCTACTCTTTTTTCTATTTTTGACCATACAGTTAACAAAAATACATTATCCGAAACTGAATATTTAACTTTTATTTTACTTATTTTATAATTGTATTTAACCAACCATTTTGTGTTTTGGTCGTGGACTTTGGGATACTTCACCTCAAATGTTCTTCTTGTTTATTTTCTAGATAACTGATGAACAAAAAATACATTAAAATTAAGATACAAATTGTACCAAACAAAATTCACTTATTCATTTCCTTTTCGGCTTAGTCCCTTTATTAATCAGGGGTCGCCACCTCTTTTTCAAAGGACATTCTGGGATTTGACCACAGAGAGTCATGACCTCGGTTTAACGTCTGATCCAAAAGACGGCACTCACTGAGCAGTATAGAGTTCCCCTCACTATACTGGGGCATTAGGACCCACACAGACCGCAGGTTGGGTGCCCCCTGCTGGCCTTACTAACACCACTTCCAGCAGCAACCTAGCTTTCATGGTCTTCCATCCAGGTACTGACCGGGCGCAGCCCTGCTTAGCTTCAGTGGGCGACCATGTGAGAGTTGCAGAGAGCTAGCTGCCTTTTGACTTGTGGGGGAAACCGGAGCACCCGGAGGAATCCCACGCCAACATGGGGAGAACATGCAAACTCCACAGAGAAATGCCAACTGACCCAGCCGAGGTTCGAACCAGTGACCTTCTTGCAGTGAGGTGACAGCGCACCCACTGCACCACCGCGTCGCCCACCAAACGAAATTCTTTCAACAAAAATGTTTCCTACAAAAATATATAAATTGTATTTTTGTGCGTCCCCATCCGTTACACAACTGTGCAATGCTTATTTCGCTTCAGGAAAAATAAGGACTTAATTATGCTTCACTGCAATTGTTGCCTCACAAAACTCTGTGATATATATTGGCAAAAAATGTTTTATAATCTTATTTATGCTAAATTATTATATGCTATAAGCATAGCCTACTTTAAATAAGTCAACATATATGTGATTTGTTGTCTCTCATCAACACAACCACAGCATGTTCGTCTGTTTATAGCTTCTTTTTTAAAGAAAAAAAAGACCTACATTTGACAAGCTATTTAGCAAAGCCTATACTGATATTTATGTTCCAGTTTGACAAGTTCAATTCAAAACACTCCGTTATTGAACTCACTGTGAGTGAGACGGAAAAAGTGAAAGTGCAGCGCTGAGGTAAAATCAGATTCTCAAGTCATAATCTTTAAAATAATGACTTGTATTGAAAATGTTGATAGAGGTTTGTGATATAGGAAGTACAGTGGAGCACTAAAATGCGTATTTTCCATAGAGCTATTGATTTGACTTAGTAGCCCTTTTATGTTTCTTTGAAGGAAGAAAAAAAAGCTTTGTATGAAAAAAGTATGTTAATGGTTTGTGAAAACCAAATCTGGCAACACAACCAACATATTCCATCACCTAAAAAAGTATCAGCTAAAAAACTCCTGAAAGTTTTACAATTTGATTGGACTTGCTGGAAGTTGTAGTGTATTTTTTGTTTATGTTTTGCACATTGAATTTACCTTGTAATGCCAGATCTTAAACAGATTAGTCGTTTTAAATGTATTTTACTATTTGTTTTCATTTAAGGCCAAATGTGTAATCTGTTTTTATTATTAAAAATATTTTAAATAGTAATTTAATGAACTATTTTTGTTGGATCAGTCATTGTTGGGATAATAACCTTTAAAGATGGAAGCATTAACAGCTTATATCAAAATGTATCATTATTGTTTAATATGGAAAAAAAATATTGAGTTTGCATTTTTGCCATATCGCCCAGCCCTAATTGGTTCTTAAATTAGTGTCTTATTACCTGTCTGTTATTAGGATATTGTCTGTTCATTAGTACTATTGTTATGATTCTGTTGTACACCCCTAATCCTACCCAATACCCAAACCCAACTACAACCTTAATAACTGTATCAATAAGAAGCAAATTAGGAGATTATTAAGGTTAAAATCATAGCTAATAGAAGCGAGAATTCTACCTTAAAATAAAGTGTAACCGCAATTTTTTTTCACCTGTGATTGACAGTGCTCAAAAAGCTGTGGACATGGAGTAAAGGAAAGGCTTGTGTACTGTCCCGAGTACCAGCACTGCAATGTCACACTCAAACCCAACAGCACAGAGTCTTGCCATCTGCAGCCCTGCACCGGCTGGGCAACTGAAGCCTGGAGTCAGGTGATACACTCCTTAATGTTACAACAATAAAAATATAAATACATTTCAAATATTAATTTCTAGTAGTAGTAGAAAGTTGTAGTAACTTTATTGTCCTTGACAGGAAATTTGTTATGGCCATCAAGATATTGCTGCAGACGTTCCATAAAAACAAGCAATAAAATAATATAAAAATACAGCAGTAACAGAATTTATAATGCTAATAAAGATAGACGGGTTAAATAAACCCACTGAAACAGATACAAAGGATTTCTTATAACGGTTCAACCTACACTTTGGGACTCTATATCTTCTACCAGAGGGAAGTAGTTCACAATGTGGAAACAAAAAATGAGTTGGATCGTTCACAATCCTTTCCACCTGGTTGAGGACACAATTCTCATATAAAACTTGAGGATTAAAATATTCATCGTGCCCAACTATTTTCCATCCTGTCTTTAAGAGATGCATCAACTTGGATTTACACTGAACAGATAGGTTGCCAAACCACACTGTGATACCATATCTAACAATGCTTTCAAGAACTGCTTTATAAAACAACACCATGAGCTTCTTGTTAACTCCAAAAAGACGTAACCTCCGTAAAAAATACAATCTCTGGTGTAAACGAGAACAAACCCACTCAATGTGTGTTTTCCATGTGAAAGAACTATCAATGTAAATGCCCAAAAACGTATAGATTTCTGACTGAGCGATAGGATGGTCACGTACAACCACTTGACGAAAAAGGAGTTAATGCAGTGTCAGGCTTGAAATGTTGACAAATGCAATGTTTTGACATACGCTACTTCAGTATTTCTAATCAAATAATGCAGCCTTGTTTATTTCCTATTAAACTAGTGCATATTAAAGTCTTTTTTTTTAAAGCAGACCTATTATGCAAAAATCACTTTTATCAGGGGTTTAAACACAGTTGTGTCGCAGCAGTGTGTGAATATAGCCACCCTCTAATAGTTAAAAATATTTATTTTTTATAATCACACTTGATAAAAACAAGTCTGCAGAAAACACTTTGATTGACATTCTCCCCTTGTATGTGTCATCAGAGGGGGAAAGCCCCGCCCATTAGTGGCCATCTCTCTCTCATTAGCATAAACAGCCCTGAGTAAGAAGTAGCCTTCTGCTGTTAGAGTTTTAAATCTGCCACTATGCTGACATGTAGGCGTTTGTAGCTCCGCCCGCTTTTGAAAAAGAGCACAACCTCATTTGAATTTAAAGCGACAGTCGCCAAAATGACACAATTTGGATCAAAGCTTAAAAGGGGGAGTTGTGTGGTAATGTTGTGTGGTATTTTGACATGAAACTTTTACATACACACTCAGAGACTTATTTTACATCTTGTAAAAGGGGTATAATAGGACCCCTGTTATGTAAAGCATAATTAACTTTGGCTTATAATCTTTGATTCGTAACTTTCTATAGCTAGTCTGTATTTGTTTTCTTTTAATCAGGTGGGTGTAGCATTTATATTCCAGAGTTCATGCTGCACAAAATTGTTTTATTTTTATATACGTACTGTATTTTAATTGACAGTGCTCCAGAAGTTGTGGTGGAGGAGTTCATAAGCGAGCGGTGAGGTGCATAAATGAGGAATCCGGCGAGGAAGAAAAGGTGTCACTGTGTGCAATGTTCAGTAAACCTGACAGTGTGCAGAACTGCAGCACAGAGGAGTGCAAAACTGATTTAGGTAAGATTATATACCAGTCTGTTGGTTTCATATTTGATAATGAGTATGCATATACTTTAGTGGCCTGAAATGTATTCAGACACAAAGAATGCCCTGATGTCTTTGCATTAGAGAACACAATATCAATCAAATCTTTTAGGATCACTAACATTTCTTCAACTACTTCTTTAAATATGCTTTTATTTGGTGATTAATTTTTTTTTGTGGATGTATGAAGTAATCTCGACTGAAGTTCACTCATAGTTTAGTTTAGTTTGTTGCATTTATTAAAACTTTATCCAGCTAATCAAATAAGACGTAAAACAGTTGTGCAGTGTGTAGCACTGTCCCCTCACAGCAAGGAGGTCAAATGGGTTTAAGCCCCGGCTGGATCAGTTGTTATTTCTGTGTGTGTTACAAACCCCTGATGTTTGTCTAGGGGAACGTGGGGTTTGACATTTAATGACAATTAAAATAAATTTATATTAACAGTAAATGAAGTGCAAAAGACAACCAAAGTAAATACCAAAATTTGTGACTTTATTTACAATACCCAAAAGTGAACAAAAAAACAATGAATTAATCAAAAATAAAGAATGTAAGACAAAAATATATATTTACAATATGTACAACAGAGACAAATAAAGACGGGGGAAAACAATAGAGCTGGCAGAAGGGACGTGTGCTCTAGGCAATGGACTAGCACGCCGCCCTCAACCCGAAAGTGAAAACGAACCTGACCAGTTCATAAAGTGAGGACGGGGGGTTGATGTTGCGGATGAGTCGGTACGTTGGTGTCACCGACTCGGTCCCAGTCATTCCCCTCACTGGCCAGCAGAGGTCACCCTCACCTGACTACTAAACACTACATCTCCCATCATCCTCCCCGGCTCACTGATTATGCTGCACCTGAGACTCATAACACTCACACACATATAAGCAGCATTCACCCTCACTCCAGGGCGAAGTCTTGTTCTGCCCTGCTGACATTTCTGAGCGTTCTACTACTCCTCGTTTGATTCACTGTTGCCAACCCGGACTGTCTTGTTTCTGTATTGCCTGCCGCCTGCCCCTGATCCTTGCCTGATTTACGACTACGTTTGTGTCTTGCCCTAGTGTCTATCTGGAAGCCCTGTTACTCTTGTGAGTTCAGTCCTCTATCTTTACTGTGTGTTTCTAATTAGACTGTGTGTAATAAATGTGTTGCAAATGGATCCCTCGTTGTCTGAGTCCCCATTACAGTTGGGTTGGGCGGCGGGGAGCATTTGCCGCCCTCACTATTATGCCAGACCCCTATTATGCAAGTGTTCTATTGATGTTATGGATGAAAGTCAGTACGTTGGGTTGGTCGGCGGGGCACGTTTGCCGCCCTCATTATTATGCCGCTCTAGGCGGCCGCCTAGGTTGCCTCTATGGACGTGCCAGCTCTGCTTGTTTTACATGATTTTTTTTATCTTCCTGGAATGCCAACATTTTTTAAATTTTGCAATTCCTTGAAAATTTTGGTTGGTTTATGTACAACAATCACATTTATGTAAGACGTTTTGTTCAAAAACCAAATTATTATTCACATACTGATACCACAAATTATTGCAGCACTTTTATTCCCATTTGATCTAATGCTCTAATTGCATTCTGGAAGCCCCAGCTTCTGAAAATCCCAGATGGTCCTGATTGGCCACCTTAACCCAGTGTATTATGATTGGCCAATCATCTTAATGTCAGGGTTCTGGCACTCTGGTCTTGTAAATTCTTGTTTTGGTGGCAGAGTCCGGACAGTAGTTCTGTCTTGTCCTGTGTGTTGTGCTCGGCTCGAGTTTTCTCGAGTCGAGCACTCGTTTTCTGTCATTGTGTTTGTATGGGCGTCATCGTGAGCGTGCTCAGACCATGCGCACTCCAGTGCAGGCACGCGAGGTCTGTGTTTGCTTGGAACGTGTGCGCTCTTGTACTTGTGTTTGTGTTTTGTTCTTTCTGCATCGCACTGTTTCATTCTCAGCGTCTCAGTCTAGTTGGTTTCGCTTGGCTCAAACATGTGCGTTGTATATGAGTGAGCGCATGGTGAGGTGTTTTCATCTATCGTGTGTGCTCGTGTCTTGCCTCTGTAGGTGTTGTCTAAGCACGTGGCTGGGTGTTTAAATTATGGCTGCGTGCTTTTGCGGTGTGCTTCAGTGTTGTGCTTTAATGTTGTCATATTAACACGCGGTTAATGACTTATCTCATTGGTTGCATGTTCTTGTCCCGGTTTACGTGAGCACATGGCTTATTGTGTTTTCATGTTTCATGTGCTCTCCCCTCTATTGTCTAGTCCCACCCTCCTTGTTAACCCATTATTAGTTTATTATGTTCACCTGTTTGTGTGTTAATTATTTCTGCTTATATTCTCCTCATGTCTGCTGTCCTGTGCCAGTTCGTCGCCGTATGTTGCCTAGTCCTGTTGTGTGTGTGTGTTCCAGTCCTGACCCCTGCCAGCCTGCCCAGTCTAGTTTGTTTTGTTTGTTTATTTGTTTTGTTAATGTTTTCCCCCTCGGGGTAGTTTGTTTTGCCTTTTATTTTATTTTATTATAAATAAAATCTCGCTCCTCTTCCCCACTCACCAATCCTGACACTTTATGCTTGTCAAAATATTGCACCCCTTACCATAATCATCAGTTTTGACTTCAAAAGCAATTATAAACACAAACAGGCTTAGTGGTTAGCACTGTCGCCTCACAGCAAGAAGGTTGCTGGTTCGAGTCTCGGCTGGACCAGTTGGCATTTCTGTGTGGAGTTTGCATGTTCTCCCTGTGTTGGTGTGGGTTTCCTCCAGGTGCTCCAGTTTCCTCCACAAGTCCAAAGACATGTGTTATAGGTGAATTGGATTAACTAAATTGGCCCTAGTTTATGAGTGTGTGTGTGAATGCGAGAGTGTACAGGTGTTTCCTAGTACTGGGTTGCATCTAGAAAGGCATCCGCTGTGTAAAACATATGCTGGAATAGTTGGCGGTTCATTCCACTGTGGCGACCACTGCTAAATCAGAGACTAAGCTGAAGGAAAATGAATGAATGAATGAGTTTGAGTCTGCGATGCAGCATATATCATAGGTCTCAAACTCAATTCCTGGAGGGCTGCAGCTCTGCACAATTTTGCTTCAACCCTAATCAAACACACCTGATCAAACTAATCAAGGTGTTCAAGACTACTAGAAACTATTAAGCAGGCGGAGTTGGAGGTGGTTAGAGCTAAACTGTGCAGAGTTGTGGCCCTCCAGGAATTGAGTTTGATCAGGCAGATGGATCAGATTTGAGCAAAGCATTTTTTTTCTTTTGTCTCTCTGGAAATGCTTCTCCATGGCATGATGACAAGTCTATAATTCACAGAACTGAAGCCTTCATTCTTTGCATATTTCTTTGAACAGAATTATGCTTACATGTCAATCTGTGAGCTTTGTGGAAGTAATATCAGATCTGGATCCATGTTAGAATGAATCCCTTCTGTACAAGACTCTAGTTCATTGTAGATCTTGTACATGCACAAACAGATTCGTTGCAAAATAGAAGCTAACATTACAAAGCTTTATTTCTCTGCCTTACACCCCGTTCAAATGTGAATCTGTGTTAATGCTTTCCACTGACTTTGAATAGAGTAACATTAAAGAGCCCGTATTATGCGTTTTTGAAAATGACCTTCCTTGCAGTGTTTAACCCAGCTTTAAGTGAATGAAAACATGCAACTGAGGTTTAAATCTGAAAGTGCACCGTGCTTAAAATGATTGATTCTCAAACAAAGAGTCAACTCAGAGTCGTTTATATGAATCGTCTTTGATTCAAATCTTTAGAAAGTTTGGAAAAAATGAATCACTAAACAAATCATATGAGAATCATTGGAATATTTAGGTTAAAAAATGCACATTATAAGACAATAAAAGTGTTTTTTTTTACCTTGCATGCATATCAGTCTGCTGTTGAAGACCCCCAAAGCTAAAAAAAAGACTTTCATAATACATAATAAGCATTATTATGCATCGTTTGAGCATTGTTTGAGCACTTTAACCATTGTTGAACTGAAATGTAAGTTCGTTGAATTGTGTTGGGTCTTTGCTCGTGGCAGAAGAATATACTTTTCACGCGCCAATTAGATCACTTTATGCAGATGCTAGTCCAGACAGTAGCCAATCACAATTATGCAATACCAGAGAATGACAAAATGGAGGAGAAGCTTATTATCATGGTTGGTAATCAACCAGTTCTTTATATGTATCTTTATACTACTTCTGTGCCTTTTTGTGTCATGGTCGAAGCTGGATGTGATTGGCTGTTGTTACTGACAATCGCATTAGTGTGAGCTTTATACACACCCTCCATTAAGTGTTAACACTAATGTCCTATGTGAACAGAGCATTACTGTAAAAGCTTCGTAAAGGGGCAGTATGTAGGATTGACAACTAGTGGTTGAACTAGGTATTTCAGTCCAAATTCAAAATATTGAAGAGCGTTTTTTTTTTTTTACCCGGCCCCTCCTCCTTCAACTCTATACACACACGCATGCAGATTGTCAAAACAAGCAGGAGCGAACTGTAAGCTACTTGGGTAATATTTGCATTTGTAACATATATTATTTGCTTTATTTTTTTTTACTTTGAATCTCCATCTCATTTCGAAGGCTGCAACTGTCCTATGGAGGTCACATTTTAAGCTGCACCCGCATTATATATTGAAGCAGACTGAAATGAAATACTCCGAAACCCAGAGTGCAAAGCAGTTAGTAAATCAGCATACTATCATCTCAAAATCATTGCAAGAATTAGATGCTTTGTTTCCAGTGAAGACTTAGAGAAAGTTGTTCATGCTGTTATCACCAGCAGGGTGGATTACTGTAATACTCTAAGGCCCCGTTTACACTAATACGTTTTAGTTTTAAAACGCATAAGTTTTGCTACGGTTACGCCATCCGTCCACACTACGCCAGAGTGTTCGAGCCTCGAGAACGGAGCATTTTGGAAACGCTGGAGAGGCTGTTTTCATTCTAAAACGCTGCTGCTCCGTCTCAGTGTAGATGGGGGGAAAACAGAGACATCTAAAACGGAAGCGGGGCTGCAGACATTCATCTATCTGATTGGGGCTTTTCCCTCAATATTAAGTAGCCTTCACACAGTTCAGTCCTGCATCCTCTCTTTGTAAGTTCAGACATCGCAAATTGATAAGGAAAACAAACTCCCGAGTGTGTACTTTATAAAGTCATTCACATCACCCTGGCTATGCTGTTTCACTATCTTAACAATAAAATGAAAACATGATGTGAGGAACTGCCTATTTTCATTTTGATATTATTAGCAACTTAAAAGACATCAGAAATGTTAAGGCGTCAGGTGACTTCATAATATGAGCGTCATCTTCATGCATATTTATAACAAAACGGAGCCTATAACATTACTGCCTCCTTTCATTTTCATTGAAAATACGAAACATACCTTCTCTTACATTAAATATCAGTTTTAATAATTAATAATGACCATTATAAAAGTATAACGCACAATAAGTTTATAAAATACAGGCAAGCAATCAGTCAGATGTGCAGAATCAGTGTCCGTGGTTACATTAATTAAGATATTAACCTAACTTAACTTTGCGCTCAGCCAAGGCACGTTACCTGAGCACAAGTAATAGATTCAAAAGACCAAAGTCAGGGAATATGTAGTTCGATATAGACAACAAGATGAATTAAATATCACGTTTAACAAATATAGTGAGATTAGATCCAGCGGGAGATCCGTGATAAACAGTCCGACGAGCACAGCTCTTATATGGGTATGCGCTCAAAGCATGCTGCACTGCAGTGCATGCCAGAGTGTGTGTGTGTGTGTGGTCATGTGATGTGCGTTTTCACTGTTTTAGTGTAGACAGAGAGCTGTTCAGAAACGCTGGGTGAAACGCTAGTGTGGACGCGGATCGTTTTCATTCTGAAACGCCGTTTTAAAACTAAAAACGTACTAGTGTAAACAGGGCCAGAGACAGTTGCAGCTCAGCCAGGATTCTGACCAGAAGCAGAAAATCAGAGCACATCACACCTGTCCTCAGGTCTTTACACTGGCTCCTAGTTACATTCAGAATAGATTTTAAAACATTATAACGTGTCTATAAATCATTAAATGACCTAGGACCTCAATATATTACAGATATGCTCGCTGAATACAAACCTAATAGAACACTCAGATCTCTAGGATCTCCCCGCCTCTGGAATCAGCATCCAGAAATGATCAGATGTGCTCCAACATTAGGCACATTCAAATCAAGACTGAAAACACATCTGTTTAGCTGTGCCTTTACTGAATGAGCACTGTGCAACATCCCACAGATCACACTATTATGTCTTTCTTAAAACTGGTTTTAACACATTTTAATATGTTTTTAATCATTTATGTTCTTATACTTGTCTCTTTATTCCTGTTTATGTAAAGCATTTTGAATTACCATTGTGTATGAAATGTGCAATATAAATAAACTTGCCTTAAAATATAATTGGGTAAACTGGCAGTGGGCTGGTTATAGAGACCAAAACGAAGACAGACATTTAGACACAAATTCACATTTACAAAGCAGAATATCTGACTTTAGCATTGCTGTTCAGATAAACAAGTATGTTCACTTAGCATCTTTCTTAAATATCTGCAAACATATTATGGTATTTTTATACTTTTGAAGAGTTAAAAACTTACATACAGCACTTTTAACTAAGCTTGGTTATTTTGTTGATTTCTTTGCAGGTCTACTTTGTAAGAAAAACAGCATGTCGTCACTGTTTTGTGAGAAACTCAAGCTGCTGGGCCGCTGCTCTCTTCGCTCCATCCGCAAGCAGTGTTGTGTGACGTGTATGATGTAACGCCTGCAGAGGTCAGGTTTGGGTCATCGAGCAAAAGCACAAACTACTGGACAAACTGCAGACAGGGTTCATGAGGACCTCAAAACGGAGACGTCTCTCACATATACAGTTGAAGTCAGAATTATTAGCCCCCCTGTCTATTTTTCCCCAATTTCTCTTTAATGGAAAGAAGATTTTTTTTTAGTACATTTCTGAACATAATAGTTTTAATAACTCGTTTCTAATAACTGATTTCTTTTATCTTTGCCATGATGACAGTAAATAATATTTGACTAGATATTTTTTAGGATACTAGTATTGAGCGTAAAGTGACATTTAAAGACTTAACTAGATTAATTAGGCAAGGGTAATAAAGGCAAATCATTGCATAACAGTGGTTTGTTCTGCAGACAATCGAAAACAAACATTGCTTAAGGGGGCTAATAATATTGACCTTAAAATGGCTTTTAAAAAATTAAAAACTGATTTTATTCTAGCCGAAACAAAAAAAAGAGACTTTCTTCAGAAGAAAAAATATTATAGGAAATACTGTGTGTGTGTGGGGGGGGTAATTTTGACTTCATTTGTAGATCATACACATGTGGTTTTTACTTGAAAAAACTACAACAAAAATCCTAAAGATGCCTCCATATGTCTTAAAGTGTTAGTTCACCCAAAAGTTAAAATGTATTATTAATTTACTCACCCTCAGGACATCAAGGTGTAGGTGACTTATTTTTTCTTCAGTAGAACAGAAGATCTTTAGCTGAATCTCTGGTCCTTGTGATTCGTTTGAAGGTTGTTTTGTACTTCTGATTCGAGCGCACGTGTTTGGTCCGCGCAGCCTTCGAGCGGTCGCAGAACCCTCGCTGTGGCTGATGCGCACCTCTTAAAAAATTTAACTACATGTCTCCATGACACAAAGCACTAGCTCTGTGATTGGTCTATATTTTTGCGGTGATGAGTGTGGGCGGTGCTGTGAGCCAGAGTTGGGCAAAAATACATTAAAATGTTTTTTTTTAGGTTTTTTATTGAGATTCATTGCAGCGTTACAGCAAATATTATAACATCTCTAGTTTTTTTATTGCAAAAAAGAATTTAACAAATTAAATACCACACATAAAAAATAAATAAATTAATAAATTAATTAATACAAATAAAAAAGGGGGATAAATAATTAGGATAGACCCAGAATACGCTTTCAAAAAGCACAAAACGTCTAACCCCTAAAACCCACCTCACCCCTATGACTAAGCTTATGCAGTACTGTTTGTGTGACCTTCACCATCTGGGTATTCAACCTATGTTTTCAAGATAGAGGAGACCAAATCTATGCCAATCTATCAATGCTATAAGAAATCTGATCCGTTCCAAATATGCTAATTTAGTTAATTCTCCCAGCCAAGATCTAAATGATGGGGATTCTGTTGATTTCCAAAACCTTAGCACCAGCTTCTTTCCCACAATAAGGCTGTAAGACAACAGTTGTTTTGGGGAATCCTGGAGTGACTTAGTTTTGTCTGAAATTCTGAATATGACTAAAAGTGGGTCAAAACTAATTCACAATGTAAAATTTTAGATAGAGTTTTAAATATTTCAGCCCAGAATGGGATCAATTTAAAACACCGGGCATGACTATGTAAGGGGAATCGCTAAGTCCGTCTTGCATTTATCACAGAAGGGAGAGGTATCAGGAAAAAAGTTTATGTAGTTTTGTCTTGGTGTAATCCGGTGTATAATTTTAAACTGAATAAGACCGTGTCTGGTAGTGTTGCGCGGATGGCTGTTATATCCGCGGGCGCAGCGGATAATCCGCGGGTCGGGCGGGTCGGGTAATAAAAAAATACATTATGATTAATTGCGGGTGGGTCGCGGGTCATAGCAGTTGACCAGCACAAAAGCAGAGAGTGGACTTTGCTGAATTTGAAGATGAGAGAGCCGCCCAAAATAATGGATGAAGTGCAAGAGTACTGTGCAAAGTTTCAGTTAGAGGAGTCATCAGAGGAAAATCTGCTATCATTCTGGGAGAAACAAGATCACTTTACACAACTGCAGCGCGGTGCGCGCAAACTCTCATTTAGTGCAGCCCCAATCCAGGCACAGTAGATGCTATTCTGTTTCTGCACAGTGCAAAGAAAAAGACCAAGTAAACATAGGCCTTTTAGTGGCGCCGTTTTTGTTCTCTTTTTCCTGTATATGTAAAAGCTAAATCTGCTGTTAATAACGAACGATCCACAGTGACCTATCATCTCGCTTAAAACAAAGAATTAGAATTATTAAAGTGTTGATCGGGTGCGGGTCGGGTGCGGATATATATCAGATAAAATAATATGTGCGGGCGGGTGGCGGGTGGATGATTAGAATGAAGGAGCGGATTCGGGTGACATTTCAGCTGATCCGCGCATCTCTAGTGTCTGGAGTTAACAGAACAAGAATGGATTTCCTCTAACGCATCAGCCCACAACTCCAGACTTACCTCATCTCCCAGTTCCTGCTCCCATTGTGATTTTAGGCTCTCCATAAGAGGCAATTTCTTTGATAACAGTCAGTTTAAAATGACTGAAATCGCATGGCAGACCTCACCTCCAAGCCTTAATTGGTCATCCAGTCCAGCCGGATTGACCACGTTTAAACAGGGTACATGTTTTTTTACATAAACCCCAACCTGCAAATATCTGAAGAAATTGTTTGCACACAGACCAAACTGATCCTGCAGCTGCTCAAAGGATTCATTTAAATGTATTTTAAAATAAAATACCAAATACATCAATTTTAAGTGTGCCAAAATAAACTACAAAATACAGCAGTTTTCTCCGGGTGCTCCGGTTTCCCCCACAAGTCCAAAGACATGCGCTATAGGGGAATTTGGTATGCTAAAATAGTCCAAAGTGTTTGTGTGTGAATGAGTGTGTATGGATGTTTCCCAGTGATGGGTTGCAGCTGGAAGGGCATCTGCTGCTTTAAACAAATGCTGAATAAGTTGGCGGTTCATTCCGCTGTGGCGACCCCTGATTAATAAAATGACTAAGCTGAAAAGAAAATTAATAAATGAATGAATATTTCTCATATGTGGGGGGGCACGTTGGCTTATTGATTAACACTGTCGCCTCACAGCAAGAAGGTCACTGGTTCGAGTGCCGAGTGCAGTTGGCATTTCTGTGTGGAGTTTGCATGTTCTCCCCGTGTTGGCGTGGGTTTCCTCTGGTTGCTTCGATTTCCCCCACAGTCCAAAGACATGCGCTATAGGTGAATTGGATGGTCTTAATTAGCCGTAGTGTATGAGTGTGTGTGTGAATGCGAGAGTTAATGGGTGTTCTACTACTAGGTTGTGGCTGGAAAGGCATCCACTGTGTAAAACATATGCTGGAATAGTTGGTGGTTCAATCCGCCGTGGCGATCCCTAATAAATAAGGGACTAAGCCAAAGGAAAATGAATGAATTAATGCTTTTTTCCAAGTGCTGTTTAACAGAGCTAGGATTTTTTTACAGTATTTCATATGATATTTTTCTTTTACTTTGGCTGAAATAAAAAATTGCAAAGGTCAAAATTAAGCCCCCTTAAGAAAAGCCTTTTTTTATTGGCTACAGAACAAATCACTATGGTAAAATGACTTGCCTGATTAAAACCTGATTAATGAACCTAGCCCTTAAAGAAAAGTGGCATCTGGGATGTCCTGAGGATGAGTAAACAATTAGTTATTTCATTCATATTTTTCATTTGTGTGAACTATCCTTTAAAATGCATTGAAGTTTTTAGTTTTACAGATTTCAGTATCAGTTTAGACCAGAGGTGGGCAAACTGCGGCCCGCTGAACACTTTCATCCGGCCCGCGAGGGAGTTTTAAAATGCTGCTTCTGAGTAACGGTTTGGTTTCAGAGTTAGTAAATGAATGATGCAATACAAGTGAACGCAATTTAATGGCAGTATTGCACGCGGTACAGTTAGCGCAACCAGTAGGATTAGAACACACTCTCAGATATTAAAATAAGAAAAATTGACTCTGAATGTTGTGTGTTTAAGGAAGAATGGACAACAAAATACATCGGACATAAAGCGGTATGTCTAAAATACCAAGAAAGTATTGCTGTTTTTATAGACCACAACCTAAGTCGGGATTTTTCAAGCAAACATTCGAATTACTCTGTCAACCAGTCACCTGCAGAAAAGACAAACAAGGCTACAAAACTTGATACAAACTTAAAAGCCCAGCAAAATACATTTATGACACAGAGCTCTTTTCAAGAGTCAGTTTTATAAATAAAAGTAATTTTTTTTAAGGATTTGACATGTGGCCCTTCACTTGGTTTGCAAAACTTGATGTGGCCCTCTGGTCTAAAAAGTTTGCCCACCACTGGTTTAGACAGTTAACCTATATAATATTGTTTTGCACTCATTAAGAACTGCTTTGTACTTTTGAACCGAAAAAGAAATGTTTTCGTCAGGTTTACCAGTAAAGAACCGGTCGAAAACAGCATGTCTTTTCTCATGGGTGAAAAGATTTTGCACGAACAAGCTGATATTCAGGTTACTCCTTACGAATTGTGCTTTCTTATTATCTGAAATGTCATGCGACCCCCATCTGATCAACATTTAAGTAACACCTTTAAAGTCAGAATGTGCCGTTCTTAAAAAGAGTGTAGTTTTATGAAGTTATTTTGCACAGATCTAAGGGTGTACTCTCACTAGGCCATGCAAACCATGCCTGGGCGCATTTGACCCCCCCATTTCCTGGTTTGTTTGATGAGTGCACGGTTTGGTTGGCTGGCCCTGGCCCGGTTGGAAGAGGTGTGCCAGAGTGCGGTTCGGCTGGGTGCGCTTTGCACTCACACTACAAGCGTACCGCGCCTGAGCCCGAAACTGAAAATGCGACATCACTTTTAAGGCACTTTTATATGGATTTATTAATCATTCTTTTGTCATTAATTAATTATTCATAAATTATTAATTCACCACTGCCGTTGCCAAATTGGTCGACTTCGCCCAACGCTAGAGTGCATCTCTTTCTAACTGAACAGTTGCATCATCGATGACGTAAGCGTGCTTGGACTCTTCTCCCCCTTCGGCCTGCACCCTGGAGTGCAGGCCGAAGGGGGAGAAGAGAGGGCAGACAATCGCAACCTGGCACCGTTCAATGCAACCATGCATAGTGTGAGTACATTCTAAAGAGAATGTGAATATGTGAATCGGTTTGTGTAGAATTATTAACAGACTAATAAGAGAACATGGATGTAACATTAAAAGTCTAGATGAAAATGTAAGGATTTCAAAACATTACAGTCTCAGCTAGTTTTATTTTTAACCTTATTTTTTTGTTGCAAAAAAAGGTGCTTTGAATGTTTGCATCAGGCAAACAAGTACAATCACTAACATCTGAATATAACTTGAGAATTTAACACTTTTTTTTTTTACTGCTACAGTGTATTTGTTGACTGTTAGTTTTCATTATAGTGAATTTCGTCATAAATGCATTTCCCACACAGACAAAAATAATAAAAGACTGTAAAGTAACAAAAATATGAATTGTAAATGACTGTGAATTAGTAGGCTCTTTCATTATTATGAGAAAAGAAATACAAAAGAAAAAAAAACATTTAAAATTCAACCCAGGCTCATTCTGAAAACGAAACCGCGAAATACGTCCCAGGGAGTATGTTATTTTGCAGTTTTTGTTTTCGCGAATCTGCTGTGTACGCTTTTTGAGATCTCAAATTTCTCTCGCGAATGCCATTCGCGCCTGCTGTTCTCGTGTAAACCTCCCAGAGGCCGCTGTTGACTGACTGACTGACTAACCGATCGACTGACCCACCTTCCTCCCTCCCTAAACCCAAGCATTTTATTGATTGACCCGCCCACCCACTTCCCTTCACCCAACCAAAAATTTTCAAGAGCAATCCAGAAAAAGAAAAGCCCTCGTCTGATTTTTACCATGTTTTCAGATGTTACCACATTCTCACCCTGTTATTTGCTTGTTTATTTTTTTCGGGGGGGGATTCTATTTTTGTCTTACCCTTGTGGGAATATAAATTTATATAATCTAGTTTCAAATGAACAATAATCTACATATAACTAAAAAATTATATTCTTTGGTTTTTAATGATATCATTTCATGAACAGCCCAGGGACATTTAACCTTTGTCTTTCTGACTACTGGCTGAGACAATGTGATGCAAATGCTATGGGCAGGTTTTAACCACTCAGCCTTTGTCTTTGGGTGATGCTCTCAGGCCAAAGAAACCCCCTTTGTTGATTAACTTGTGTGGCCAGTAGATTAACTTGTGTGGCCAGTAGCAGGGCAGGTTTCTAGCAACTATATGCCAGTTATCATGCTAACACCCAGACTTAATGTGCATGATTTGTTTAGCCATCTCCCCTCCTCCTAAGAAGACATTATAGACAGGACATCTTTGTCTCAAATCAGACTTGTGATAAAACTAGCAGACTGCAGACCTCCAATAGGCTCCTGCAGACACATGGACTCTTGAAGACGCTGTACGACTGCAGATTAACCAACACGTCTTAATAAAGGAATTCTGCTTGTTTCGAGTCTCCTGGACTGGGTTCTCTTCTATCCATCATTTATTTTTTTACAACACCCTCTTTCTGGAACCGTTCTTCCCTGGACTTGAACCCCATTGTCGTGGTCAACTCCTCTCTGCATCTCAAGTCCGCCGATGTACACGGCGAGCCACTGGACAAACTGGTTACAGCTGGAAAGCAGTCCATACAGAGGTATGCAGTCAGCTGGTAAGCGCGAAAAGGAACGGCGTCATACCGCCCTGTAGCGTTCATTTTAAAGACAAAATGCAGCCATACGCAAGTCTGGCTACATAATTCGCGGCCTCCAGAAATGTATATAGGGCTACGTTTTCAGAATGAGCCTGTGGTGTTAAAATTAGTAATTTTTACCTACAAAATCTCTGACTTTTGTTTTTCCTCAAGGAAACCCCTAACGAGAGAGTGCACCCAAAAATGTATTTGCTGTTACTCTGGCCATACAATATGAGGGTGACTATTGTTTCCTTTTTGTAGAATGTTTAAAAAAGGATTAGCCAAGTGTGTTGCCAGATTGCAATGTTTATTAGAAACACCATGCTGATCTTTTTAAAGGCATACGGTTATAGGTGAATTGGATGAACTAAATTGGCAGTAGTGTATGAGTGTGTGTGTGTGTGTGTGTGAATGCAAGAGTGTATGGGTGTTTCCCAGTACGGATAGATCCAAAGCATGTTACGTTACATTCGAATTTCAATGTATTCGCAAATATGTGGTCTAATTTAGTTTCAACTATCAATTTAATTAGATTTTTTATATTTACTACTAAACAAATCTAAACTATAAATAGATAGTTTTATAGATCACTACATGGGACGTAGGATTGAGTTTTGGTAATCTGCACTGTGTTTGTCATAGATTTTCTAGTTAGTGTGTTTTAGTTACAGTTATTTGAGAATATGGATCAGACGGAGTGAATATTGTGTTGCAGAGGCTCATGGGAGCTTTGTGGTGCTGTAGACTGATGGTGCTCTGTGCGCATTATAGAGGTGCTCAAGACTTTGTACATTGTGAGGTATTGCAGGTCAATCCTCTCTGCCCTTTAAAACAGGCCTGAAAGTTTTATACTGCTCATCTGTACTGCTGATATGGTTATAAATAAATGCAGTCGTGATGTGTGCAAGATGCTTTGTCTCTTTTTTTTTTTATTTGTTTTATTGTTCCAATACTTGCCAATAGCAAATTGTACAGTTTTTCTCCATTGGTTTGGCTCATTTCTTTAAACAGGAATTACATTCTCAAAACAACATGGACCAACCTCCAAACATCTTAGACATTTGCAATTTGATCTGTTGTGAACAATTGTCTAAGTACATGTCTAAGTACATCTAGCCTACATTTAGCACAATTTCCAAGTGAAT